>JAZKJV010005007.1:0-600000 GCA_037367405.1 Ottelia alismoides
TAGGTGGGGCACTGATGCACAGGGACCTAAGTGCAAATACCCAAAAGTTCTGGGTTCCTGGTGCAAAATACCCAAGAAAGTCACGTGCCAAGCACATGCCTGGGGCACTCAAGGACCTAAATGTAATAAAAATAAGTTCCAAGGACCTATTGATAACTCGTATCAAAAGTCCAGGGGCTTATATGCAAATATCCCAAAATAAAATGCACATGCGCATAATCAATGCTCACAGGGGTATATATGCAAATAAACAAAACTTTTTATTCAATGAATAACATCCAGAACTACAAGGGGTCTTATGCAAATATCCCAAAGTAACACGTGACGAAGCACGTGGTTCACTACTGGCAGGGTATAAATGCAAATAAAATAAATAGCAGGGTCCCACATGCAAATTATCCCAAAACTCAACAACTGACTCGACAACTTACAGGACTGAAACGAAATAAAGCAAAGATCAGGGCCTAAGGGTAAATTACCCTTTATTAAATGGAGTCGTTGGATGCGCGCCACGTGTAGATCGGACGGCTGCAGCTGGTGGGCGCCCCAGATGGCGTCTCCTCGGATCGGACGGTGGAAGCTACTCCTCGATCGGACGGCCAAGATCTGATCTGGAGCGGTGAGACGATCGGACGGCGATGGAGGGTCCTCGAAGAACTGATGGCCGGCGAACTTCGCCGGTCTCCTGCGTGCGCTACACCCCTCCTCAGCTGCTGCAATTGGTCGGAGAAGCTCCGCTGCACTGTCCCGCAGCTGATGGTGATGGCCGATGGCCCAGCCGAACCCTGGAGGGGCTCCGGCGAGGCCTGGCGACGTGAAGCTCTGGTCTTGAATGGACTGGAGGCTCAGACACCTCCTTTGGACCTGCAAGTGGACAAGAAGCTTCGCGGGTCGAGGGCAAAATGCCTCGACCCAAGAAGGCGGGGTGATAGGTGGACGGTGCTTTGAGGCGGACGAGCTCCGGCGAGCGAAGGACGGTGGAGCTCGATTCCCAGATCCTGTGCGATCTGGGTTGAGTGAAAGGGCGTAGAAGGTGCGTGAGGGATTGGCGGAGGTGATGGTCGGGTCGGAGGATCGAGATGTTACGTGAAATGGCCGGAATCGGAGAAATGCGTCGGAGATATGAATTGGGCGAAATCGAAAATTACGCTAAATAGAAGGTCTAATCGGCTACCTGATGGCTGCAGTAGACTGTGCTGGAGCGTGGCTAACTCCGGGTCGTAGCTTCGAAGGGCGTCAAGGCCTGAAGCTCGATGCTCAACGCCGGCGGCGGAGCAAGGACGGCGAAACACGCCGGATCGATGGTCGGGACACCCTCACCTCACTGCAACGAGGGCAAACGCGAGCTGTCACCTCGGGCTTCGCTCTGGAGGTCACGGGAATAAGGATGGTGATCCAAAGATGGGGCGCGGAGAGGCGGCGGAGGTCGGGATATAAATGGTGACAGGGGCGTTTAGGGTTGAGGGGCGATAGCGATGGAAAGCATGGATCGCGCGGCGAAGGATCCGGCGAGGGAGAGGGATGAACGGCGAAGAATCCGGGCGTGGGATATGCGTGGGAGACAGCCTGGAGACGCGTGGGAAATCGGAGAAGGCGGGGCGGCGCGCGTCTTCCAGAAAAGGAAGGAGTCCGCGGGGGAGTTGACCGGGGTCAACAAGCCCCCGTGGACCAATCAGGAGCGGCCACGTGTGCTCGATTTTTGTTTATTTATTTTAGGGTAGAAAATCGGCCGAATTAAAGAAAACTCAAAACATGAAATATTTTTCTTTTATTTTTTTCTATTTTTGGTGATTTTTAATTAATTTTTGGAAATAAAAATAGGGTAGCTATATATATAGGTATATGTACACTATATGGATTTTTATTTTTGATTTTTATTTGTTATTTTTATGTATTTTTATGCTCATTTTGTATTTTATTTATTTACAAGATAAAATGAGGAATAAAAGAATATTTTTATTTTATTTTTATCACTTATACACAAGGGTGAAATAAATAGTTGTATACATTTATATACATGGTATTTATACAATGTATTTTTGTATTTTAATTTTTGTAATTTTTATTTGACTTTTGTTTTGTTTCTTTTTATTTTGTTTTTAATAGTTTCTAAATATACACACAATATGGACAAACATATTTTTGGGTGAGGAAAATATAATTTAATGTATTTACAGAAGTATATACACATGAGCTCCTATCTCCCTCTACTTTGGCTTTTATGCGGTCAGGCCCATGCTGAGCCCTCCCTTGGGTTAGGTTGCTCAATATTTATTCTAAATATTTCCCTCTTTTCTTTTTGCTCTTTATTCTTTTATTTGTGCACAAAAACATGCTAATTATAGGTTTTTACACAATGCATGCTTTTGGTAATTATTTGTATTTACACATATCTACATGTATTTGCAAAGGTTTTTGTAGCTAAAATAATAGAATAAAGAGTGATGAATGGGTATTCATCACCCCCTATGCTTTAACTTTGCTAGTCCCTTAGCAAACACTTATTTGAAAAAGAAGTGAAAAAGAAAGAAAAGAAAAAAAAAGAGGATGTACATGGATCAAGGTTGACTTATTAAATTTTCCTTCATTAAATTGAAATATGGAGCTTGATCAGATCTTTGGATTATTAATGTGTCGGAACCTTATTTGGACTTAAGCCTAAAACTCAACAGCCTCTAAGTTCCACCAGTCTATGGACAAGACCCCTCAACAAACCAGATCAGAACAAGTCTACATACACAAACTCTAATGACCATGAATCTTTCCATGCAGTGTAAGTGATATGTGGCTCCCCACCTCAGAAGTAACAAAGAAACAACCTCCCTCAACCTGGTAACTCTAATGCCTCAGTCTAGCAACTCTTTCCTCGAGAAGCGGGGTATTCCCTTCTAAGTTCAAGTGCAACCGGCTCAAGAAGAGGGGGTAGAAGTATAGAGTTTTGGAAGCTTAGCCAGTAGCTAAGTCTCCCGCTGCAAGCTTCATGAGATGTAACATGGATACCATAAGCTTTTGCTTTATACTCCGGTGGGGTTATTAAATTTTCAATCCGACCCACCACTTTTTTGGAGTTCTTTTTGCATTTTTTTTTTTCAAGGACTTCTGTACAACATATCTACATGGTGCAGCATATAAGAAATTTCTCCTTGAGCCAGTAGACTATCCCTCTTTTGAAGCTTTATTGCAACCCACAGCTTCTGTCTTAGCTTTCAACACCACTAGACCAAGTTGAGGTGCACTTCCTTCACTATAAGAAGAAGAGAGGTTCCGCCTAGAAGTACTACCCTCATATGCTACCCCAAGCCAAAGGAAACTGCCTCCTCACCACCTCATCCGTGGAGAGCCATGTGTAAAGTGCAGGTGCAAGTTAAGCCATTGTCTCTGAGAGTCATGCGTGTGTTGTTAAGTGCTCTACTTAGGCTCATCAAGATGACATATGCTCATAGCCTAGTGGACTCAAAGAATTAAGTCCTTATGGACCTGAAAAGCCTTAACCCTAAGTCCTATAAGGTTCCTCTTGAAGTTAAGTGATTAAGATCTTATTCAAGCTCCATTTCTCAATTTAATTTCAGGCTTAGTTTAAATGTCAACTCTCATCCAGGAAAAACTATATACACATATGTACAAAAGATGCTATTTACAAATATTTTACAATCATGCAAAAATTTTTGAAAAATGTTTTGAAATCATGAATGATGCATGAGGTGCAAGTTTTGCAAAATGATATTTACACACATTTACACAAGATTTTTGCAAACTTTTGATTTTCAAAACATTTTGAAAAAATTTTGTACTATATACTTAATTTTGATACAAAATATTTACACAAGCTTTACACAAAAGATTTTTGAAATCATTTTTACAAAAATACTTTGTACACTAGCTATGTATGTGCAAGAATAAAAGAGGTTTATGTTCATGAAAAATTTTTAATTTTTGTGATTTTTAGCCATTTTATTTATTAACACACTCACACAAAGTACGAGTTATGGCTAAAGTATATATGAAATATTACACACCCCCCTATACTTAGCTCGAACGATGTCCTCAGAGTGATCAAGAGCGATGAAGAAGACATAACTCGTGCTTAGTAAAAGGGAAGTGAAAAGGAATGTCTAAGTACAGGAACGAATAAATGAATAGAACGAGAGGAACTCGGGGGTCTCCCCCTATACTTAGGATTAACTAATCCTAAGTATAGAAAGCTGTACATGAAGGGAAAGCCGAGTGAAGAATATACAGAATCTGCCCCCCCTATACTTAGGGTAAAATATCCCTAAGTATAGGCAGCAAAAACAAGAGCAGAAAGAATGAAAAGAATACTCACAGGTCCGACATCCCCCCTATACTTAGGGTAAAGTACACCCTAAGTATAGCATAATCATAAGATGAAAGACGGGATGTGGGACTACAGAATAGAATGATATGGACAACTGGATCTATACAGGCGGAGGAACAGTGAAAATCAGGCGTGAGATGTAAAAGATGTGAGTCAAAAGACCACATCTCACGCAAAATGAATAGCGGCAATAATAACGTCCCGCGGCTCATGATCTAGAAATGGTTTGAGCCGCTGGCCGTTCACTCGAAAGGTACTCTCAGAAGATAACTCAGATATATCAATGCTACCGTTATCGTGTACCTTTCTGACCAAGTAGGGTCCTTTCCATTTGCTCTGTAGCTTCCCTGGAAATAATCTAAGCCTTGCATCAAACAGCCATACTTTCTGTCCAATCTCAAAATGCTTGTGGCTGATATGAGAATCATGCCACTCTTTGACTTTCTCCTTATAATGTAGGCTGCTTGAGAAAGCTGCATCTCTAAGCTCTTCCAAGGCGGCTAACTCTGCCCTCCTCTGGTCTCCTATACCACCTGGATCCATAAGAATATCTGTGACTGCCCAAAGTGACTTGTGCCTCAGCTCAACTGGTAGGTGACAAGGTTTGCCATAAACGAGGCGAAAGGGAGATGTACCCAATGGAGTCTTGAAAGATGTCCGATATGCCCACAAGACCGAGTCCAAAAGCTGTGACCAATTCTTTCGGTCAGGGCGTACGACTTTCTGCAAAATATTCTTGATCTCCCTATTCGATACCTCAGCTAGACCATTTGTCTGTGGATGGTATGGAGTGGCAACACGATGGTCTATACTAAACTCTCTAGCAAGTGCCTTCACCTGGTCGTTGACAAAATGAGATCCCCCATCAGAAATCAGAACTCGTGGAACCCCAAACCGCATGATGATGTGCTTCTTCAAAAATCTGCAAACTGTCTTTGCATCTGCGGCTCGGGCGGGGACAGCCTCAACCCAACGACTAACATAATCTACGGCCAACAGAATGTACTCAAATCCCTGACTCTTAGGGAATGGACCCATGAAATCGATGCCCCATGCGTCAAAAACCTCACAGAAATGAATGGGCTGCATCGGCATCATATCACGTTGTCCACAAGTGCCCATCCTCTGACAGTCAGTACATCTCTTCACGAACTCATCAGAGTCCTTGAAGAGTGTAGGCCACCACAAGCCGGATTGGAGCACTTTCTGTGCCGTTCTCCTCCCAGAATGATGTCCTCCTGCCTCAAGCTTGTGGCAGTAAGTGAGGACACTATGATGCTCCTCCTGAGGAATACACCGACGCCAGATGCTATCCCCTCCTTCGTGGTAAAGGATGGGATCCTCCCAGTGGTAGGACTTGGCCTTCGCAAAGAAGGTCTCAAGCTTCTGCCTGGGCCAATCTTGTGGGACTTTCCCAGCAACGAGAAAGTTCACAATATCGGCATACCACGGGAGTGAGGCGATAGCAAGGATCGCCTCATCTGGGAAGGTATCACAAATGGGATCAATCTGCTCAGAATCCTCAGGCTGCTCTAGTCGGGAAAGATGATCCGCCACCACATTCTTGACTCCAGGCTTATCCTTGATCTCAATGTCGAACTCCTGGAGTAGAAGGATCCATCTAGTAAGTCTGGCCTTGGCATCCTTCTTTGACATGAGATACCTGATGGCGGTGTGGTCGGTATACAAAGTCACTTTAGATCCAATGATATACGATCTGAACTTATCTAGGGCAAACACTACTGCTAGCATTTCCTTCTCTGTGACCGTGTAATTCCGCTGGGCGGAATCCAATGTGCGGCTAGCATAGTGTATGGCAAATGGCACTCCATCCCTCCTCTGTCCTAGCACGGCCCCTACGGCAAAATCAGAGGCGTCCGTCATGATCTCGAATGGGAGAGACCAATCGGGTGGCTGAAGGACAGGAGCCTCAATAACACACTGCTGGAGAGTCTCAAAGGACGAAAGACACTTGTCATCAACAAGGAACTCGGTGTCTTTCGTCAAGAGATCAGTCAACGGTCGGGCAATCTTGCTGAAATCATGAATGAATCTCCTGTAAAAACCAACGTGCCCTAGAAATGACCGTAGCTGCTTCAAATTGGACGGCGGTGTGAGTTTTCTAATGACATCGACCTTGGCCGGATCAACCTCCATGCCTCTGTTGGAGATGATGTGGCCAAGCACCGTCCCTTGAGTCACCATGAAGTGACTCTTCTCCCAAGATAGAACCAACCGGGTAGCAATACATCGCTGAAGCACTCGGTCTAGGCAGTCAAGACAGGAATCGAATCCGTCGCCGTAAACCGAGAAGTCGTCCATGAAGACCTCTAAACACTCCCCTACCATGTCCGAAAATATTGACAGCATGCATCTCTGAAAAGTCGCAGGGGCGTTACATAGCCCAAATGGCATGCGTCGAAAGGCGTAGGTACCGAAGGGACAGGTAAAGGTGGTCTTCTCCTGATCCTCAGGAGCGATGGCCACCTGATTGTAGCCCGAGTACCCATCCAGGAAGCAGTAATGGCTTTTCCCTGCCAGTCTTTCAATGATCTGATCTATAAAGGGCAGGGGGAAATGGTCCTTCTTGGTGGCCTGGTTGAGTCTCCTGTAGTCAACGCAGACCCGCCAAGAGGTGGGTACTCGTGTAGCGATCTCCTCTCCCGACTCACTGATCACAGTCGTGATGCCCGTCTTCTTGGGCACCACATGCAAGGGGCTCACCCACTTGGAGTCGGAAATGGGATAAATAAAATCTGCACTCCACCATTTTGATATTTCCTTCATGACAACCTCTCTTAGGTTGGGGTTCAGTCGCCGCTGGAACTCACGCGACGGCTTCGCCCCTTCCTCGAGATAGATATGGTGGGAGCACAATGAGGGACTAATCCCATGGAGATCTGCTACGCTCCATCCAATTGCCTTGCGATTCTTTTCAAGAACCTCCATCAGACGGGATTCTTGCTCTTCAGTCAGATCAGCAGAGATGATGACTGGGTACATCTCAGACTCTCCCGCAAGGAATCTATACTTCAGCGAAGTAGGGAGCGGCTTCAGCTCTGGACAGCTGGGTGCTGGCAGATCTGGCTTCTGAAGAAGATGTGTGTATGCAGACAATTCTGCCAAATCTGCCTGGGAAAATGATAAAGAACTCTCACAAACTGGATCTGGAGAAGGCGGGTCCTCTGCATTGTCTCTGATCTGCTCTGCCTCTACCTCCTCCTCATCTATAGGCTCAGGTGGATCCAGATTTGGCATCTGATCATCACAATCGGCCCAATCAGATTCTGAATCCGAGGGATCTGTATCAACTGCGGTGGCATCAGTACCACCGTAAAGCAGGGTGGCCTCAGTACCACCATCACTGAAAATCGTGTCGCGATCAAGGTCCGACTCTGCTGACTCAATAGTATCCTGAACCAAGGCTGTGTTCTCCAGACTATCCTCTGCTATCATCTCTGCATCAGCTGTATCTGAATATGAGAGGATGGTCTGTGCTGCAGGATCTGCCCAAACTGCCTCATCATCTGTGATCACAAAATCACAGTCCTGGTGGATGTCTGGTCCTGCGTCTGTCAGCTGTTCTGAATCTGTACTGTCCTCTGAGCGGGATCTAGCTCTGGCTTTGTGGTCCTTAACCGTCTCTATTTGTATACTCTCGCCCTGTACGCGAAAGAATACCTTCCCACTGTCATGGTCAGTTACCGCTTTGGCTGTGGCCAAGAACGGGCGACCGAGGATAATGGGGGAATCGGTCAACGAGTCAGGGGTCTCCATGTCCAGCACTACGAAGTCCACGGGGAATTGCAAACCCTGAATCGTGACGACAACGTCTCGCAACAACCCCTTTGGCCTCTTGACAGACCGATCAGCAAACTGAAGGTATGTCCTGCTCTGTCTAAGAGTGCCCAACTCTAAGTGGTCGAGAAGGGCTGCCGGAAGAAGGTTGATCGACGATCCGCTATCTAATAGAGTACGGTTGAACCTCTGCTCACTAATCTGACATCTGACATACGGGGCCCCTAAATCTGGCCTCTTAGTCGGCAGATGGTTCTGGATCGATAACACGTGGCTTTGGTCAACACATGAATTTCTGCGGTCTTGTTCCTCTTCGTCCTTCTGACTGTGGTCTTATCTCTCAAGGATCGCTGAAGAAGAGGGATGTGTTGCAAAGCCTCATTGAGGGTCAGCTGGATGTGAAATCGGTCTATCATGCTCTGGCTGAACTCCTCCTGCTCTATCTTTTTTGGATCTTTTTCTTTTTTCTTCCCCTTCCCCAACTCAAGGGCTCTAGGGAAGGGGATCACAGGGTCCTTCTCAGATGAAGGACTAGGAATAGGCCTAGACGGTTCGATGACCGGATCCTCACAAACATCATTCACCACAGTGGGATCAGAAGAAACTAAACCTTTTCCTTTATTCAAATCAGAGTTCCGAGATACATTCATGCGAGGAAAGACAACATTTCTACCAGAATAAATGTTGGTGGCGTCAGTACCACCTCTAGCTGGCTCTACAACTAGACGTCTTGCGGCCTCAGTACCGCGGGCTGGCTCGGCTCTGCTGGTGGTATCAGTACCACCTCCTCTATATGGTGAAGCGGCGGCCTCAGTACCGCCGGTGGAATCAGCATCTCGGGTGGCATCAGTACCACCGTCATCATGATGTGCGGCTTCAGTACCGCTCTCCTCTTCCTCATCTGGCGCTCTAGATGGATCCTTGTGTTGTCGCTCAGATGAGGCGCCGCCTGCTGGTTTTCTACCGCTCCTAAGTGTAACAAAATCAGCATCAAATAAATCCGAAGATGTATCATCAAATGGGTCACTAGGAGTGGCAAATTTAGTGTGAACTACCTGCTCAGATTTCCTCTTCAAGTTATTCAGATTAGGCTCGATCTGTGCAGGGATGGCGGCCTTCCCTCTCATCAGGTCCCGCATCTCCTGGCGGAACTCGTCCATCTCCCGTCTAAATGTAGCCTGTTGCTCTGTGAAGAGACGGGCTAGATCATCCATGGCGGGGCTCTCATGGGAGCCTGACGGGTTGCCTCTCTGATAATGAGGCTGCTGGACCTGGTGCTGCTGTGGCTGAGAGGGGTAAGAGGAATGATGCTGCTGCTGGTGAGTCTGCTGCTCACGTCTCCAATTCTGTCCCTGCTGCTGGTAGGGACGAGGTACGAAGGATGATGGCTGATGTGGCTGATATGCAGGGGGCTGCTGGTGATCTCTCTGCTGGGAGTACTGCCCTCCCTGACCGGCTGGCTGCTGTTGGGACTGGTTACCCCCATTCCCCCACCTGAATCCGGGATGGTCTCGTCGGATTCCAGGTTGAGGACGGTCATACCAAATCCCGTTGACATCCATCAACGGCTCAGCATCAAAGGGGTCTGGTGGCAGTGCTGCCAGAGGCTGATCCGGCTGATATACCACCATCTGTAAGTCTGGAGATGGTGGTGACTGGTAAGAGGGCTGCTGCTGCTGGTACGGCTCCGCCTGTACAAGGTGAACTTGTCTAGGCTGCTGCAAGGAGCTGGAGCGCTGGGACGAGCTGCGGCTGCCGCCGGAATCGCCTCGCGACAGAAGACGGGGCTGAGGAGCCGTCTGTGCCTCCTGAAGACACAAGAGCTGGGTCTTCATGTCGCTCAGAGTTTGTGCCATTTGCTCCATCTGAGTTATGCCCTGGCACTGCTTCTTCTCTATTATTTCCATGCGGTCCAACTTCTCGCTGATAATCCCCATGTCCGCAGTGGCCGACTCTGCCTGTGCGGCCGCAACTGTGGACGAACTGGATGGACCTGCATCAACCCGTGCTATCCGCTGATACTGCACGGGTCCTGGCGGCTGCTGAGATCTCTGAGTGTACAACCGAGTCTGGGACATCACCATGTAATTTTCTGCCATCTCCTCGTAGATGGCCCAGACTTGGTTGTGGTCCTTGGCAAAGTAGGACCCGCCGCAAGAAGCATTCACCAGACCCTGAAGCTCTGGTGTCATCCCACTAAAGAAGCTCTGAACTAGGTTCGGCTTCGAGATGTCGTGGTGTGGGCATCTATCCAGAAGCTCTCTGAACCTCTCCCATGCTTCGTGAAATTGCTCATTAGGGAGCATGGAGAAGTTGTTGATCAGGGCCCTCGCTGCATTCGTCCGCCCGAGTGGATAGTACTTGTTCAAGTACTCGGTGCGGAGCTGATCCCAGGTGTAAACAAACTTCCCTAGATGTTTCAGCCAGGCGGCTGCTCTATCTGCCAGTGAAAAAGGGAAGGCCATCATTCGAATCGTATCTTGGTCCACACGACGGTCGTGGACAGTGCTACAGATCATTAAAAACTCCTGGAGATGGAGGTGGGGTTCCTCAGTGGCGAGTCCGTGAAAATGAGGAAGCATCTGCAGGGTGTTCGGAGGAAACTTGAAATCCCCCACGATAGCAGGTATCACCACCCACTGGTGCATCAGTGTAGATCCGGGGTTGTGTAGCTCCCGCATCGGTCTTGCTGCGGCGGCGGCTGCCACTGCTGCGGCAGCTGCTGCTGCGGCTGCTGCCTCTGCATCAGCGTCAGGAATGTCCTCAGGCTCGCTCGGCTCGTCTCGCTCTCTTCGGAGTCTCTCCAACTCCCTCCTCATCTCTATCATGAATGCCCCCTGATCGCGTAACTGTTGCTGAACTGTCTCTAATGACGCGATCAGGGTGGAGTTAATCGCTCCCTGGTCTAAGACAAAATGTTCGGGCTGGCGATCGTCTGAACTGCCGGCTCCAGCCATAGGGATGTCTGCAAAATCAGATGAGCCCAACTCAGGTTCTGTTAAATCAATTCGTCTTTCCTCGGGCTCATGTCTCTCAGTAGGAAAAGAAAGGGGGTCGAGGGGGAACAGGGTGGAATCGTACTCGGGCCCGGAGAATTGGTCTTGACTCTCGCGGGCCAACTTAGATGATGAAGTAGCCGCGCCTGAAAGCGGTGCAGCCAGAGGCTGCCTAAGAGATCGTCTACCCATCATCTTGATCTGGCGAGTAAGGCGGATGGGATCTGGAGAAAATATGATCGCAAAGCAAACCCCTTGTTCACCAACTCAACACAATCTGAAGACCGTGAAAGCTCGGTCAATTTATCTTGTCAATTTTATTTGGTGAACACACAAGATATCAGAGCGATTACGTGACCTGCTGGGATACCCGATACTCTCTCAACCGACTGTCCCGCACAGAAGAGTCGGTAATCAGTCGAGATGAGCACCGGAGGGCTTTACCTAGTGTTCGGGTCACTCTCTCGCACAATCAAACCAAACAATGAGGGGGTTGCTCTCCCCAAGACAAATTTTTTAATGTGAGTGTCTTTTAGGGTCAATAGTGTTATCCAGTCCCAATTTTTATTGTTTTTCTTTTTAATTTTTTTCAAAAATAAAAACAAGCGGCTTAGCGATTTTTCCGATTCTCCTGATGATTAAGCCAAACACAGGGGGAGAAGACGAAAAAGCCGATGCGCGAGAAAATCAATGATGCATGCAGAGAAAGAAATGCGTACCTTGTCTCCAGCACTCTACATGCAAGTGATCCGCGCAGAATTTAAATACAGAATTAAACTACCTAAATGATGCAACGAGGAAAAACCGAGTCCTAGCTGAGCAATTTCTATTGATCGTGAAGAACAATAGTTAGCCAACGGAATCGAGTCCGGAGTCCGATCTTGGGAGTCACTCGGTGCCCGCCACAACGGGTCCTGCCAGCGCTGTATGTGACTCCTCACGGCACGTGGTCTCAAATCCAATTAAACTAACTTTTTCAGTGAATTTTATCAAGGTCCAATTACGTTCTATAGGAACAGATATTCTATTAAGTGTTGGGCCTTAGATATTTACGTCACAATCAACAGAAATTCCTAAATCTAGGGGCTCGAGAAAAACCGCGTAAACACCGGAAAAGGCAGCTAGCTATCAAAACCACGATAAAAGCCGCGAAAATCCGAATGGGTCCCCCGAGCACACCGGTGCTCGGCGAAACAGACCCGCTAAGTTACAAGTGTCCACAAGTCCAAAGTCTAAATTATTACAACAGTATTGTTCTCTCTCTCTCTCTCAGAAATGAAAACTCCTTCTTCTCTCTCTTCCTCCTGCTCTTCTTCCCGTGCGGGTCCTCAAAAAGTGTACTCCAAGTTCTCCACGCAGTACCTCGCACAAAAATTAGAAAGAGAGAGAGTATCAGAAAACAGTTATAATTAAGAGAGACAATATGAGAATGAAAACTGACTACAAAGCCGTGCTCCCCGGCAACGGCGCCATTCTGACGACACGCCAAATGACAGAGGTATAGGTACAGAAAATTAGGTCGTTGCGACCTCAGTCACTCAACTAAGTCAATCAAGAAAAAATCAACCACTCACAGAGATAAAATCAAGCAAGCACAAAATAGAGCGGTCTAGCTATAGGATTAACCTGGTATAGCTCCCAGGGTCGAACACAAGGAGCACAGATTGGCTAAATAGCCTACGATGTAGTCAGAAATCCAAGAGAATCTTTTTTTAGTGGTTTTTATTTGTTTTTATAATTTTTTTAGATTTTTTAATTATAAAGAAAATGAAAGAAAGGAAAAACAAGGCGACTTCCACAAGTTATTAAACACACCAAAAATCAAACAAAAATTCCAGAAAATTGGTTTTTAGGTTTTTTAAGTTTTTTACTGTTTTTGGTGAATTTTTGGAATTTTTCTAATGGGTAAATTATTTATTAAAAATCAAACAATGCGAAAAACAAAGAGGGCTGTCCAGCAAGGCTTAAGACCCAAAAATAAAATACTCTTGGATCTCAAAAAGCCCTAAAGGTAATTTTCCTATAATCTAGAAAGAATAAGGAAAATTTAGGCACCCTAATTATTGTTTTTGGATTTTTAATTTATTTATTATAATTTTTATGAGTTTTTAGGGGTTTTTCAATTTTTAGGGTTTTTAAGTGATGAAAATTAGCCAAAATTGGCTAGAAAATCAAACAACAAGTAAACTACAGCATCTAATTTTTTTTAGAATTTTTGGAGATGTTTTTATAATTTTTTGGTATTTTTAAAGTCAAACAGTGACAAAAATATGTGTTTTTGAATTTTTAAAAATAATAAATGAAATCAAAAATGTCCCCAAAAATCATAGAAATTCCTACACCATGGCAGGAGCCATGTGTCAAAATCTCATTGGATTTGGAGGTCGTTTGATATTTTATTCAAAAATAAAGGTGGGGCACTGTGCGCAGGGACCTAAGTGCAAATACCCAAAAGTTCTGGGGTCCTGGTGCAAAATACCCAAGAAGTCACGTGCCAAGCACGTGCCTGGGGCACTCAAGGACCTAAATGTAATAAAAATAAGTTCCAAGGACCTATTGATAACTCGTATCAAAAGTCCAGGGGCTTATATGCAAATATCCCAAAATAAAACGCACATGCGCATAATCAATGCTCACAGGGGTATATATGCAAATAAACAAAACTTTTTATTCAATGAATAACATCCAGAACTACAAGGGGTCTTATGCAAATATCCCAAAGTAACACGTGACGAAGCACGTGGTTCACTACTGGCAGGGGTATAAATGCAAATAAAATAAATAGCAGGGTCCCACATGCAAATTATCCCAAAACTCAACAACTGACTCGACAACTTACAGGACTGAAACGAAATAAAGCAAAGATCAGGGCCTAAGGGTAAATTACCCTTTATTAAATGGAGTCGTTGGATGCGCGCCACGTGTAGATCGGACGGCTGCAGCTGGTGGGCGCCCCAGATGGCGTCTCCTCGGATCGGACGGTGGAAGCTACTCCTCGATCGGACGGCCAAGATCTGATCTGGAGCGATGAGGACGATCGGACGGCGATGGAGGGTCCTCGAAGAACTGATGGCCGGCGAACTTCGCCGGTCTCCTGCGTGCGCTACACCCCTCCTCAGCTGCTGCAATTGGTCGGAGAAGCTCCGCTGCACTGTCCCGCAGCTGATGGTGATGGCCGATGGCCCAGCCGAACCCTGGAGGGGCTCCGGCGAGGCCTGGCGACGTGAAGCTCTGGTCTTGAATGGACTGGAGGCTCAGACACCTCCTTTGGACCTGCAAAGTGGACAAGAAGCTTCGCGGGTCGAGGGCAAAATGCCTCGACCCAAGAAGGCGGGGTGAAGGTGGACGGTGCTTTAAGGCGGACGAGCTCCGGCGAGCGAAGGATGGTGGAGCTCGATTCCCAGATCCTGTGCGATCTGGGTTGAGTGAAAGGGCGTAGAAGGTGCGTGAGGGATTGGCGGAGGTGATGGTCGGGTCGGAGGATCGAGATGTTACGTGAAATGGCCGGAATCGGAGAAATGCGTCGGAGATATGAATTGGGCGAAATCGAAAATTACGCTAAATAGAAGGTCTAATCGGCTACCTGATGGTTGCAGTAGACTGTGCTGGAGCGTGGCTAACTCCGGGTCGTAGCTTCGAAGGGCGTCAAGGCCTGAAGCTCGATGCTCAACGCCGGCGGCGGAGCAAGGACGACGAAACACGCCGGATCGATGGTCGGGACACCCTCACCTCACTGCAACAGGGGCAAACGCGAGCTGTCACCTCGGGCTTCGCTCTGGAGGTCACGGGAATAAGGATGGTGATCCAAAGATGGGGCGCGGAGGCGGCGGAGGTCGGGATATAAATGGTGACAGGGGCGTTTAGGGTTGAGGGGCGATAGCGATGGAAAGCATGGATCGCGCGGCGAAGGATCCGGCGAGGGAGAGGGATGAACGGCGAAGAATCCGGGCGTGGGATATGCGTGGGAGACAGCCTGGAGACGCGTGGGAAAATCGGAGAAGGCGGGGCGGCGCGCGTCTTCCAGAAAAGGAAGGAGTCCGCGGGGGAGTTGACCGGGGTCAACAAGCCCCCGTGGACCAATCAGGAGCGGCCACGTGTGCTCGATTTTTGTTTATTTATTTTAGGGTAGAAATCGGCCGAATTAAAGAAAACTCAAAACATGAAATATTTTTCTTTTATTTTTTTCTATTTTTTGGTGATTTTTAATTAATTTTTGGAAATAAAAATAGGGTAGCTATATATATAGGTATATGTACACTATATGGATTTTTATTTTTGATTTTTTATTTGTTATTTTTATGTATTTTTATGCTCATTTTGTATTTTATTTATTTACAAGATAAAATGAGGAATAAAAGAATATTTTTATTTTATTTTTATCACTTATACACAAGGGTGAAATAAATAGTTGTATACATTTATATACATGGTATTTATACAATGTATTTTTGTATTTTAATTTTGTAATTTTTATTTGACTTTTGTTTTGTTTCTTTTTATTTTGTTTTTAATAGTTTCTAAATATACACACAATATGGACAAACATATTTTTGGGTGAGGAAAATATAATTTAATGTATTTACAGAAGTATATACACATGAGCTCCTATCTCCCTCTACTTTGGCTTTTATGCGGTCAGGCCCATGCTGAGCCCTCCCTTGGGTTAGGTTGCTCAATATTTATTCTAAATATTTCCCTCTTTTTCTTTTTGCTCTTTATTCTTTTATTTTGTGCACAAAAACATGCTAATTATAGGTTTTTACACAATGCATGCTTTTGGTAATTATTTGTATTTACACATATCTACATGTATTTGCAAAGGTTTTTGTAGCTAAAATAATAGAATAAAGAGTGATGAATGGGTATTCATCATTAGGCTACGCTCATTGCTCCCCGGCAATGACGCCATCTGATCAACCCAAAACGATCATTGGTCATGTGTTCCACACAAGGAGGGAACATCATCGATGTGACCGACGAAGACCTTGGATTTAATAAACAATTAACCGATGATATAAATAAAGGCAGTAAAGAGCACAAGTAAGGTTAAAATTTATTATCTCTACCATGAAATGCATCGTGAATAAGCATGTGGACGTCGAAAACAGAGAGCAAAACAGGTAGCCCAAGGTTATTCATGTACAACAAAGTCATTTATTTGTATAGACCTTTTTATGCGTTTTTAGTTTTATATATTTTTTACTTTATTTTTGTTTTTGTAATTTTGTATTTGATTTTTAATTTTCTGATTTTGTATTTTCTTTTTATATATTTCATTTTTTCAATTTCTTTTTTATTATTTAAATATAATGTAAATATATATATATGTATATGTATATATGTATTTGTATAATTACAATATAAGATATATAGATAGTATAAGTATATAAATATGTAAAAATAGATAGAATAAAGTAAATATAATAGTTTTGTGGTTTTTATGATTTTCTAACATTTTTATAATTTTTCAGAAATTGTTACTAATTTTTGTGTATTTTTAAAGCCAAAAATATTCCACATAAGGGATTAAATAAATACCTGAAAATGATTTGGAAGTTGAAAATAATAAATACGTCCCAAAATTACCCAAATCAATTTTCATCAATACATGATGATATATAGATAATTACAAAATAGAAAAGCATATTTTTGGTTTTTTTTATAGAATTTTCATATTTATTGTCGGATTTTGGAGCTTAACGATTTTTACCATTTTATTTTTAGTGGTTTTTTTATTCCTAGACTTAATATGTAAATATATGAACCATATATAATTTTTTTGGATTTTTTCAAAACATTTTTATTTTTTTGAATTTTTACGGGTGAATAGTGAATATACAAGGTCCTTTTAATTTTGATAAATAGATAAAAAGCCCAAAAATTCAAAGAGACATGTTACGTGAAAGTACATGGCATAAGGCATTTATCCCTTTATTTGCATATTTTTAAAAGCTAGTTTACTAAATTTAATAAATAGATAAAACATTCAAAAAAAATGTTCTCGTAGGGGACAAACATCATGGGCATGGTTACAATTCTGCCAAAAATATTCAACTTTATTTAATTTTATGGAACTATTTTTCATAATAGAAAATTGTCAGGGTGACTATACAAAATGCCCAACTCACGTGGGACGACACAGAAGCTGGGTTGGACCAGACCTAGTTGTTATTACAAGACGTTCAGTGTCCTACTTACAAAATGTCTAATTATTTTAACACGTTATACTTTAATTACGAGACAAAACATTAAATACAAAAGGATTCAGGATAAAATGTGAAAATTACCCCTTTATTGTGCAGATCCATTGACAGATAGGCTTCCACTTGACACGCGTCGAACATCCGATGCCTGATATCTCTTCGCCGATGAGCGGGGAGATCAGATCCAAGAGAGGATGCAACGGTCAAAACATGGCTCCATCGGACGACTGACATCAAAACTGGAGTGGGGTGCTTCATCGGACGGTTGTTGTTGTTCACGAAGAATGGGAAGAATAGTGCATTCTCCTTTATTTGATCGATTATTCCTCCTCCTCTGGATGGTCTTTGGCGATGGCGTTGGGATCTACACCTTCGAGGTGGCATTCCACAGCTGCTGGTGTGGTCCGAATGGCGTGTAGAAATCTGACGTGGCCAGGCAGCGTCGGGAAAGGCACGGAGCTTTAGGTGTCTCATCTCCTATTGAACCAACCCCTAATGAGGTCTTTTGGTTGCTAGATCTGCAAAATAATTCTAAGCAACAAAAGGAAGGTTTGGGGGCCTTGATTGGGTGGAGTAGAGAGAAGTTGGGTCAAAACGAAGGAGGAGAAATGAGATGAAGGCGGAAGGCATGACAGGGATGGAATGAACATGCATGGAGGAGCTCATTGGAGCTCGACTCCGATGAACTACGATGATCGATTAATACTACTCTAATTAACTAAATCGTAAGTTAACAACAGGAAATTAAACCTACGACTGAAAGCAGCAAAATGAACGAGAAAAGAACAACTCTTATACCTGGAGTAACCCAAGGAGCAGGGTTACCGGTGACAAGCGGCCGTGGGTGCACGCCTCGTTGTTGAAGCTCGGGCTGGCTTGGAGACACTCCCCTTATCACGATGATTCCTCCTAGACTCTAAAACAAGGTTTCTAGATGCTTAATGGTGATCGAAATTGCAAGGAGACTCAGGGTATTTATTTATAGACCAAACGCAACACCCTTATTGATCGGCTAAAACCAGGGATTTGGGCGTATGTACACATGATTAGATAGTATGCGTGTATGTACAATCATCAATGATTATTGTGTAAGAAGGGGACGATCTCGATGGATGGATGGTATGGCCAGGAAAAGGCAAAAAAAACCTGGGACGAGATGGACTCGCTTCAAATCTGAAGCAGCCGGGAGAGTTGACCAATGGCCAACTGACAACAATCTATGATTGGATCACATCAACACAAAACGACAAAATCAGCTGACCAATTTTTGACTTATTAATTACAACTAATAACTGTTTCTTATTAATTTTCATTATATAATAAAAATGTGTATTATTTAATGCAGTTTTTGAATATGATTTTTATTTATTTTTAGTATATTTTTTAGCAGTTACTTTTTAATAGTGTATTTATATATATATACTTGCTATATCATATAATTTTATTTTTTATTTTATATCTTTTATTTTATTATTATATTCTTTTACTTTATTATTATATTCTTTTATTTTATATATTTATAAATTATTTTTGTGAGTTTAAATATATTTTTGTTGTATTTTTGTGATGTTATTCATATACTTAAATAAATAGACATGCGTATTATGTAGGTGTTTTTATTGGTATTTCACCTATGTTTTATATACACCTTTTTATTTTATTGTATTTTAATGAGTTTTATTTTGGTTTTGTATTTTTAGTAGTGTGTATATAATATTTAAAATATTATAAAAATTAGAGAGGATAAAGAATAAAATAATATGATTCCCTTTTATTTTTATACATGTATAATCATAGGTATTTTGTCTATTTTTTTCATATATTTATTTTGTTATACATTTTCTTTTTAGTTTTATTATAGTTTTTAATATGTAAATGTGTTATATATACTATTTACTAAACTATAAAAATAGAAATTTGTAAAAATAATAAGAAATGAATAAAAAAGAAAAGTTTAATCGGTAAATTGTACAATAAGGGTCAAAACCCTAACTTTCACACAGGAACTCCAAAAAATATAAAATCACCACCATTAAATAGCTTGTGAAAAGTTATATATAATTAGAGTGATTTTGGTATGTTTTGAATTTTAATTTCAAAGATGTGGGTATATGAAGTAGAGTTTTTGGATTTTTATTTTGTGTATAAAATCAACACTCTGTATTATTTTTGTACAAACTCAATATTGTATTTTTGTTTACATTATTATATACAACTTTAATGGATAAAGTTTCTTCATTTGATGAATATATAATAAAGAATAAAATAGATGTTAAAAATGCATAAATAATGAATAAAAGAATAAGTTTTTTATTCTATTTCAAGCCCTTATCTCCCCCTACTTTATTCCGTGTCCACTAACTCAATTCTTGACATGGTCTCGGGGTTTATGATCATAAAATATTTTCAATATTTTATTCATTTTTTTCTTCTCTTAATTCTATAACTTTGGAATTAAGAATAGTATTATTTTCATAATAAATGTAATAAATGATAGATGTTATTTTGTATAAATTAATGCTATTTACATCCATTAGCTAGGGTTTTTAAGATCAAAATAATAGAATAAAGGTGATGAAATGGAGATTCATCAAGGAGCTAGTTGTAAATAGAAACAAGTATGGCGTCCTTACAAATTTCACTACAAATATTACGCTACATATTATATTCACAAGAATTAAAACAAACTGCAAAAGGTGAAGAGTCTTAGTTGTATTTTACCCCTCTAATGCGCACTCATCCATGGCTGAAATTGAATCCCTTGATCGATCAAGGGCCAAGATTGGACAATACCACTTCGGCGATAAGCGGTGAAGACAAGATTCATGGAGCAATCAACCGGTTGTGAAGCTCCCTCGACGTATATCTGAGAATAAAATTGGGGCAGAAGGATCACCAAATGGAAGCTAGTTTTCACCAATAACATGGAAGAACATCCATTATGGTTGACTTTGAATCCTCAATTCATCGTCCTCCCACCACCTGGGATGCTCGTCGATGCCTCAAAAGGTTGTTGGGGAATCGTCGTAGCTGTTGAAGTTACTTGATGTTTCTAGACCTCGATGGAAAGAGGATGGGGGAGGGGGGTTCTTGAATCTCAAAGAACCCAGAAGCTGCTTATTGATATCAAAATCCCTTCATATGGGGTCTTCAAGGGTTAATACCTGCTTAGGAAATGGATGGAGCACATGTGAAGCCTCCTAGACTTTTACTGGTGTGAAAAAGGTCAAAGATGAGGTCGGAAAGCAATCTCTGGTGAATGGGTGGTGGAGGGAGATGGATCTCCCGATCTTTGCAAGATCGAGGGTGATTCTGATGGATGGTGTGATGCAGAATGTGAGGGAGGGATAGTGATATGCGAGTTGGGAATATGGTAAAATATGAATGAACAGTGACTGGAGCTCTAAGCTTTAGCGAACTCAATTTTTCAGGATTGTTGCTTATTGTGACTAAAATAAACAAAAATAAAATACGCGGATCATCTATGGAATCAAAAGAGAATATACATGACAAATAAAGAGGCATCTCACCTACCATAATCTCCTCGAGCAGAGGGTCACCAACAGGTTCTTCAACGAGGGTTGAATCGCACTCCAAACACCAAATTCAGGCCTCAAAACCATGGGGAAATGACTCATGTCACAAGGTTTCCTCATCATCCAAAGATTCATAGGGTCTAAGGTGCAAAGAAGAGGATTAAACTAAAATCGAAGTTGGTGATTTCGATTTTATAGCAAAGAGGGAGGGTGATCATGCGAAGAAGATTGCATAAGGAAGAGGATGGTTTGGTGAGACCTATGATCTTGGCATGGAAGAGGTTTTTGGAATCTATAGAAGGGTGGTGGTCTTTAGGAATATGAGGGTATGGAGAAGGCATGTAAATTCGTCAAAGGAAGGGTGTAGGTGGGTTTTATAAGTCACTGGCCTTGGTAAGGATAGTTGATTGGATGTCAACAATTGAAGCCTCCTGATTGGTTCTTGTGGACCAAGTTCGGACAACGAGTAAATGACATTTCATATAAATTCAATGAAAATTATTAGATGATTTTATTAAATAAAACTAAAAACTTGAAATTGTTTATAATTTAATAAACTATTTTTCTTGATTTTTATTTTTACAACTTAGTTTATTATGTGTGAATTTTACAAATATAAATATACGTATATTTAACTGTATTTTTCATATTTAATTTTTACTTTGTAATTTAATACTTATTATAATATTTAAATGTATAATTTATTTATAAAAGTTTTAAATACATATTTACATATTTTTATGATTTTATTTATATGCATAATTAAATACATGTATATTTATTATATGTATATTATACCTATAAATTTTAATGTATTGTTTATTTTAATGTCTTTTTACATGTTTTTATTTAGGTTTATGTATTGAAATGTTTTCTATAACCTATACAATAATAAAAAATGCATATATATGTCAACAATATAAAGAATAACATACTAATTCATAGTACAACAATACCTCAGAAAGTTGGCTTTTGTATCATAACTCTATTTTTAATGAAACTAACTTTAGTAGATAGATAAGTTAATTTGAAATACAATTGAGGTGAGTTTGGTTCAAATCGATATCATATGGAGTAGATAATGATATGTGATGTTCGGCTGGAGGCTTTTTCATCTGTGTGTATTAGTTGCATTGTGCATGATTTTTATTGGCTATTATTTTTGTAATTTTTTATATATTTTTATGTACAAGATTCATAGTGAAAATTGTATTGTTTGAAGTGTGTGTACGTGTAAATAAAATAATATAAAAAATAGATAATTTCAATGTATAGAATTAGGGTTTTGTGTACAATAGTAGGCCATTATCTCCTACTTTATTCCTAGTCCACCAAGTCAATATTAACTTGTTCTCAATATTTAGGGTCATTAAGTATCTTTGATACTTCATTTATTTTTATTTTATTTTCTTTATTCTTTTATTTTGAGTTTAAGTACAAGTATTTATACATAATGTCAACGTGTTTATTTGTGCAAGTAAATTATATTCACATGCTATAAGCTAAGGTTTTAAAGATAAAATAAATGTAGATGAATGTCTATTCATCAATTATGTAAGTGTGGAGTTCACATCTTATGCGATCTAGGTCGACTAGTCGCACTAGTTGTAAGTAGCAACGAAAATTATATTTTTTGATGAAAACACATGACATGGGAACCATTCCTAGGTTGTTTCATCATGACCACAAATAAGTATTAGGGTTACCTCTTGTAGTGTGAATGCAATCCTTGTGTCTCTAAATGAACATACCTCATGTCTCTTGTCTGATCCAATAGAGAGAGCACTCGCGACCGCGTGGATGCGACGCGTGCCTCTCGTTATCCAAGTTGATTTTATGACTATGGAACCTCATGATTTCATCACGTCCTAGTTTTGTCAAATTTCATCACCTTCTGGTTTCGTCACACAAAATCTATTATCTTCTTCATGAATATGAGGCACTAAATAAGACAGAGATTCACGGGGGGTCTATTTGGTAGCAGAACAGTAATGCAATGATGATGTTTCTCTCAACTTCCCTAGGGTGGAGGTGATGAATCCATGATTCATTAACATTCTTTCTGTATTTATATTAAAACCTTTAACAAATACATGTAAATATCCATTAATTTATATTTGTTAACAAAACTTAATTCACGAATAAAAATTCACTTTTATGCATCAAAAACATGTAAATAAGTAAAAAAATAAAATAATTCAAAGAAAAAAGTCAACTTGTAGATATGTATATATGTACAATATGACTTATAAAATATAAATATAGCTGAAAGATATATTTATAGAATTCAACCCTCGAGAGAAAGTCAGCACGGATTGGTCGACAAACAAATAAGTAGGGGGAGATAAAGAAGAAACTACAAAAAGAATTATTTAGACACTCTATACATTATTCATTAATTATCAAATAAATATCAAAACATCAATGATTTTTAATTAATTCATTTGTATATTTTTTTACCAAACTCTTTTTCTTTTTTTTATAAAAAATTTAAAGGAAAATATAAAATTAAGTTAAAAACATGGGGATGGGGAGCATGCACGATGGTGCATGCAATTTTACATGCACCGGGGTTTATATCTTCTATGTTTTTTACTTTTTTGAAAAATATCACCATGTATATTCATCCATATATCCCTCCTATATGCCATTTGAATTTTGTCAGAAATAGAGACTCATATACCTTCCATCTAGAACAAGTAATTTTAACGGTCTTAGAATTGTTTTAATCAACCTACAGTAGATGGAGGGCATAAGAGTCTCTGTTTCTGATGAAATTCGAATAACATAATGGATGGATATATAGATGAATATACATGGTGATATTTTCTGAAAAAGTAAAAAAACATGGAATATACAAGCCCCGATGCAAGTAAAATTACATGCACCTAGGTTCATGCTCCCCAACCCCTAAAAATATTATCTTGTATATATGCCAAGATATCCAACTTTTAAATTGTCAATTTCACAAACTTTCGAACATCATAACTTTCTCCTATGAACTCCACTTTCACTCTACTCACCTTTAAAGTTCATAACATGATATTATCTAATTAATGAAAGTGATTTCACTAAAGTCAGAGTCTGTTTGCAAAAAGTCAACTTTGGGACGTGACGACAATGTTGTTTATGAGATATTTATTTTATTCAGAAAAAATATAAAGTTTTAATGATTTTATAATTTTTAATTATTTTTTGATATTTTATATTAATCATGAATTTTTTCAAAATTTTAGACACTATTTAATATTTTTAATAAATTAAATACCCTAATTTATAGATAAAATTGAAATGTAGATTATACTCCTATATTGATTAATATATTTAATTACTTTATTTAAAATATGTAAAAATTTACATACATCTTATTTATTTTCAGAATAATTAACAAAATATAAAAATTAATATGAATTTCTTAAATTAATAAATTAAAAATACAATATCTATTTATCAATTTTTATTTATACATATTTAAAAATGTTATATTTATATTTCATTAAACATTTATTATTTATGAAATAAATTACACAATAAATTAGTATAACAAATTATTTGCACTTTTCATTTCATAAGAAATTTTAAAAAAGTTATATGATATTTTAGTTGAATTTTATGAACATCAGCCTACTAGGTGTTGACACAACTAAGTCAAACCACTGAGATCAGTCCTTCCTATCCAGCCTAACAAGTTTTTGCAAGATTATCTTGATATCCCTATTTTATAACTTGACCAAGTCATTCGATTGTGGTGGTAAGGAGATGTGACAAGATGATCGATGTCATACTCATTCACAAGATTTTTGATCGCTTTAGTAACAAAGTTTGTGCCCCTATTTGAAATCAAAATCTTTAAACTCCCGAGCCATAAAATAATGTTATCCATGAGAAAACATCAAATGGTATGACTAAGCAGACTGGACAAGAATAGCCTCCACTTAGGGACTCGCATAGTCAATGAAAGACATGATGTATTCAAATCCTTGACTGTTAGGCAATGGTCCCATAAAGTCGATTCTACAAGAATAAATAATATCTAATATCCGAATAAACTTAAGAGTTAGTGAATCTTTGGAATTAAGGATTCCTTCCATTTTCTGATAATTGGTAACACCTTTCACATAAGTTATGGCATCTTTGAATAGTATGGGACACTCGAGTCCACACTACAATATTTTTGTTGCCATTCTGCTTCTAGAATGGTGTCCTCCATATTCAATTTTTTGGCAGTGCTCGAGGACATTGGTATACTCCTGAGGAATACACTGACGCCAAATGCAATCCACAACTTCCCTGAAAAGGTTCTTACCTTCCTACTAGTAGAAATGAATTTCAAATAAAAAATTATCCTTCTTAAATCTTGTCCAAATTTATGAAACTTGCACTGAAGTGAGACAATTTATATATCGACATACTAGGGGAGAGAAGCAATGATGAGAATTAATTTATCAGGGAATGTTTCTGTTACCGACTCACTACTCAGCTGAGTATCTAACATTCCAATTCTGTATACGTGACCTACTACCACATTCTTGAATCCATGTTTATCTCTAATTTCTAAATCAAATTCTCAGAGGAGAACGAAACAAATGAATAAATGTGATTTCAAATACTTAATCTGTTATAAGTACAAATAACAGAGTGGGCAGTATAAACAACTACTTTCGAATAGAGGAGATGGGATCCAAACTTTTCTTGGGCGAATACAACTATTGACAATTCTTTCTATATAACTATATAGTTTTTCTACGCATCATAGTGTTCTTTGACATAATGCATGGCCTAGGCAGATGATCTTTGTTTTGTCCTAACGTAGCCCATTGGCAAAATACGAAGCATATGTCATAATATCGAATGGGAGAGACCAATCGTGTGGTTGTAGGACGGGATCCTGGTGACTTGTTCTTTAAACCGCGTAATGGCTTAGAGTACCTTTTGATCAATAATAAAGTTGGTCGCCTTGCCTAGAAATTTGGTGAGAGGTTGGGAAATTTTGCTGAATTCTTTTACGAGTCTTCTGTAGAATCCTGCATGCCCCAAAAATGACCTAGGTCGACCTCTGTTAAAATAGGAATTTTTACGGGCCTAGTATGTCCTCAAAAGGCAAAGATAAAGTCGCCACGGCGACCCACAAGAAATCCCAATCCAAAGAGGTACCCACACCATATGAATAATCAATGAATAACAAAAATGAGAAGTACAATTTATTTTACTCTACAAATAAAATTGTATAATGTGTAAGCATGTTGAGGTCGAACCATTGAGAGCAAACAGAGTAGCCTAATGATTATTTCTTATAAAAGTAAATTATGTACACAAGTGTCTACTTAGTTTTTGTGTAGGTTTTGGGTTTTATAAATTTTTATTTTATTTTAACTTTTATATATTTTTTAATTTTAAATTTTTTTAGTTTTAATTTATTTTTATATTCATATTATTTAATATTATCTATAATAGTATATAAATATAAATATATACTAGATAATGTATATATGAGATAAGGTTTATATGTAATACATATATAAAAATCAGAAAAATATTTATATGAGATTTATACTAGTTAATAATAATATAAACTATACATGTATATGTACGCATATGTATATGTAGGTATATAATAAAATGTGAGGAATTATAATTATAAATATAGATAAAATGTCCAAAAATTTTAAAATAAATGTTTTTAGGTTTTTTCCATTTTTATACTATTTTTGTGAATTTTCGGGTATTTTTGCAATTTTAAGTATTTTTTTGAAGTTCAAATTATCCAAAAACATGGAATAAATAAATAAGCCAAATGTTTTAAGATATTAAAAATATAGACATAAGTGCAAATTTCCTTGAAACTATTTTTAATAGATTGTTTATAACATAAAGAAAATTAGAGATATAAATAGATATTTTTGATGTTTTGAAGAATTACTTAAATTTTAAAGGATTTTTTAACTTTTTAATTTTTAACTATTTTCTTTTTCTATTTTTAAGGATTATTGGTCTAGATATATAAAATACTATAATAAATAAGGTACATTTTTTGAAATTTTTCTAAAAGGTTTTATAATTTTTCTGGGCTTTCAAACGCAAATAGGGATAATAGGCATTCTTTTTTATTTTAAATAGAAAAACAAAGTGCATAAAATGAAAAACTAATTTTATAACATGAAACATAATTCATCTAGGTACCTTATCCTATTTTTTCACAATTTTTGCAGCAAGGATGATATTTTTGGAAAATGGAAAGCATACGCAAAAAATTATTGAACCCTCAATGGCATACTTGTAAACAAAATATAGAATAGTGTATAAAATGCAAAATTCCCTAAACATTACAACATAATTTCAAATATTCATTATTAAATTGCAATTATAAAAATCTACAAGGACAATATTCAAAATGTTCCCTCATGTGGGGGACCACATGAGGTGACATGGTAAGGACCTAGATGCAATATCAACAAAGAGCCAGGGTCTACTTACAAAAATCACATAAAATATAATGATGGTTGAAATATTTACAGAACTGAAGAAAATTAAATTTACAGGACTGAAGAAAATTAAAATAAATGACAGTGTTTTGATATGCAATTTACCGCACAAAAAGGCGCTCGGATCGGACAACTAAAAACGAACCACATAGCATGTGGAAGCACCTTGTTGCATGATGAAGCTTCACTAGTTTATATATGAGCTTAGATCTCAGAAGAGATCCTACAACTGAGGTTCGCTCTAATTGGACGTCAACTGTGCGATATGGAACTCGTGTCTTGATCGAACGACGTAGAGGGAGTCAATAAGAACATGTGATGAAGTCGCCCTGTGCGAGTTTGGATACGTAATAGCTTGCTTCTCTGGCCTCCTACAACACCATCGAATGGTTATCTTCATTCTGACTGATGTCCTCCTCCTCCTAGATAGCTCATATAGGTCTGGGGGCACTTATAGACCCCTGGAGATAAATGGTTCGATGGAGGACATAGAGAATCACCGTGGATCCAAATAGGCCACAGATGTTCCCTATTCCACTAAAGACTTGTATGGTTAGAAAGAGAAAGCTCGGGCGAAAACCTTCGGGGTCTTATTTGGTGAAAAGGTTGAAGTTGGAGATTAAGCAGAGGCACTCCTGTGATGGGCGGAAGAGTAGCATGGGTGGAATGAATCCAGGGAGATTCAGATGATTTGATGGTTCCAGGAGGTGAAGAAATGGAGCAGGAAGAAGATGGGGGTGAAAAATGAGGCTAAACTGTTGTTTGACGGTGATGAATAGAGACCAAAGCTCAGGAGCTCTGATGAAACTTAAATTCTAATCCTAAGATACTACAAACAATAAAACCATGAAAAGAAATGTGGAAATAAATGAGGATAAGCAAATCTACCTAGAAATTAAAGAAGTGCGGCTCAAACTCGATATTCCTGCCAATGAGCAAAGGCCTCACCGGAGTGATGCCTTGGACCACTTCCTCACCTCCTCTCACCTCTCCGACACCGCAAGGGGTCTCCTGCTGTCACCAGAGTACTCGCTTGGCCGAGGGTATAAGGATTTAGAACTTGAAAATGGATGAAAATTAGAACGGTGGCTGGAGGGATGTATTTGTAGACTGTAAATAGTTGGGTGATGCAAATCGGTTCAACTATGATAGGAAGTAGATCGATGGGATTTGAATATCAGGCATGGATCATAGGGATCCCATCGAAAAGCTTTGTTCAATGCTCAAGTCAATTTGATCATTAGATCATTAAAGGAAATGAAGTGAAGTAGGAGGCTCGAGATGTTAGATGAGTCAGAGCCGCCAAAGGGAAAGTTGACCAAGGGTCAACACATGAAAGAATCTAGTTGGTGCATGTGGACTAACAAGAGAAATGCAAGGTAAAAATGACTTGTAAAATGAATAATAATTGGTTAATGAATTAAATAATTTTAGCTTATAAAATAAAAATCTTTACTATTTTATGTAATATTTAATTCCTATTTTTTTATATCTTGTGGGGTTATTTATTAGGAGTTGTTATTTACGAGTTTAGTTAGAGATATAATTATCTAGATATTTCATACTTTAGATTTATTTTGTATTTTAAATTCTATTATTTTAAACATTTATAACATATTTTAATGTAATAAAATATACTTTTATTATTTTCTTGATTTTATTCTTACACATGATTAAATATAGGTATAACTTATATATATATATATATATATATTTGTCTAGTATATTTATCTATATATTTTTTGTATATTGTTTTATTTTAGTGCATTTTCTATTGTTTTATTTATTCTAATCATGTACATATACTATGAATAATATTTCAAACATTATAAAATATAAAATTTTCAAAATATAAAGCATAAATAAAATGAATATTTTATTCATGTATATTGCACAATAAGGGTCCAAAACCTAACTTTTGCATCTTAACTTTAAACTAAATGAACCATGTTCATTAAATATCAAATAAAATGTTATATATAATTAAGGGTGATTTCTATGTATTTGTGTTACTATGAGGAAGATATCGGTCTGGGAAGTTTAGATTTTGGATTTTTATTCTCAGTATAGAATGCCTAATATGCATTATCTTTATATGAAATACATTTTGTATTTTCCACATATTTTTTTACAACTTTCATGTACAAAATTTCTTGATTGGATTTACAAATAATAGAGAATAAAATATGTAGCAAAACTGAATTGGTGAAGAGTAAATAAACGTGATTTTTATTATATAATTGTCCCCTATCCTCGCCTACTTTATTCCTTTTCGACCCAAACATCATGATGCCTAGGTCTCGGGGTTTAGGGTCATGAAATACCTTTGGAATTTTATTTATTTTTCTTTTCTATATTCTTTTATCTTGATTTAAATACATTATTTTATACATAATTTAGACAATAAATAATATATGTTAACTTCTACAAAGTAATGATATTTACATGTATTTAGCATCTATTTAAAGGCTGAAATGAAAAAATAAAGGCGATGAAATGGAGATTCATCACCCCTTATACTTGCCTTTGCTAGTCCCTAGCAAAAACGTATGCCTATAAGTGCAACAAAATAAAAATAAAGAAAAGAAAAAGAAAGAACTTGGATTAATTTTTACTTTCGAACTTGTCTTCATAATATCAAAGTTTGGAGCTCAGTAAGACATTTGGAAGATAAGTTGGGTCAGAATCTTATCGTGAACCAGACTTAAAATACAACATCCTCTAATATTGACAAGACTCTATCCAAGTATCCTCAAATGCTAGGTCAGAATAAACCTACTCATATGCAAACTCTTATTGCTATGAGTATATCTTCGACATTGTGTGTTATATGTAGCTCTACTCGACTTAAGCGGTAAAAGTCAGTCTTCTCTAACATGGTGACCCTAATCCTCAATCCAACATTTCTTACTCGAGAAGTGGGGTATTCCCTTCTAAGTTAAAGTACAACTAACTCAAGAAGAGGAGGTGAAGAGAAGAATGGATGTTGCCATTCTAGCTACCTATCCTCGGATTCTTAACCAGTGTAACCATGTCATCTGGCTGTAGGTTCACATATATCTGACGTTGAAGCTCAAGCTTGCTTATTGGCCAGACAAATATAATTTGACGGGATTTTTTTTGTATTTTTCCCATATATTATTTTAAAAGTTTTTGAATATGCATTTTTTAATACTATATACAATTACATAAGGACTTTTTTCCTCTTGAGCTAATAGACTATCCCTCTTTTGAAGGTTTATTGGAACCCACTACTTCTATCTTTAGACCTCGTCGCCACTAGATGGGATTAGGGTACAATGGCCACAAATGTGTGACTTCCAATGTTTTCATTGTCTTGTGTCCAATGTTAGCAAATCCAACCCTCTACCATTTCATTTGAGGTGAACAAAGTGCAAGGTGCAACCACGCAAACTAGGGCATTATCAACAAGAGTTATATATTTGTTTTGAAATGCTCTACTTTAGCAGTCAAGACGACATTGAACTAAGTCTATGGTCTCAAAGAATTAAGTCTAGTATCCCAATTCCAGTTCTTATAAGGTTCCATTGATTAAGTAGATTAAGGTCCAACCAAGCTCCAATCCGTAGATTTTATTTAGACTTGTTAAATTATCACCATCAGTCTAAAAAATGCAAATGATATGTATAATGCAAATAAAATATTTTTTGATGCATTTTTTGGTTTTGATCCTTTTATATATTTTTAAAAAAACTTTTGCAATTTTTTATGCAATTTTTGAAAAGATTTTTATAAATGCTTTTGGGATTTTTAATTTTGCAAGTTTTTAGGGATTTTTAAAAAACAAAAGTAGAGACGAAAAAGATATTTGCAGATATTTACACAAGAGTGTTTTTTTTCTATTTACAAGAGTTCGGATTTTGGAATTTACAATGGTTTATTATTCGTGGGTTTATGTCTAAATATAAAGAATTTTCTTTAATTGAATTGTATTTATAGTAATTAAAATAATTTGAAAACATTTTTGCAAACATTTTGAAAACTTTATTTTGCAAACTAGTTTGAGAAATAATTTTGTACAAACATTTACAAAATTTGAAAACCAATTTGTAAAGATTTTCCAAATAGTATGTATATATTTTTCAAACAATTTTTGCAACCATTTTTCAAACCATTTAGAAATAGATTTTCAAAACAATTTATTTCAAACAAAGAAAAGATATTTTTACAATTAAAATAATTTTACAAAGATTGAAAATGTTTTACAAATTATTATCCAAATAGTTTTTAAGAGATTTTTCAGAAAGGTTTTCCAACCATTTCAGACATTTTGCAAAACACTTTTAACCTTCTTTAGTAACCAACATCAATGAAAAAATTAATGAATTTTATACGAGTGTGTTTTTTACAATTAATTGTATTTTAGCCATAATTTATTGAAAACACAATAGTACAAGTTATGGCTAAAGTATATACAACATATATACGACTCCTTTAACTTGGCTTGAGCTATGTCCTAATATATTAGAGAAAGAAAGAAAAGACATAACTTGTACTGAGTATAAAGGAGCCTATACTACATTGACTGAAGAATTAGGAATGACTAAGTGGGAAGTCAATCGTCCACACATACTTAGAATAAATTAAACCTAAGTATAGAAGACCGTATACTACATGCAAGGAGAGTCGAGGGTGGGAATGAACAGATCTCAACTCAATCGGTCTCCCCCTATAAATAGGGTGAGATATCCCTAAGTATAGACAGAAGTATCAACAAGAAAGGAGGCAGGCCAGGGAGCAAAGAATGAACCGCTGGACTCACTCATCCCCCCCATACATAGGATGAAGCATATCCTAATTAAAGCAGTGATGACTGAGATGGATGAAAGAAAGAAAGAAGAAAAATGAAAAGAAGAAAATAACGAAAGAAAAGAAGAAAAGAAGAAAATTAAAGAAAGAGTTTTAGAGGAGCATTATTTGAATCATCTAATGTTGTTGAGGCGGTGGAGGAGCTTTCATTGCTGATCACTTGAAATACATCGACTATAATCAAATTAGTATCATGCTCAAGGTAAGGCTTCTGTAGATGATCGTTGATGACAAATGGTTGTGCATCAGATGACAACTCTGATATCAAAATGCTTCTGTTGTCACGTACTTCTCTTACAAAGAACAACATTTTCCATTCACTTTTTAATTGGTCCAGGAATATCTTCATCTGTGCATTGTATAGACGCACTTTCTTCCTAGTATGGAAGGTCATTCATTTAATGTGCCGATCATGCCAGCGTTTAACTTTCACCTTGTACATCAGGCTATTATCATACACATAGTCTAAAAAATATGAGCCTGTTCATATCCACTTTTCTTTTTTGACCACCTTTTTGTTATTCCAAGTTGCAAATGTTTACTTCCCATAATGATTTTTGAATTAGATAGGCAGATGGCATGACTTCCAAACACAAGATGATAGGGTGCCATACCTAAGGGAGACTTGTAAGAGGTTTTATATGCCCAAATGATGAGAAGCGATTCAATGCTCGATGTCATAATCCTTCGTTAATTTTTTGACCTCTTTATTGATGAAGTGACTGTACACATTTGATATGTGAATATTTGGTATCCAAACCTTGAAATGTTGTTTTCTTTTAGAAATCGATAAACTATATGTCTACCAGCAGCTCGGGCGGGGATAGCTTCAACCCATCAACTTATATAATTAATAACAAGATGGATGTGCTCAAATCCTTGACTATTAGGAAAGGGACCAGTGACATCAATGGGGGTGGGTAATAAAAAACAAAAATAAAATTACTGTACCTTCCTTGCATCATGTTTTAAGTCCAATAAAATTTTCATAATTTTTGCTTACTGTTTGTGTGAAAAATTTCGAAAAAAACCTATAAAAAGTGTGCATTTTTAATTGTTACATTTTAATTCCAAAAATTCCAAAAAAATGTGTTTTGTATTCATCATTGGATTAGGATTCTAGGAAAAATACAACTAGGCTAAATCTGATTTATTTCCTATTAAAATTAATTTAGCCTAGTTACATGCATTCTTAGTGTCTTAATTAATCCACATTTGCGTTTTTATTGTTTTTGCATTAAAAAATATAAAAAAATCCACCTTGGAAATGTAGATCATAATTTTCGAATTAACCTGACGTTGTTCCTTTGCCTTCTTGTGTTTATACCCGGACTTTCCAGGGATATAAATTAAAGCCAAGACACTCTTTACAGAGATCTTCTCTCGGTTCTGACTGATTCACTAAGTACACATACTACAACGTGTGCAAATTATATATTGTGCTCAGCAATTCATCAGATGGCACAGTTGCCGGGATGGCAAATGACTTAGGATTTTTTTGAAAAATAAGATTTAGATTTTCATTTACCCAGGTAGTCTGACTCCCGAGCGACTTGTAATTAATCCATTTTCTTTTAATTATTTCTCTGCTTGTTTTTGTATATATTTTGTTGTGGATATCTCTAACATAAATTTCATTTTCCTTGAGAGGGCCTGGTGGACTTGGAGTACATCGGATGTCGACAGACGTGATGTGCGTCGACTGCTGAAGAGCGAGGGATAATTAATTTATCTTCGAGAATTTTTTTGTAATTTTTTTTGTAATTATTTTATTGTAATTATTTAGGTAGTTTTGCTCATTTATAGAGGCTCTTGTTTGAGATCTCTCGTGTGTAAAATACTTGGACTTTTCTTTGAGAGCTCTCGACTTGAGTGGTGAATTTAAGGATTAGGCACGTGGTAGTATAGAATCAAATTTGTTTGTGCCCATCGTAATTTAGGCTTCACATATCTTTGAAGATTCACATATCTCATAAGATTCATAATGAAACACACATAGACACGTACTACTTAGCTCAAATTAAATCAATTCTTCCCGTTAATAGTATACTGTTTAGGTGCGGTTTTCTCGATCTCCATGCATTTAATGTAAACTTTACAAATTCTGTTTTGCATAACGCTTGAAGAGTGTTGGGATTCACTGTAAGTATACCTTCTTCTGAGCATGCATCATAGTTTCTCGTTTGCATTTTGATTTTCGATTTCCCTCTTGTTTTAAAACTCAAGGTAAAAAAGGAAATTGGGACTAAATGGTAGATGTGTTTATGTGTTTAGATTAATTTTCAAGTGATAACCTAACTCTAAATTTGGGACTGAATTGAGCAAGTCGATTAAAAATAATTGGAATAAAAAGAACCTTGTTCACGGGTGCATAAAGCCCTCATTGTTTGATTTACGTGCAAGTGAGAGAGAGACAACCATAGGATAGAGCCAAGACAGGATTTGTCACATACTATTGGTTCTTTATTTTTAGGTGATTAGCTTCTTTTTCAGTGAGGAATATGGGTAGCCTTATTTATACAGTCCGGACTTCCTTATCAAAGTAGGCAGTTTAGAGGGTGACTTAGTCCTCAAGGAATGAGTAGTTGTATTTATACAGTCCGTACTTACTCCGATACTGGCTGAAAATAGGTCCAAATAGTCGTAAGAACCAGGACAGTCTGTAGGAAAATACAGGCTCATAACAACTCGTTAGTCTTTCCAAGATTTTATTTATAACCAACTAAAATCGACCAGATAATTCAGCCGAACCCTTAGGGCCATCACGTGTTGAGTTGGTGAAATTGAGGGTTTGAATTGCGTTTGTATTATGTGAGTTTACTCCGCACATTTACGTGCACCGTAGAACTAGCCTCTCACTGGATATCGTGATCTAATCGGTTCTTTTGACATCGAAGATGACCGATTGGGGGGATATTTATTCGGACTTTGTGAATCTCTCGTTGAACCCTCTAAGAAGTACATATTCAAAGGTTCGGGCGCAACCTGAACTCATGAACCTCTTGAGCGCAGGATCGCCCACTCTGGGGAGGGTTACTCTCAAACCATTCCCTTTGTCTCTTCCCACCTCACTGAGGAGGACCTTCGCCTCGGTGAGAATATCTTGATTCATAAATCCTCTTCTAATTAAGAACACATTGCTGATTCAGGATCTAAAGAAGATACAATAAAAATACCTCTCAAGACAAGAAGAGGAAGAAGAACAAACAGAGGACTCGATGAGAATGGTACTTGTCATATTAGGTGCATTTGAGCAACTAGAATCATTATTGAGATCTCAGTTAGGACAGCTAAATGTTGGGGTCAAACCACCAATGGATGCGACGTACAACCCCGGGCAGTACAAAATTTAGAACTACTTGAGTCCGTTCGAACCCACTATTGATTTTGAGTTGAAGCCACATTTTCTGAACCTACTGCCACACTTTGAAGGGAATGCTTCTGAGGAGCCATATGCATTCCTAAGGGACTTCGAGCTCGTCTGCGCTAACCATAGAAATCTTAATGTTAGCCAGGATTATATTAAGCTCATAGCCCTTCCATTTGCCTTTGGTGGAAAAGCTGACTACTAGGTGAAAAATCTTTGAAATATCGTCACCACTTATGCCCAGTTCAAGGACCTATTTTTCAAGAAGTTCTACCCGCTGAGTAGAACTAACATGATGAGGATGTGCATTACGAGTTTTTCCCAATTATCCCAAGAAGCCTTCTGTGATGCTTAGGAAAGATTCAAGGACATTCTGCAGAAGTGTCCCTGTCATGGAATAGATGACAATATCTTGGTCCAATATTCTTTACTGGTCGCAACCCTGAGATGCAGGGTTTAGTGAGCGCTGACCGTAGAGGTAGCTATAAATTACGAGGAGAGGATACCATCTGGAAGGTATTTGAGCAGATGGCTGAAACTAGACGCACACATATTGCCACCAGGGCCTATACATCGTCCCCCAGTTCACTCACATTTGGAGGGGGAAAATCAGTTGTAGTTGATCATCTCTCTCAGGACATGATCCCTAGCATGGGACTCCATGCAAACAAGTTTACTGTAGTCGAGAGACGAATTGACTGATAGGATAGCTAAGATAAAGATACCTACCGTGACTTCACCCTCTGCTCCCGTATACTGAGTTCACCATATTCAGGAGAAGTTGGTGTCAGGGCAATCCTAGCCGTGGGAGCAGGACCAATCCTGCGCCCACTCTTTCCAGCATCCACCTCCATTAGCAGAGACAGTTCAGGAGGAGCCTCCACCGGGTTGGGAGGGGAATGGAGTATGGTATACTCAGGACCCTGCCAGGCATGGAAGTACTGGGGACAGACAAACCTATCAACGTCCCCCCACCTTTCACAACACCGCATTCACCTCTGCACCATCTCCTTCACACCAGAGCCCTGGATTCCAGCAACCCCAGCAGCAGCGGCAGAGTACGAGTAGTATTGCCGACATGGCCATTACCAGGTAGGCCAACAGGGCCCGCAATCTCAACAGATACCCCAGCAACAACACCAGAGGTAGTACCCTAGCCAGAAGGGCCAATCTTCCCATTCTTCTTCTCAGTTGTATCCCCATACTTTTTCGTATGGTCCCGTGGACATTCAGCTGCAGATACTCGATGAGCTCCGTTCCTATAGGAATTAAATTCATGACTTACGAGTTGATATTAACCTCTTGTCCAGATGACGAGACAAGCAGATTGCACCCTCTACCTCGATCCCAACCCTAGTTCAGGCTAATCCCAATAGCCTGAACCAATCTAATTCTCAACAACACTTTGATCAGGTATACTATTCAACATCTCCTAGATTTGAACATGAGATTCTTTCATGTGAAGAGGCTAACCACATGTCACTCAGGAGCAGAAGGACTATTACCGTACCTGACCGGGTGAGGGACACGAGGCGGGGCATCCCTGGAGCTCTACCAGAGGAGTCATTATAGAACGAGGTGGAGAGGCATCATAATCTAGAGCCCCATCAGCACTATTTGAGGATATCTACTACGGGAGCCGAGAGGAGAATGACAACACATATGCAACATAGGCATCATGGATATTATCCTAAGTCTATGGAGGACCTTTCATCTTCGGTTGTGGCGGATACTACTCCAGCTTCTATTCTAGAACCTATAGTATATAGTCTAGATTTTGAGTCCATGTTGCATCAAACAGATTCTTGTACGAAGAACTCTATTTTAGTTTATACCAAGAATGATCGTTCAGTTCATGATTCAGACTCTTCATCTTCTGTTTCTCTAGATTCAATCCCTTTCCCTTGTGCTCTTATAGTAGGAAAGCACATCAAAAAGATTCAGAAAGATGACCCAGATATGGCATGGTTTTGTGAAGAAAACATGGTTGTAAAGGTTCCATTTGATGAATATGTGGCTAATCATCCTGTATTTCAAAAATAACTTAAGGTGAGATGCACACCTACATGGGTTAGCATGAAGAAAGAGAACCAAAATATAAAGACACATGTCTTGTCAGTAGCCACAACCTATTGTCTCAAGAATCAGACATTTCCAAGGACAAAGAGAGACTTGGGTGCTCACTATGTGGAGAGTCTTATTGACGACATTGTGTTTGCACGCACACTTTTGGATGAAAATTCTTCGATAAACTTACTTCTCTTAGCATTATATAAGAAATTGGACTTGGGACCACTTCGTAAATCTAGAGCTTTACTCCAATTCACAGATCGCTCACGGAAGAGACCTAAGGGGGAAGTGAAGAACGTCTTTATCTCCATTGAGGGGCAGAACTATGAATTTGCCTTCACCGTATTGGACATGGAGACCCCCAATCATTGGAAAGAATCTCAGATCATTCTCGAACGACCCTTCCTTAGGACCGTTGGCGCAAATTTCGATTATGGTACAAGAATGATGAAGTTTCGTTCTCCCGGCAGAGAAGTGTACCGTGAGATGAAGCAAACCAAGTGTCGGCGACCTGATTCAGAGAGTAGCATAGATTACACATCTTCAGATGCAGATTGCAGAATGTTTAGCACAGTTGGGATTTGGGGACAAATTCCTTCAGGACAGAGCGAGTCCCTTTCATCTGGAAAGAGCATAGTGGATGATGCAATTTTCCATGTGTTGTCTGATCTTGTGAGAGATACGTCTACCTATTCCCATGATGACATAGAGATCCATCTGGATCTGTCAGTTCCATCCCCTTCGGAACGATCATGGGATAGATGATGAGTTGAGCGCAACTTTGGTCGAACTACCGCATTTCATTGGCGATCCGACTCCCTATACTTATGAGTTGGTGGCGAGTACTACTCAGCTTAGACCACCTTCATGACACACGGAACTGGATTCAGATTCAGTTCAACCAGATTTGTTTGATGATACCACTTTGCCAGAACTAAAATCACTTCCTCCTACACTCAAGTATGCCTTTCTTGTGGGAACCAAAGAAAGATATCATGTTATCATTAGCTCAGAATTGACTTTAGAACAAGAGTCTAGGTTTTTAGAAGTCTTAGAGAGGAACCGCAAAGCAATAGGCTGGACAGTGTCGGATCTCGTGGGGATTAACCCCTCTCTCTATTCGCATCACATTTTTACTGAGGATAATGTAAGACCTTCCCGTGAGTTCCAGAGGAGACTTAACTCCAATCTATGGGAAGTAGTGAAGAAAGAGATTGTGAAATGGTGCAAAGCATGGTTTATATACCCTATCTATGACTTAAAGTGGGTGTCCCCACTTCATTTTGTCTCGAAGAAGTTGGAAATTTGGATGGTCTCCAACAAGGAGGGGGTAGAGATTGCAACACAAGTACATACATCGTGGCGTGTTCATGTTGACTATAGGCCCCTGAATGCTACGATAAAGAAAGATCACTTTCCCTTGCCTTTTATTGATCACATCTTGGAGAGGCTCATAGGAAAAGAGTTCTTCTGTTTTCTTGACGGTTACTCAGACTACAACTAGGTAGCTATAGCCCCTGAGGATCAGGAAACGACCACATTCACATGTCCATTCAACACTTATGCTTTCAGGCGCATGCCATTCGGGCTCTGCAATGACCCAGGAAATTCCAGCGGTGCATGATAGCCATATTTGCCGAGATGGTGGGAGATTTTCTGGAAGTGTTCATGGATGACTTCTCGGTCCATTGTGATTCTTTTGATACATGTTTAGCGCACTTGGACGGAGTCCTTACGAGGTGTAGAGTGGTGAATCTGGTACTCTCCTGGGAGAAGAGTCACTTTATGGTGACGAAGGGTATCGTGTTGGGGCATGTCATCTCCAAAAGGGGAATGGAGTTTGACCCTGCCAAGGTGGAGGTGATCAAGAAACTCGATCCACCTACCAATGTTAAGTCAGTGCGATCATTCTTAGGGCATGTTGGATTCTATAGGAGATTCATTCAGGTTTTTTCAAAGATCGCATGCCCACTGACTGAGCTCTTAGGGAAAGATACAGAGTCCGTTGTAGATCACATGTGTATGGAGGCCTTTGTGATCTTGAAGAGGAATATTTGTACCTCGCCTATCCTATAAGCTCCTGACTGGTCTCTCCCCTTTGAGATCACGAGTGACACTTCAGATATCGCTATAGGAGCTGTATTAGGACAACGGCGAGAGGGGATCCCATTTGCGATCCACTATGCAAGAAAAGTATTAGATCCTACACAGAAGAATTATATAGTGACTAAAAAGGAAATGCTCGCTGTAGTATGGGCCCTAGAGAAGTTCAGGTCATATATTTTGGGCTCTAAGGTGACAATTTACAGTGATCATACAATCATTCGATATCTAATGGAAAAGAAGGACACGAAGGCGCGTCTTCTTAGGTGGATTTTACTCCTCCAGCAATTTGATTTGGAGATAAGATAAACCTAGAGTGAAGAATGTTGTGGCTGATCACCTTTCTCGGATTGAACTTAAGGACTCTCCTGATTATAAGCGAATTAGAGAGATCTTCCCAGATGAGTCAATTTGTGTTATTGACTTACTCCCGTGGTATGCCAACATGGTGAACTATCTTGTCTCCAAGCATGTTCCCCATGGTTGGACTAGGAGCAGCATTGATCGACTAAAGTCAGATTCGAGGAGATACCACTGGGACGGTCCTTTCCTTTTCTTCGAAGGACCAGATTTTGTTTGGAGAAGGTGTATTCCTCAGGAGGAATACCAGAGTGTCCTCACATATTGTCACTCACTCTAGGCTGGAGGACACCATTCGGGAAAGAGAACCGCTCACAAAGTACTTCAATGTGGATTGTATTGGCCAACCTTGTTTAGAGATGCTATGGATTTTGTACGGTCATGCCCGATTTGTCAAAGGATTGGAGGGAATGTTGGATAGAGAGATGAGATTCCCATGCAACTGATGATTGTTTGTGATGTTTTTGATGCATGGGGCATAGATTTTATAGGTCTGTTTCCCAACAGCCAAGGACATGAGTACATATTGTTGGCGGTTGATTATTTATCTAGGTGGGTGGAGGATATCCCAACCCAAACCACCGACAATAAGACTATCTGTATGTTTTTGAGAGACCATATTATTGCTAGGTTCGGGGTGCCAAAAGTTTGATATCTGATGGGGGTAGCCACTTTGTGAACCGAGATATGAGGTCTTTAGACATGGACTATGGATTTGAGCATAGAGATACTAGTCCTTACCACCCACAGTACAACGTCATGATAGAGGTTTTGAATAGAAAGGTGAAGAGTATTTTGCAGAAATTGATTCGTCCCAATAGGAAGAACTGGTCTCAACGCTTGGACCAAGTTCTGTGGGCCTATAGGACAACCTACAAGACACCATTGGGTACTTCATCATTTAGAATGATCTATGGCAATCCATACCATTTGCTCGCAGAATTGATTCATATATCTGAATGGGCAATTAAGAAGATTAATTGGAGTTTTCACCTAGGGAAGCTTTATCGAGACTTGATCTTGAACGAGCTCGGGGAAATCTGAAACAGGGCATATGACAACAGTTTGAATTATAAGGACAAAGTAAAGAGATGGCATGATCAGCACATTAGGTGCAAAGACTTTGTCCCTGGACAAAGGGTATGGTTGTTCAATGTCAGGTTGAAGATGTTCCATGGGAAGCTCAAATCTAAATGGACGGGTCCCTTTGTTGTTAAGAAAGTACACGTGAATGGAAGTGTAGAGATAGTTGATCTCACATATGGTGAACAATCTCATGTGGTAAATGTACAGCTGTTGAAGCATTTTGTAGATTCAAAGGAGCAGTTAGTCCAAGTCAAGGTCATCAACTTCATGCAGAGTGAGCATAAAGCAGATACATCATACTACTCTTCATGAAGATGCAGTATCAAGATTCAACATCTTAGAAGATTTAATCACTCTTGTACATTCTCCCTTCTTTGTGTATTCTCCATATAACATCGGTTCTCACACTTACTCCTGTCCTATACATAGGCTGACCAGAGTCTAAGCATAGGGGGGAACCAATGACCGCCATGTGTTTATACTCATCCGTTTCTCCTCTTGACATCGTCTGCCCCATTTTTTGCTCTTCTTCTATGCTTAGGCTGCCCAAAGCCTAAATATAGGGGGGTGGATTGACTTCTATACTTTTTATTATTTTAGTCATCCTACGCTTAGCACAAGTTATGTCTTTTTCTCGCTTCTTGTGCTATGAGGACATAACACATGCTAAGTATGGGGGGCGTGTATATATTACATATATACTTTACCCATAGCTCACACTTCACGTGTTTTTGTATATATTATACAATAATTATAGGATGGGTAATAAAAAAAACAAATAAAATCTCTTCTAAAAAAATCTCTTAAAAAACATTTTCAAAAAAAACTTTCCTTATTTGCTTTAGAAAAAACCTTTTCAAAAAAATATCCTTTCTTATTTACATGTCTTTTGAAAAAAAAACTTTTTAAAAAAAAAAACTTAAAAAAACTTTATTCTTTCCTTCTTTTTCAAAAAAAATAACAAAAATTAAAATAAAAAAACTAACTAATAAGTTGGTCTAATCCCTGACACATTCACATCCACACAAGACTGGTGAAGCTCAAGAACACTTGGTTTATGAGGTCTTAAGATTTTGAGTTAACCAACCTTAGTCATTAGGATACTTGACTTAATTATTGACATTTCCCTAGTTTGAAAGATTTGTGCGCTATATTGCATGCTTAGTCTCTACCTTAAGAATATGATCAACACCTCACATACACGACTGCAGTTTTGATGAGATGAGTTGAAATTCAACTTGAGGAACTGGGATGAGGGATTTGAGTTTGGACTTGATTTGATGATGATCGAGAATGGGATAAAATCAATGAAGGCTTCATGAAACCTGAGTGTTAGAATCATTAGTCAGTATGAGAACATGGTTTTTGTATTATGTCTTGACATTTACCTATGTGCCATGGTGTGATGAAATCTAAAAAAATGTTGACGAGTGTGCGCCAATTCTTGGTAAAAGCAATGGAGCTAGCCAAAAATATTACAAAGCAATGAAATGTTAAAGAAAAGCTCTCATTCCACATAGTCAGATATTAAAGAGTAAAGACGAGCGCTCCCAACCATTTTAAAGTGTCCATTTGGACCACCGCTATTAGGGCCAGGAGTCGAGCTTGCACCAAAAAAGGGCTCTGCATCGTAAATGCTACAAGTCTGGGTGTAGAAGGTATAATGGATACTAAAAAAAGGCACACCCCGGTGTACTCACAGGAAAACAAGTGCAGACGACTCCAACCTCTTTTGGTGGACACACACTGATCAACAAACAAAAAATACATGTGTATAGTAATAAGGCACTCGAGAGGATCCTTGCTCCAATGAGAGGGATAGTAGAAATGACACAATCCTATGCCCTCCATCAACTGGCCTTCCATCTACACTTTTAAGTCTGACAACTAAAGAGACGGTAGATTTGATGCAAGAAATGGTTTATTCTCTAGTGTTGAGGATCGGGTTCTTAGGAGAGTCTCGTGGACTAGAACCTTGGGTGACGTTGCGATCCTACTCTTGTAACTGTAGTCAACACTTAATGTAATATCCCTACTATATATGTATACAGAGAGAGTATGATGATTAGGGTAATTGTACCTTTTGACTAGAGCTTGGTTCATCTTAGAATTTAAGGATCTCTAAAATTGAGAGTTCTTGAACGGATCAAGTCTTGGAGTCACATGCATAGTCAGGGGTTAATCCAACTTATTCATTCTCTATTTGCTCGAGGACTAGCAAAGTTTAAGTATAGGAGGGTGATGAATCCACGATTCATCATCCCAAATCTTGATCTTAGCAAAATCCTTGAGTAAAACTCCAAATAAATGTCCATAAAATCAATAAATTAACAAAATAACTCTTGTAAATAAATACACTAATTATTGTATATTAGATTATACAAAATAAATTAACAATAAAAGGCCGCAGAAATTACAGGAGTTTTTCAATTGTAAATAGTCCAAAACTTCATGTATTTTTAGTAATTTAATTTAAAATCCTTTTTGTATAATTCTTTCATTAATGGTTCATAACATTGTATATAAAAATATAAAAATAAAAAATAAATTTCACCTCAAATAAATGCTCCTAGATCCCAAAGAGAAAAAGCTGTAAAGTCCAACTTCCCAGCCAAATTCCTGATCCGTATGAACTCCAATTTCATAAAACTCACTTTTAAAGTTCAAGTTAGAAAATTATCTATCCAATGGAAGTTGATTCATTAAATTCGGAGCTCATTTGCAAAAGTTGGATTTTGCGACCTAACTGTACATTGTATCTTATGTATATATTCATTCTTTCTTCATTTTTATTATATCTTTCTTAACTACTAAAAAATCCAAAAAAAATCATTGTTGTGTTGTATTTTGATTCTAGTATTTTATTGTGCTTCTCTGTTGTAAATATCTTTTATTAAAAAGATAAAAAATATACTAGAAAAGCAAACAAAAAAATGTACATGTTGTATGTCTTCCTTTGCAAATTCTCCACTATTTTTCTTCTTTATATTTTGTTGTATTTTAGTAGCCTACTTTATCTTATTATTTATTTTGTAATTTAATTCTCTTTCTCTACAATAATCACCATTCAACTCCATCATTCCACCATATTTTCTAACTTCTAATTTAACCTCGTTATTTTATTAACCTCCCATCCACATATCATCTTACTCATTTTGCACTGGATTCATCTTTATGTGAGGAGAGCCTAGTTCCCAGAGTTGAATCGATGACACGACACAACCGCGGTCGAGCGACGACAACCCTCTCTCCGGTGAGATCCGTTGGCTTTTTAGCCAACATCGCACCCACATTCATGCGTTGTTCGAGCTCATCACTCGCCGACGATTCGAGCGAAGATCGTGTATCCGTGAGCACCTCATAGGTGACCATCTCCATCGTAGGTAGGTATTTTCGTGTTGTCATCATTTGTATCTTTGCAATTTCTTTTAGAACGCCGCATCTAAACCTCCATCACCCCACTCCCTCATCATCATCATTTATTTATCAAATCACCTTTTCACCCCTTAATCATATGTGCATTTGATCATTTCCTCTTTAAGAAAAGTAACAAAATATATAAAAATATTTAATCACAAAAACAATATAGAAAAAATAAAAAAGGAAGGAGCGACAACACCGTCGGCCCCCCTTTCCTCCTCCACCGCTGATGGCACCACCACCCTCCTCCTCCCGCAGGGCGTCTCCTCCGCCCACAGTCCCTCGCAGCCAAGCGTCGTCGTGCTCCGTCCCCGCCAGCGGCTGCCTACAGGCCGCGTCGCCGCCGTCCCTTCTAGCAACGCCCCCTTCTCATCCGCAGTCCTGCACGCGGGACGCCATCTGCCACATGTCCCTCGACGTCACCGCCCCTGCGTTGGTTCTGCCACTCAGCAACGTCGCTAAGGCCGCCCACTCCTGCGCCCTACCTCGTGCGAAGAAAAAGGTGCTTCCTTGGGTTATTGTTTTTATTTTATTTTATTTTTTGAAAAAAATGCATATATTCCATGTATGTTTCCGTAATTCCAAAAGTGACCCAGTGCACAGTTTATGTTGTTTCAGTTAATTTCGGAATTGCATAGACAACCCTGTGTTCATGTTTTAATTTGGACCTCATTATTGCATCTTTTAATTCAATGAAAAATAGCATGATGTTGAGAAATAAATTTTCTACCATTTAAATATTTATTTGTACTTTTATGAGCTATGCATAATTAATTAATATTATTTTATTGCAAGAATATATATTTTACGTAATCAGTGGTCTTAAAGTCATATATAACTTGCGATTGCTCCAAAAATTCTTAAAAAAATAGGAATGATGTCTTAATGTGTGCTTCAATTACCACCCAAATTTTATCTCCATTGGACCTATCTTGTGCCTTAAATAAATTACAGAGTGTTTTTAGTAAATGATTTTTAATTAAATCCACACATCATATTTTTGCGAACTTGCGACTCTCTTGGATTGTTTATCTAGATAGCTTATTGAGATAATTTGCACTCCAAATAATTTGATAACGTAGATTTATTAGGAATTAATTACTTGCAGTCACTCTGTTTTCATTTAAAAATCCATAAAAAATTCATTTTTTGTTAGAAAAATCCAAAAACATTATTGTACCTTCCTTGCATCATGTTTTAAGTCCAGTATTAACCTAATTATATTTTTCCTTGAATCCTAATCTAATGATGAATACAAAACAATTTTTTTGATATTTTAGGAATTAAAATGAAATAATTAAAAATGCACACTTTTATGGGTTTTTCCTTGATTTTTCACACAAACAACAAGCAAAAATTATGAAAAATTTACTAGACTTAAAACATGATGCAAGGAAGGTGCAGCAATGCTTTTGGATTTTTCTGACAAACTTTGAATTTTTTATAGATTTTTAAATGAACACAAAGTGACTGCAAGTAATTCATTCATGATAAATCCACGTCAACAAATTAGCTAGAGTGCAAATTATCTCAAGAAGCTATTTAGATGAAAAATCCAGGAGAGTTGAATTTTTGCAAAAATATGATGTGTGGATTTGATTCAAAATCATTTACTAAAAGTACTCTACAATTTATTTAAGTCACAAGACAAGTCCAATGGAGGTGAAATTTGGACAGTAATTCAAGCACATTCAAGACATCATTCCTAGTTTTTTAAGAATTTTTGGAGCAACGGTGAGTTACACATGACTTTAAGATCACTGATTGGGTAAAATATAGAATGTTGCAGTAAAATATTTTTAATTAATTACCCACAAGTCACAAAAATATAAATAAATATTCAGATGGTAGACAATTTGTGGCTCAACATCATTCTATTTTTCATTGAAATAAAAGATGCAATAATGAGGTCCAAATTAAAATATGAACACAAGGTTGTCTATGCAATGCTGAAATTAACTTAAACAACAGAAACTGTGTACAAGGTCACTTTTGGAATTACAAAAACATACAAGGAAAATATGAAATTTTTACAAAAACATAATAAAATAAAATATAACCCAAGGAAGCACCTTCTTCTTCGCACGAGGTAGGGTGTAGGGGCGGGCAGCCTTAGCGACGCCGTTGGGCGGTAGAATCGGCACAGGGGTGGCGACGTTGAGGGACCCACGACAGGCGACGGCCCGCGCGCTGGACTGCGGAGGAGAAGGGTGCGGCGGCTCGCAGTGGAGGAAGGGGGACTATCGCTGGCAGCATTGCTAGAAGGGACGGGGGCGACGCGACCTGTAGGCGCTCGCTAACGGGGACCAAGCACGGCAACTCTTGGCTACGAGGGACTGCAAGCGGCGGAGATGCCCTTCTGGAGGAGGAGGGCTGCGGCGCCGCTGGCGGTGAATGAGGAAAGGGGGGCCGGCGATGCTGTCGCTCCTTCCTTTTATATTTTTTCTATGTTGTTTTTGTGATTAAAATTTTTATCTATTTTTTTATTTTTCTAAAACATGTAATGATCAAATGCACATATGATTGAGGGGTGATAAAGGTCATGTGATAAAGAAATGATGATGATGATGGACTGGGTTGATGGTGATTTAGATGTGGTGTGCTAAAAAATTTTCAAAGATACAAACAATGACAAGATGAAAATACTTACATATGATGGAGACGGTCTCCTATGAGGTCCTCACGAGAGCACGGTCTTTGCTCAAATCGTCGGTAAGCGATGAGCTCGAACAACACATGGATGCGGCTGCGATGTTGGCTAAAAAGCCAACGAATCTCACCAGAGAGAGGACTATCGTCGCTCGACCGCGGTTGCGTTGCTGTCACCGATTCAACTCTGGGAACTAGGCTCTCATCACATAAAGATGGATCAAGTACAAAATGAGGAAGATGAGATGTATATAAAGAGAAAACATGAGAAGCTATTAAAGTGCTGGATGGGAGGTTAATAAAATATTGGGGTTGAATTAGAAGATAGAAAATATGGTGGAATGATGGAGTTAAATGGTGGTTATTGCAAAGAAAGGGAATTAAATAATAAAATAAATAATAGAATAAAGCAAGCTACTAAAATACAACAAAATATAAAGAAGAAAAATAGTGGAGAATTTAAAATAAATAATAAGATAAAGTAATTTACTAAAATGCAATAAAATATAAAGAAGAAAAATAATGGAGAATTTACAAAGGAAGACATACAACATATACATTTTTTGTTTGCTTTTCTACTATATATATGTTTTGTCTTTTTAATAAGAGATATTTAAAACAGAGAAACACAATAAAAATACTAGAATCAAAATACAACACAATGATGATTTTTTTGGATTGTTTAGTAATTAAGAAAGATAAAAAAAGAAGAAAGAATGAATATATACATAATATACAATGTACATCTAGGTCCCAAAACCCAATTTTTACCAATGAGCTCCGATTTTAATGAAACCACTTCCATTGGATAGATAATTTTCTAACTTAAATTTTAAAAGTGAGTTTGATGAATTTGGAGTTCATATAGTGCGGGAATTAGGTTGGGAAGTTGGACTTGATGGCTTTATATCTTTACGATCTAGGAGCATTTATTTGAGGTGCAATTTATTTTGTATTTTTGTGTTTTATATACAATGTTGTGAACAATTTAAAGAAAGAATTATCCAAAAAGGTGTTGAAATGAAATTATTAAAAATACATGAAGTTTTGGGCCATTTACATGTAAAAAGTCCTTTAATTTTTGGGTATTTTTATTATTAATTTATTTTGTACGATCTAATATACAATAATTAGTGTGTTTTATTTACAAGAGTCAATTTGTTAATTTATTGAATTTATGGACATTTATTTGGGATTTTACTCAAGGATTTCCTAAGATCAAGTTATTAAGACGATGAATCGTGGATTCATCACCCAATCATTGAATAAATATGAATTTTGAATGAATTTTAGGGCATATAGTCTTTGACTCTAAGGGTTCTTCCCATTCTTTGATACTCGTTGCAACACTTCACGTAAGTCGTGACATCCTTAAATAGTATAGGCATTCAGAGGCCATACTGCAATATTTTCGCTACTATTCTGTCTTCAGAGTGGTTTCCACAAGATTCAAGTGAATGTCAATTCTCGAGTACACTTTGATGCTCATCTTGAGGGATACACCAACGAAAAATGCAGTATGGTCCTTCCATTTATAATAGGGGATCTTCCCATTGTTAGAAAGGGTTTTGGGACAAGAACTTATCCTTGTGTATCTTTGTCCAATCTTGTAGAACTACACCAGATACAAGGTACTTCACAATATTAGCATACCAAGGGAGGGAATCCACGACAAGAATCAACTCACTATGAACGGTGTCTATGATGGGTGCACTTCTCAATAGAGGTTCTTGATGTGGAATTTTGGAGAGGTGATCTGCTACCACATATTGAACTCCATGATTTCCTTGATTTCCAAATTGAATTCTAGGAGGAGAAGGATCCATCTGATCAATATGGGCTTTGTACCCTTCTTCTGTTGTAGATACCAGATAACAGAGTGGTCAATATAAATTGTGTATTTAGATCCAAGCAGATAGGATCTGAACTTCTGAAGGACATAAACCACATCCAGCAACTCTTTCCTTGTAACCATATAATTTATATATGATTCTTCTAATGTTTTGTTGGCATAGTGAATGGCACGGGGAACTTTGTTGTTCCTTTGTCCTAAGAAAAAAAGTTGGAGACCAATCTGGTGTCTATAGGATTGGATCTTGAGTGGCTATCTCCTTCAGCTGCTTAAAAGATAGGAGAATCTACTGATCAATATTAAACTCCATCTCTAATGAATATGTGATTCATCACTCTAAAAGTTAAAAATAGAGCTTTGTTTCTGAGTGTTCAGTTGAATTTCATTACTTATATTGCATAATTAGCATTGTGTAAATAATATCTGCATTTTAGCATTCACATTTGCATTAAATAAGGAGCCAAATACACTTGTAAATATTCACCTGTATATTAGATAAAATCACCTACTTGTATATTATTTATACTAACCAAATCAAATAAAACTAACTCTATGGTGTATATATTAGTAACACTAATAATAAGAAAATATCAAAAAATACTAACTTGTAAAATTATACAATAAAATCTGAATCCAAGTTTGAGACCAAGAACCTTAAAATGCACATATCTCTCTCATGTAGTGTCCGATTTAGGTCTACTCATTTTAAACTTATATACATTCAAAGACCTTCAAAACAAGACCAATTTCATGGAAATCAGAGATCATATGTGAAACTTGGGTTTTGGGCCCTTATTGTATATTATACATATTTACCAAAATGCCCTTGTATTTTATCCTTTTCTTTTCCTAATTATTAAAAATAAAAAATAGATTAAGTTGCAAATATTCCTTTCATATTTTTTCTATTTTTATTTTTATTTTTCTCGAATTAAAAATGATAAAAAATGCAAAAGATAAAAATGCGGCATTTTGTACCTATAAGATAACACCCAAAAATACTTTTTGTACAGATGATTTCATTTTATTTCAATCCTTTACAAGAGTTGTAGATCTCGTCGAGAGAAGCAACTTTTGTGGTGACCACCTTTTGATTTGAACCTATTTTTTATTTCTTTTTTATTTTCCTTCGATTTATATGTGGATTTTTTGGGAGCGACACGTGGCAGCTCCTGGAGCCAACATGTGTCACCTATTTTTATCATTTTTTAATTTTATTTTATTTTAATTATTTCAAATAATTTAATTTTATTAATATATATTTAGGATTATTTTAAATAAATAAAAATAAGTTCCACGTGACAGCTCTCGGGCGCACCATATGGCATCTCCTCCTCCTCCCATCCGGTCACGTGATGAGCACGTGACCACTTCCCTCTACCACACCCGCACCATCCCCTTTCTCCTGCGTCGGTCAACCTATAACTATCACCATTCCCTCGTGTGAAACCCAGGTCACCACCTTCTTTCTCAGTCAAGCTGCAACTGCTATACCCCACACGCTCTGCTCAACGCACAACCATGTCTTCCACAATTTTTTGCCCGCACTCCCGATCCCTGTAACTTTTTTTAAAGTGGATTGATTCCCTGCTCACATATCATATGCCATCTTCTATAGAAAGGAGAGAGATAGAGAGCTCCCATCATGATCTCATGTGAAAGCTGAAGCCTTCGTGGTCGAGCGACAATCTTCCTCTCTCCAGGCGGCCAGGAGATCCACCTCATGCTGTAGTCGCCAACCACGTTGCCAGAGACTTGGTGCGGCCAAATCATTGAGCGATAACCCACAGAGCTCCGTTGAGCTTCGACATTAGACAAACTAGTCAAGTACACATCTTCTTCCCCTATCTCCCTTGCTCTCTTCCTTCATCTTCTTCTTCCCTATATTCTCAACTCTTAATGTCTTCATCCTCCATCCACTAAATAGCTAAAATCTTTGCATTTCAATGGATAACCCATCTATTTCAAATCCAATGGTGATTTTTACTTTTTTTTTGGTGAGAACTCCTGAACAAATTAATCCAACAGTTACTGCACCCAAACAAATTTATTCATTTCCACTGTTCACAGGGAAGTTTCCTATTTTTTTTCACCCCCTCACTCTCGTTTCTTCTTCTTCCTCCTCTCTTCTCTCATAACCCATTCATTGCCAATTTATGCGACGCCCCGCATGTGTCGCCACACCTCCTACACCCTTCGCGCGACGCACCTCCATCCTTACAACCGTCTCTCAGTTATGATCTTGTTCGCTCCCCACAAGCAATGCCGCCATCGACAACCGCTAGAGGCCTTCTCCACGCGACCACTACGAGTAGCAGATCCTCCATCGCCCTCGATTGGTTGTCGTCATCCTCAGCTTGGAGCCCACCATCCTCTATCGATGAATGGAGGGTGTGTGTTGCCCTCCTATTCTCTGCTCCAGGCGCTCACCTCCGACTGTAACCGCGACCTCCCCTCTCCTGTGCACAAGTAGATATAGCTCCGGCCGTTCGTCGGACCCACTCCTCCAACTGCCCTCGATGCACAACTACTCCTCCATCTAGCCGCCATCGAGCGAACCACCGCCTCCTCGCTCGCGCATCGCTCTTCCAAACAGTATGTTGGCCGCCGCCTCCCCGCGTGCGGTTGCTCAGCTTCATCTCTTTTGCATAGTGCCAACAATGTACTTCCTACACATGCCCGGATCCATGCACATTATATCCCACCTCATGTGATTGACATGCGAGGAGGGGATAATTTACATAAAGTACCTTCAAAGTTCCACCCATCCAAACTAAAGGTCCCTACTAGCTGGAAACCACGTGTCGCACCTGCTCATCCTCGAGGTAAATTTCGAGGACCGCCCTATAGATCTTGTATTTGCACTCAAGCTCCGACCACAGGCGATCGCCTGCAACAAACGTGATAAAGGGATAAATAACATACGCACCCCCACGGGTCCGAAAATTTCAAAGAGGCTCTATTCATCTGGAAGCATGTACGCAGCATGCTCCTCAATGGGAGCTTTGTAGAAACGTCCTCTCAATTATAGGTAATTACATATTAGCAATGTCAGCATATTTATTTTTAATAATTTTATTTCCTATATTGCATATAGAGCCCTGAGTTTACAGGTTAATTTGAATGTCCATTTAGCATCATTTTATTATTCTAAAAATAGCATATTGTATTAGTAGTCATGTTCTATCATTGTGAAAAATAATTATGATTTTATGGCCTTGGTTTATTTAATAAAATTAATTTGGAAAAATGTTGCATATTTTACCCAATACATATTTTGAAATTGATTTCAAATTAATCATTTATCCAAAAATTACAAAAAAATCAAGTAGGTAGAGTTCGAGTAGTTTTACTCCGTGCCAAAAAATCATAACATTTGCAAGTACACTAGGTCTAAATAAATTCATTGGTGTTTTGCTTAATCGATTTTTAATAAGTAAGAAATTATTTTTTTGATGTTTAATAATTTTCCTGGATTCATCTCATATAGAAGTATCTATGATAAATTTTACCATTAAAAATAATTTAATTTTGTATTTAGTAAGATCAAATTTGTGAAAATCACCCCTGCATTCATATTTAATTCGTAGTTAATTCATATTGAGTCAAAAAATTCCAAAGACATTGTAGTAGCCTAATTTCATCACATAACATATTATGGCTAATTTTCATAATTTTCGGACTTGATGTAACACCCACATAACCAAAATAAATTGAATATTGAGCATATACTCCGTCAATGTCGAGGGCTGGATATGCTTACAAATAACCATACATACGGACATGAAAAATATGTTACTATATTCTTTTCACAACGGATACTAGGTTGAATGTTGGGTTGTTTACATCTCAACTACAAATCAAATGTAACTGACTGTTTATCTAAGTATAGTTATTTAAATAAAATATATCTAATGTAATGATCATGAAGTGGAAGGTTAATAGGTATTAAAGATAAGGAACGAATGCCAAATTACACAATCAAGCCTATAAAAAAAACAACGAAATCACAATGAAAGGTAAAGATTGCATTTTATTTCATATCTTTAAAAACATAAAATTGCAATGACTATTAGGTAAAATTGGTAATTATATAAATATATATAAAGATGTTTGCATGGCCCTTTAGTTTTGTGTGAGACACGTTGTTCTCTACCTTAGAGCTCATGAGGCGGTTAGAATTTAACTCCACTTCATATAAAAAGAAAAGAAACCATATCATGACTAGGATTTTGGGCGAGAGGTGGAGAGCAAGAACGATACAGAGAGAGGAGGGGGCATCTTTCTCCCCGTTCTGTTCTTTGCAAAATTAAGGTATTTTTTTCTCAGATGTTCGTACATCCGATGCTATTCTTGGACATAAAACATGCAGATATGGAATCTAATAGCATTAATTCTCAAGACACGTATCCATGCAATGTTTTAGGTTTTACGATGGAGAAGTACTATGTTTCAACCGAAATTATACAACTATAGACATTTACATTTGAGGATTATGAAGGAATGTTGTCATGAGTATAAGATCATCGTATAATATAGCAAGTAAATATGATGGTAACAAAATCTAACTTTGACCAGGTTTAGAATATTGCGATTAGTCTTAGACATGTAACTTTAAAGAGCCAAATAATATGTTGCAGGTAGAGATAGATAAAGATAAACTAGTTTTAATAAATCTATGATATATTTTACCTAGGGGATTCGATAAACCATATATGAGTTGCGAGACTTAGCGATATCGTCACAACCATTTAGTGATAGTATTCTTTTTAAAATATTAGTGGTAGTATATTTTTTTAATTCATACACCTAACTCCTAATAATATATTTCTTCTACAAAGATTAAGTACATCATCTTCCTATACTAACAAATATCAACAAAGAGAAAAAAAAGATGATGAGGATAATAGCTAAAGTACATCAAAGTTTGAAACAACACTACAATGAACACAACAAGGACGAGAGCAAAGTCCTTTATGTGTTCATGGTGCCCCATGATCGTAATAGGAGGACATTTATATTATATTATGAAGATGTAAAAAAAACATGAAAGACCCACGTTAAGCATGCACACACACACACAGATATATATATATATATATATATATATATATATGATTAGATGGAAGTATTCATGTTGATTATCCTTCGTAGGATGACAAGAGAATCAAACCCGAGCTAACGAGCAAATAAGGGAGTAATCAACTTACAAGTTGTGTCAAGGTGAGTGGTCTCAAGCCTATTTTAAGATATAACCCCATTTTTTAGATACCTTGCAATATTACAATTTCAGATGCCTTTTGATTACGTTATTGTACATGTATAGTCTAGTTTGATAATAAGATAAGTTGTTTTGTCCAAGATGATGGTTGCTTAGCAAAGTTGGTATATCATGCAAGCTTAATGTATGATATAAAAGTTTATATGTTTCAATATTCAATTATATCATTTTTTATACTGTAGAAGTTTTCACATAAATACAGATATTTAGTAGAATGATATGATTCAGATATCACAAATTTCTCAGCTTACAGTTATATTACTACGGATCAGAAAATATGTACGAAATAGTGAACACCACAGTAGCTCTCAGATATAGTCATGAACTAGCCATCAGATATGGTGATGTCATCAGATATGACCCTCAAACATGCCATCAGATATGGCCACCATCAGATACAATTCAGAGGACTTTGGGTCCGCATTCTGTACACACACAGGCTTTGGGCCGTATGCAGGATGTTCTTTTACCTTTGAGGTTGTCTACGCGTTTGACTCAGTTTGTTTCAGTGTTCATGGGTATAGTATGCTAGCCACAGTAGTGTGGATAAAATAGTTAGAAAATAGAAATTTCATTTTTTCTGCCATTTATTGAATTAGCTTTCATTTTGTTGTTCAATATTTAAATCTCTTTGCAAAGCTGCAATTTATATTCTTTCAGCACTTACTATATTGTAGAAATACATTTTCTTTCACTTAGCAAGCAAAATTATTTTCAAAATAGCCTATATATTTTCTTGCAAAAATGCTTGATACCCACTCGTTGGGTATAAGCTCATTTTGAGTTTAGCGTCGCTAATCGACGCACACAAATCGAGAAGAAAACGAAGGAAAATGGAGGAAAAAGCCTGGGGAGTCTAGGTGTATTACCTGGACGAGGAAGCTCGACGGCGGCTTTTGACCGGAGCGAAACGCGGCGTACGCGGCGATGCAAGGCGGCGTGGCTACCTTGGAACCTTCTTCGACGTGCCTTCTTCCTCGCGAGCTCCTCCTTGGCGCTGTCACCGCCTCAGGTTGACTGGAGCGAAGGTTGGAAGGTGTGGGGTCGGTTAGCCTGGAGCTGAAGCTCTGGGTTGTTGAAGAGTTGATTTTTAATGGCGACCTTAGGGGCTATTTATAGGACGATTACTTGGGCTCCAAGGTTGGATCAACGGCCGGCGATGGAGAGGGTTGTTGGAGGAAGATGATGGACGGATTGGATCAGTCAGAAGGTTCGAGAGTGACGCGGGATAATTTCTTGAAGTTGGCCGGTCGAACCGAATTCGGTGAACAACTTCTTGGGGAAGATGACCCCAGGTGCTGACAAGTGTCAGCACCTGGTTGGTCAAAAAGCGAAAATTGATTGTAAAATATATAATAATTAGTAAATAATGTTATTTTTAATTAGGTACAAATACAAGAAAGTTAAATAAATTAATTTTCTAAATTATGGTATAAATACTTTTTATAAATAATAAATATTATTTAAAATATAAATATTATAATATGTATTTATAAATAGGTTTTAGATTTTTAAGTTAATAAATAAATAAGTTAAAATTAATTTTATATTTTCTTAATTATTAGGGTATTAAATAAGGCTTGTATGAATTTTTATAAATTTTTATAAATTAATTTACATATTTTAACAAATAGGGTTAGTATCTAAGTAGGTCATTTATACCTATATTTTAGGGTTTTTGATTTTATTAAAATAATAAATAGTCTCCAAAAATTATGAAATAATTTATGGTGAAAATACAAGATCATGAAATAATTTAAAAATTATAAAATTAAGAAAATGATAAATAGTGTGTGTTAGATAAAATAAATAGCCCAGAAACCCCGTTGTCTTTTGGTCCCAAAACCAACTTTTTGCAAACGGAATCCCAATTCGATGAAACCACCTTTATTAATTAGAGAATATTATTTAATGAACTTTAAAGGTGAGTAGAGTGAAATTGGAGTTCGTATGAGGAAGTTGTGATGTTCGGAAGTTGAGATTTTGACAATTTGCAGGCTGGGTTTCTTGGCATATATACAGGGTAATATTTTTAACTTATTTTTATATTTTTATATATATTTTTAGGCATATATACAGCGTAAAGTCCACTGGAAATTGCAAACCCTGCACGGTTACGATAACGTTCCTAAGAATACCCTTCGGTCTCTTTACGGATCTATCAGCAAACTGAAGAATCGCGCAGGATTTGTAAAGAGGACCTAACTCGAGCTTATCGAGTAAGGAAGCAGGTATCAGATTGATCGAGGATCCGTTATCTAATAGAGTGCGGTCAAACTCGGCTTTTGCAATCTCGCATTGAACATAATGTGCACCTGAGTCTTTCTTCTTCTTCGGTAGCTTATTCTGTATCGCACAGGATGTAGCCTTAGTCAGAACATGCTTTTCTGTTCGGGATCTCTTTTTCCTACGCGTGGTGCATCTGTTTTTCAATTGATTCTTGAGCGTAGGAAACTGATCTAAAGCATCATGAAGCGGGATCTTCAGAAAGATATCATCTTTGAGTAGTTTTTTGATCTCTGGAGGTGCAAGATTACTTTTGGTTTTTTTCTTTCCTTTTCCAAACAAGGCATCGGGAAAAGGAATAGAGTCAGAAGTCAGAAAATCAGGATGTTTATTCAAACTGGAATCAGCATTTACATCGAGAGTCTCAGAATTATTTACAAAACTCTCTAAAACAGGGGAAGAAATGTTTTTATCCGGGCTCTCTGCCTGATCTGGCATGATATCATCGTCTGAGTCGCCAGTGTCCATATCTGAAGTATTGGCATTGCTCCTGTCTCTTGATTATGTGTAATGGTCCTCATCTTCTTGCGGTTTCTCCTCCTCGGCACCAGGATCATGGTTCAGTTCATGCTCCTCTAGTTATTGGGGTTCATCTGAGGCTGGGCTGGGAGAGTGGTCTTCGGCACGGTTAACTCGTCCAGATGACGGTTAACCTGCTCCATCTCTGTCTTGTGCGCGATCTGGAGAGTACTCAGCATATCCATGATCTGGTTGAGCGCCTGGGCATGTGAAGACATCTCCGGTTCGGTGTGGTGGCCCTGGCTTGCTCCTCTCTTTTGCCTTGGCGTGAAATGCTGAGAGGTGGAAGGCTGGGAGTAGCGTTGAGGTGTGGAGGAAGACTGTTGCGGCTGCTGAAAAGAATAATTCGGTGAAAACTGGGCAGGGTGTTGATATGAAGGCTGCGGTCTCTGATGGTAGACATTCGGATGAGACTGCTGCGGCGTGAAGCTCTGGCGGTGCTGGAATTACGGACGTCCATGCTGCGGATGACCGTACGGCTACTGCGGCTGGTTGTTTGGTATTCTTGGCTGCTGCATCAGAGTATACCAAATTCCGTTGATCTCGAAAGTGGATTGCGGCTCCACCTCCATCTCTGCGGTGCTGGTGATCTGGCCGGGATTGGTATGAGACTGATCCTCATGCCAATCGAGCTGCGGAATCTCGGGCTCACTCTGGATGTAATGGATCTGACGGGTGCGTGGAGCGGGTGCGATCCTCCATGCTGGTTGCGCATTCGAAGAAGTCTGGCTCTGCTGGTACTGGATCTGAAGATCAGCGACCTTCTTCGATAGATCACTCAGCTGCTGAGGTAGAGATGAGAGTTTCTCCAACTCTCGCAGCGGCTGTAGATCTTGGACCTGCTTGTGAATCACATCCACCAACGTCAATTTCTCGCTAATGAAGCCCATGTTGGTGTTGGATTCAGAGTCCGAGATATTTGCCACCTTGTGATGTTCTCGGTGATGTGGTGGATGTGGGGCTTTCTGAAATGCCCGAGTAGAGTCTACAACTCTTGAGTTCTCGGCCATCCCTTCGAAGATGGCCCAGACTGACTCGGCATCTTTGTTTAAGTAGCTACCGCCACATGCGGCACTGACTAGCCCCTGAACTTCCGTCTAGAGTCCTCCGAAGTAATTCTGTACGAGCACCTTCATCGGGATCTCATGATGCGGGCATCTCTCCGTCAGGTCCTTGAATCGATCCCATGCCTCATGGAATGATTCGTGCGGCTGTTGCTTAAAGTTGGAGATCTGGCTCCTCATCATGTTCGTACTTCCTAGAGGAAAATACTTGCGCAGGAAGGTGGACTTCAGGTCGTCCCACGTAGAAATTTCTCTCCCCAAATGAGTCAGCCAATAAAGGGCCTTATCGGCTAAGGCAAAGGGGAAAGCCTTGAGGCGTACGGCTTCATGCGTTACTCCTGGATAACAAGCCGTTCTGCAGATCATCTCAAACTGTTGTAAAAACGTGAACGACTCCTCTACGGCATTCCCACAGTACTTGGGAAGCAAAGAGATGAAGGACGGTCGGAGTTCGTATAGCCCTTGATTCGGCGGTAGCCGAATCCAATGGTGGGGTGTTCTTGCGCCCGGGTCATACTCGTCCCGTAAAGTCGCGGGAACCGCAGGCGGTAACTGGTTCTCGGCCCCTGCTCGCATCGCGGCTAATTGCCCCTGTATTTCCGTCTGAACTCGGATTTGTTCTCAAATTTGTAGATTCATCTGCTGATGTGTATCGAGAATCTAAGTAGTAATATCTGCAACTTCTGATCTTCTGTCATCTTGCTCCTCGGCTGCGGCCCTCTCTTCTACTGCTAGTGCTTTACTGCGAGCCATTGGCTTCGAGTCGTCTGGAAAAGAGAAGCTCTCGTAAGCACTCAGTGATAGTTCAGCTGGAGATGATTTATTGAGACGAGAGTCTGTCTCAATTTTCTGTCCAGGAGGTGAGGGAGTCTGGGTCTGACTCGCCTCGAGATCTGATAGGACCGGCTCGGGAAGAGAGTCATCCCGAGCCTGTGAAGACGTACGTTCGACGGTGGACGGTTGAAAGCTCACAGAGTCTGAGCTGAAAAGCCGTCGAGACGTCATCTTCGATGTCAAGAGAAAAGTCGGGAGAGCACGTTTACGATTCAAGAGAGAGAGAAATGCGAAAGCCGCGGAAACTCACGCCCCGCAAGCAAACAAAAAGCAAACCCCGTTTTCACCAACTCAACCCTGATGAAGACCGTAAGAGTTCGATCTTTTATCTTTTCGGTTTTAGGGTTGTAGTTAGCAAACTAATTTTTGCGATTTATCGTGCGCTGTGCGAGCTGATAGGTGCCTGATGTATCTCCCGCGATATTGTCCCGAGTCCTTACAAAGAACCACTTGCTCTCAGCAAGTATGATGGCAAGTACACGAACCGATTCCGGACCGCGTTACTTGAGACGGAGCCTTACGCAGTGTCCTCTAAATCCCCCACTCTGCTAAGTAAACTCGGACCATTGCCGGCTACCCACTGAAAAAACAGTGATTCGGTGTATGAACTAAGTAGTATTTTGAAAGATTTCGGGGTTTTTTATTAAGTGTCGTCTCCTGCTCGCACACTCTGAGAATGGAGGGGATTACTCTCCCAAATCAATTGAATTTTTACGGATTTTTAGTCAGATAGATTTAGCAGGCCCGATTTTAGTTTTGTAATTTTTATGTGTTTTTTTTCAATCAACGCTTATCAATTTTTTTCTTTTTATAAAAACCCTAAAAGCATGCACCTAGGTTGCGAGTCCTAAGACTAACTACGCGGCGCAAGCAGAGAGAGTAAAAACGTAAACAAGCATCTAGAAAACCGCGGAAAGCCGATAGCGATGAAAACCGTGGTGGGTGCCCTGATTCTCGGATACACGGTATCCGGCGAGTCAGGCCCCGAAAAAAATGGGGGGTGGGTTTGTTTATTATCTATTACAACTCTCTCCCTTTCTCTCTCTTTACAGAAAATATACTAACTACTCTGCTCCTCTGCAGCCGACTCGTGAAGAAGGAGCCGACCTCTGCTCTTTCAACTGGCTCGGCTTCCGAAGAAGCCGGTTGATCCTGCAGGCCCTGCAAAGATGGTTAGCAAGTAAAGCCGATCGAGAAAATCGAGAAAGCCGTAAGAAGATGAAAAAGCAAAACACGAAAAAACCGTATGAAAAACCGTACGAACAACGAAACAAAGAGAAGAGAGAAAAATAAAATCACGAAGAAATGAAAAATCAAAAAGAATCTAACGCCTCCCCGACAACAGCGCCATTTTGATGAGGCTAAGAATCGGTTTCGCGGCTTTTCGTTTTTAGAAGAAGCATGGTCGTTGTAGCTAAAAGCCGCAAAACAAGTTTCGGTTCTTAAAACCTATCAAACAATTACAGTTTTCGGTCGGAAAACCGTTCACTAATATTTTACCAGGCAAGTGTTCTTGGGTTGAACTCAAGGAGGCAGAATAAATTCCCTAGATTTTTGTCCTCGTAATCTTATTTTTAATTCTTCTCTAAGTGGTCAAGTCAAAACCTCTTTTTATTGATTTTTATTTTTCTTATATTTATTTGATTTTATTATTTTCAAATTTTTTATTTAATTTTCAAAAAGGGATATTTTTCAAAAGATTTACTTATTATATAATAGGTGAGTAATAGCTAGGTGATACTATATAGTACGGTGAACGGGGTTCGAGCCGCGAGCTCGAACTACACAAGAAATCAAAACAAAACAAGACGGCTTTCGATGAAATCAAAATACGTCGAAAATTCCTCAAAAATCCACGAAATCTTTATACTAAGTATTCGGGGTACTTGTGTAACTACCCTCAAGAAATCGTCAAAATTCGAGGTCACAAGAAGAAGAAACAACCCCTACAGTCCAGGGGCATAAGCGCAAGAAAAACTAATTAAAATGTTTGCAGTTAGGTCCTCAAGGACTGTTCTGAAGAAAAAGTACACAAATCTTTACATTTAGGTCCCCACGGAGGGACCTAGATGCAAATAAAGAAAACCTGGGGGCGGAAATGGAGTCTGGAAGCTGGCTGGGTTGAGTACGCAATTTTTCCACCGTTTCGCTTTGGACGATGGAGATTAGAACTTGCGCGCTCCGATCTGACGCTCACAGGTGCGCCACGTGTTGCGCACCTGTGCGTTGGCTGTTCTTGGGCAGTTGCAGCTCCTGGCGAAGCAGTCTTCTTCTCCGATTTATCACGGCCGCCCTTCGATGGCTTTGGCGCTCCGGTAGGGCCAGAGGGGTGGCTCCTCCACCCCTCGAGCTCGCCCGCGGTAGAGAGATGGCCGGCGACGCTCTGAGCGACGGTGGAGGCGTGTCAAAGATGGCATCTTCAGCAATTGGCGGCTGATGCAGTTCTGACGGAGCTCCTTTGGAGATGGATTCCGATGATGATCGAAGGTTTCCAGTGGCGAATAAAGGCCTCGTGACGAACTTGGATCTACAAGGAACACAGGCGTATGCTCGATTCGCAACGAATCGGCCAATGGGTGATGAAATCGCAAGCTCAAGATGATAAAAAAACTTAGGTTTCCAGCCAAACAACCAGATGCGTGGATATGGCAATGAAAACGACGATCGATTTGAAATGATTGCGAAACGAATTGAGAGGGAGTTTCGATTGTGCGTCTACGATGGATGATTAGACTACCTAAATCACGGATTAGAGTCGCTAATTGACGCAAACAAATCGATAAGAAAACTAAGGAAAATGGAGGAAAAAGCCTGGGGATTCTAGGTGTATTACCTGGACGAAGAAGCTCGACGGCGGCTTTTGACCGGAGCGAAACGCGGCGTACGCGGCGATGCAAGGCGGCGTGGCTACCTTGGAACCTTCTCTGACGTGCCTTCTTCCTCGCGAGCTCCTCCTTGGCACTGTCACCGCCTCAGGTCGACTGGAGTGAAGGTTGGAAGTTGGGGGGTCGGGCCTGGAGCTGAAGCTCTGGGTTGTTAAAGAGTTGAGTTTTAATGGCGACCTTAGGGGCAATTTATAGGACGATTACTTGGGCTACAAGGTTGGATCAACGACCGATGATGGAGAGGGTTGTTGGAGGAAGACGATGGACGGATTGGATCAGTCAGAAGGTTCGAGATGAGCGCGGGATAAATAAGAGAAGTTGGCTGGCCGAACAGACTGGGCGCAACCTCTTCTTGAAGAAGGCCCTAGGTGCTGACAAGTGTCAGCACCTGGTTGGTTCAGGAGCTGAAATACATTGTAAAATATATAATAATTAGTAAATAGGGTTATTTTAATTAGGAATAAATACAAGAAAGTTAAATAAATTAATTTTCTAAATTATGGTATAAATACTTTTTATAAATAATAAATATTATTTACAATATAAATATTATATTAATTATTATGTATTTATAAATAGGTTTTAGATTTTTAAGTTAATAAATAAATAAGTAAAAATTAATTTTATTATTTCTTAATTATTTGGGTATTAATTAAGGTTTATACGAATTTTTATAGATTTTTATAAATTAATTTACATATTTTAATAAATAGGGTTAGTATTTAAGTAGGTCATTTATACCTATATTTTAGGGTTTTTGATTTTATTACAATAATAAATAGTATCCAAAAATTATGAAATAAATTATAGTGAAACTACACGATCATGAAATAATTTAAAAATTATAAAATTAAGAAAATGATAAATAATGTGTGTTACATAAAATAAATAGCCCAGAAACTCCTTTGTCTTTTGGTCCCAAAACCGACTTTTTGCAAACGGACTCCGAATTCGATGAAACCACCTTTATTAATTAGAGAATATTATTTTATGAACTTTAAAGGTGAGTAGAGTGAAATTGGAGCTCGTATGAGGAAGTTATGATGTTCGGAAGTTGAGATTTTGACAATTTGCAGGCTGGGTTTCTTGGCATATATATAAGGTAGTGTTTTTAACTTATTTTTATATTTTTATATACATTTTTAGGAATAATTAGGAGAAGAGTTTGGTGAAAAATATGTTAATATGAAATAATTAAAATTCTTTGAAGTTTTGTATTTATAAATAATGAAAGGTGTATATGTGGGTGTTAAATTATTTTTCTCTTGTTTTCTTTCCTTATCTCCCCCTACTTATTGATTTGTCGACCAATTCATGCTGACTTGGTCTTGGGGGTTGGGCTATAAATATATCTTACAGCTATATTTATATTTTAAGTCATATTGTATAAATATACATATATTCAATCTGCCTTTTTCTTTATTTGTTGGTTCTTTATTTATTTACATGATTTTAGTGGTTAAAAGTGAATATTTACACATGAATGGTGTTTTGTTAAAAGATGAGAATTAATGAATATTTACATGTATTTGTTAAGGGTTTTAAGACAAAATGCGACAGAAAAGTTAATGAATCATGAATTCATCAACTCAACCCTCTATTATTAAATATTATTTATAGACATATCTGAGAAGGAGTCATAGAAGAGGCGAGAGAATGAATTAAGTTGTTGCAGATAGCGTTGGGACATTCACTTCATTCCTGTGATATTGCAGCACATTTTTGCATTACAGGTAAACAGTTACTATCTAGAAAGACGTGATATTTTGTAAAATGAAAAGAGCAGTTGTATCTGGACTTATAATAGTAGATACTGTTGTACATAAGAAACAATGTATGTATTTGGCACTGCGAATGTGGATTATAACTTGGGTGGTTGTGGTGATAAATTGCAAGGAAAATTTGATACAAAAGTTTTATAAGAATTGTTTCAGGTACATGATAGCGTTTGGGAGCCCATAAAATTGAGGAATTGCTGTCGATTTTTTATGGACATGCTAATTATGGTTAAGATGATCAGATAGTTTAACCGTCGCACTCGTTCTGACTAGCGGGGCGGGTCGTGACATCTAGTGGTATCAGAGCAACAGTTTATGGAATTTTATTATAACTGATGTTTGAAGATGATCTATGAGTATATTAGAGGTGTTGATTTATGTATTGGATTTTGATAAAAAAATGAAAGGATATCGATGTAATGACATTGTCAATATTGAGGATCTAATTTAGTTATAACATGAGATTTGAGGATTCATAATTTTGGAAGAGCTAATTAACAAATTTTATTTGTGTAGGACACAATGGCAGCCTAACAACCTTCTCAGACTTTACAAGGACCAAGTGGTGGACATGATGGGAGTAATAATAACAATATGCAAGAGACTGGCATTAATAGCTCAGACCTTGGGAAGCATGGCTGCTCGATCGATGAGACCGCCTGAATTTGAAAATCTGTTGCCATTTGAGCATGTTCAGAAATTGGGTGAGAAAGATTTTGTAGGCACGACGAATCCGAAGGTGGCACGAGACTGGTTTGAACACATGGAGAACATATTTGAATTGATGGAGTGTACTGAAGCACAAAAGTTGAGACATGCAATATTCTTGTTAAAGGAAAATTCTGATGATTGGTGGAAATCAGTGAAGATGAAATACACCGATCCATCCGAGATCACATGGCAGATATTTGAAAAAGAATTCAATGAAAAATATTATCCAAGAGTATATCAAGAAGATTAATGCAAAGAGTTCTTATTTCTTACTCAAGGAAGTTTCTCGGTAGTTGAATATGAGAAGCGATTTACAGAATTATTAAAGTTTGCGGCCTCTTTAGTGAAGATTGAAGAAGATAAATGCCGACATTTCGAAGATGGGATCCATATAGATATTAAGTCAATGGTCTCAACCAACGGATATACTGAGTATGGTAAATTAGTGGAAGCTGCCAGTAGAGCATAACGTGTGGCGAGGGAAAGACAAAGGTGTCATGATCACAATAAGAAAAGATTTGGGGAAAGATCACCATGGAGGGGACCCGAGAACAAAGTTAGAAGAAATTTTGAAAATTCATGGCAATAAAACTTATCTGCTCAAAGATATAGGGGAAACCAAATGGGTAGATTTGCTCCAGAGAATTCTAGATATGCAAGATTTTCTTATCCGCAATGTCCCATATGTGAGAAGCGTCACCCAGGAGAATGTCGGAGTGGATAGTCAGGTTGCTATAATTGTGGACAAACAGGCCTTGTATGTCAAAATTGCCCAAATCTTATATCAGATTGGGGAAATGCAAGGAGACTGGCTTAACAGAATATCCATGCTAATGCCATAACTCAAGAACTCCATCCAAAGAAAGAAGAAAAGAGAAATGATATTCTAAGGAGAGGCAATAAAAATGCACAAAATCAGGGGAAAGTCTTTGCAATGACACTTCAAGAAGCCATCTCTGCTGAGGATGTGGTCTCAGATACCACTATTATTTTTGGCAAAAATGCCCATACTCTTATTGATTTTGGTATCAGTCATTCATTTATTTCTCGAAGATTCTCCGTATTTGCGGATAAAGAATTGGGTACACTTGATCACGCATTATCAATCGTCCTACCTAAAGGAGAGCCTGAGATTGTTTGGAATGTCTTTAAAAACTGTTTGATAGAGATAGGAGGAGGTCAGGTTATTGTGAATCTTATCCCTATGGAAATTACAGAATTTGACATCATTATATGGATGGACTGTTTGACATCATACCATGCTTTACTAGATTGCTTTCAGAAGAAAGTTATTTTTCGGATGCCAAGCATGACAGAGTTTACATTTTATGGAGAAAGGACTGTATACCCAACATGTGTCATTTCTCGTACAGTGGCACATAAATTACTCAGGAAGGGATATTCATCTTTTGTTGCCCTTGTATACAATACAAAAGCAAAATCTATATGTTTAGAAAATATTCCTATAGTGAGAGAATTTCCTGAAGTATTTCCTGATGAACTACCGGGACTTCCGCAAGTAGAGAAATTGAATTCAATATTGACTTAATACCTGATTGTACCCCGATTGCCTTGACTCCTTATGGAATGGCTCCGGCTGAACTTAGGGAACTTAAGATCCAATTACAAGAATTAACGGATAAAGGATTTATCCAGTCTAGTATTTCTCCATGGGGGGCTCCTGTTCTTTTTGTTAAAAAGAAAGATGGTTCTTTGAGACTTTGTATTAATTATCGAAGGTTGAATCGAGTGATAATACATAATAATTATCCTCTTCCTCGAATAGATGATTTGTTTGATCAATTGCAAGGGGTTTCTGTATTCTCGAAGATAGACTTGCGATCAGGCTATCATCAATTGAAGATTAAAGCCGAAGATGTCCCTAAAACAGCTTTTCGGACCCGTTATGGACATTGTGAATTCTTAGTAATGCCTTTTGAATTGATGAATTCCCCTGCTGTCTTTATGGATTTGATGAATCGAGTATTCCGTCCTTTCTTGGACAAATCTGTGATCGTGTTTATTGACGACATTTTGGTATACTCAATGTCTGAGGAAGAGCATAAAGATCATTTGAGGATTGTATTACAAACTTTGAAAGACCATCAGTTATCTGCAAAATTTGATAAATGTGAGTTCTTGTTGAAGAAGGTTGCATTTCTAGGACATGTTATCTCAGGAGAAGGCATATTGGTAGATCCAAGTAAAATAGAGGCAGTCATGAACTGGATGCAACCAGCAACTGTATCAGAGATTCGGAGTTTTCTTGGTTTAGTAGGATACTATAAAAGATTTGTTGAAAACTTTTCACGAATTGCATCGCCATTAACAAAATTGACTCGGAAAGAGGTGAAATTTATCTGGGATGACGAATGTGAAAAGAGTTTTCAGGAACTTAAGACTCGTTTGACCTCAACTTCCATTCTTAGCCTTCCTTCTAGGAATGGCGGATTTATAATTTATAGCGATGCATCACGTCAAGGTTTGGGATGCGTTTTAATGCAGAATGGGAAGGTGATTGCATATGCTTCCAGAAAGCTCAAGCCGCATGAGCTGAATTATCCTACACATGATTTGGAATTAGCTGCGATAGTACTTGCCTTGAAAATTTGGAGGCACTACTTATATGGTGAGACATGTCAAATTTTCACTGATCATAAGAGCTTGAAATATATATTCTCTCAAAAAGAATTGAATCTTAGACAGAGAAGATGGTTAGAATTAATAAAAGATTATGATTGTACTATTGAGTATCATCCTCGGAAAGCAAATGTAGTAGCAGATGCACTTAGTCGAAAGTCTAATGATGGATTGTCATATATAAAGATTGGTCGACACCCATTATTGGCACAGTTAAGGGGACTACGTGCAAACCTGTCAATACATGATTCTGGGGTTTTGTTAGCTACCCTGCAGGTTAGGCCTATATTATATGATAAAATATGAGAGGCTCAAGAATCTGATCAAGAAATGAAAAGAATATAAAGAAAAGTGGAAAATGGAGTATTGCTTGATTACACGATAAATGAACAAGGAATATTATTTTTCAAGCAAAGATTGTGTGTTCCACAACTTGCAGAGCTTAGAAGGGAAATTCTTGAGGAATCACATAACTCTATGTACGCAATGCACCCAGGAAGCACGAAGATGTATAGAACATTGAAACCATGCTATTGGTGATTGGGAATGAAACGAGATATTGCAGAATATGTATCTAGATGCCTGATTTGCCAACAAACTAAACCAGAACACATGCGACCAACTGGTGCATTAGAACCTCTCCCGATACCAGAGTGGAAATGGGAACATATTACCATGGATTTTGTTACTGGGTTGCCTAGGACTCGTCGAGGTCATGATGCAATATGGATAATTGTTGATAGACTGACCAAATCCTCTCATTTCTTAGCAGTTAATATAACATATACATTGGATCACTTGGGTAAAATTTTTGTGGATGAAATAGTAAGGTTACATGGAGCACCTGTGTCAATTATATCTGATAGAGATCCTCATTTTACCTCTAGATTTTGGCCTAGTTTACATAAAGCAATGGGTACAAAATTAGCATTCAAAACTGCTTTTCGTCCACAAACCGATGGGCAATCTGAGCGGGCTATTCAATCTTTGGAAAATATGTTGAGAGCTTGTGCATTAAGTTTTACAGATGGCGGGGATGAACATCTATCCCTTATGCAGTTTGCTTATAGTAATAGCTATCAGTCGAGTATTGGGATGGCACCATATGAAGCCCTTTATGGCCGAGCATGCAGAACTCCCATTTGCTGGAATGAAGTAGGAGAGCGTAAATTAGTCAACCTGAGTTAGTACAAAATACAGTGGAGAAAGTTGAAGAAATTAAAAGAAACTTGAAGGCTGCACAAGATAGGCAGAAAAGTTATGTAGATAAGAGAAGAAGAGATCTAGAATTTCAATGAAGTGACCAGGTATTTTTACGAGTATCTCCTTGGAAAGGTATAATCAGGTTTGGAAAGAAGGGAAAACTAAGTTTACGATACATTGGTCCATATGAAGTTATAGAAAGAATTAGTAATGTAGCATATCGTCTTCGACTCCCGTCTAAGCTAGCAAGGATACATGATGTTTTTCATGTTTCTACTCTGCGGAAATATATTCCAGACCCATCACATATTATACAACCGTAAGAAATTCAACTGAAGGAGTACCTTTCTTACAAATAGATTCCAGTACAAATTTTATATTATAAAGTTCAAGAACTCCAGACGAAAAAGATACCACTGGTAGAAGTTCTTTGGAGGAGTTATGCAATAGAAGAAGCCACGTGGGAAAGAGAAGAGGATATTCGAACTCAATACCCGTATTTATTCTCAAATAACAGAGGTATGAAATTTCGAGGACGATTTTTTTAGTAGGGGAGTAAATGTAACACCCACATAACTAAAATAAATTGAATATTGAGCATATACTCCGTCAATGTCGAGGGTTGAATATGATTACAAATAACCATACAGACAGACATGAAAAATATGTTACTATATTCTTTTCACAACGGATACTAGGTTGAATGTTGGGTTGTTTACATCTCTACTACAAATCAAATGTAACTGATTGATTATCTAAGTACAGTTATTTAAATAAATTATATCTAATGTTATCATCATGAAGTGGAAGGTTAATAGGCATTAAAGATAAGGAACAAATGCCAAATTACACAATCAATCCTCTAAAAAAACAACGAAATCATAATGAAAGGTTAAGATTGCATTTTATTTCATATCTTTAAAAACATAAAATTGCAATGACTATTAGGTAAAATTGGTAATTATATAAATATATATAACGATGTTTGCATGGCCCTTTAGTTTTGTATGAGCCACGTTGTTCTCTACCTTGGAGTTCATGAGGCGGTTAGAATTTAACTCCACTTCATATAAAAAGAAAAGAAACCATATCTTGACTGGGATTTTGGGCGAGAGGTGGAGAGCAAGAACGATACAGAGAGAGAAGGGGGCATCTTTCTCCCTGTTCTGTTCTTTGCAAAATTAAGGTACTTTTTTCTCAGATGTTTGTACATTCGATGCTATTCTTCGACATAAAGCATGCATATATGGAATCTAATAGCATTAATTCTCAAGACACGTATCCATGCAATGTTTTAGGTTTTACGATGGACAAGTACTCTGTTTCAACCGAAATTATACAACTATAGACATTTACATTCGAGGATTATGAAGGAATGTTGTCATGAGTGTAAGATCATCGTAAAATATAGCAACCAAATATGATGGTAACAAAATCTAACTTTGACCAGCTTTAGAATATTGCGATTAGTGTTAGACATGTAACAATAAAGAGCCAAATAATATGTTGCAGGTATAGATAGATAAAGATAAACTAGTTTTAATAAATCTATGATATATTTTACCTAGGGGATTCGATAAACCATATATGAGTTGCGAGACTTAGCGATATCGTCACAACCATTTAGTGATAGTATTCTTATTAAAATATTAGTGGTGGTATATTTTTTGTAATTAGTACACTAACTCTTAGTAATATAATTCTTCTACAAAGATTAACTACAACATCTTCCTATACTAACAAATATCAACAACGAGAAAAAAAAAGATGATGAGGATAATAGCTAAAGTACATCAAAGTTTGATACAACACTACAATGAACACAACAAGGACGAGATCAAAGTCTTTTATGTGTTCATGGTGCCTCATGATCGTAATAGGAGGACATTTATATTATATTATGAAGATGTAAAAAAAACATGAAAGACCCACGTTAAGCATGCACACATATATATGATTAGATGGAAGTATTCGTGTTGATTATCCTTCGTAGGATGACAAGAGAATCAAACCCGAGCTAACGAGCAAATAAGGGAGTAATCAACTTTCAAGTTGTGTCAAGGTGAGTGGTCTCAAGCCTATTTTAAGATATAATCCCATTTTTTAGATACATTGCAATATTACAATTTCAGATGCCTTTTGATTACGTTATTGTACATGTATAGTCTAGTTTGATAATAAAATAAGTTGTTGTGTCCAAGATGATGGTAGCTTAGCAAAGTTGGTATAACATGCAAGCTTAATGTATGGTAGAAAAGTTTATAAGTTTCAATATTCAATTATGTCATTTTTTTATACTGTAGAAGTTTTCAGATAAATACAGATATTCTGTAGAATGATATGATTTAGATATCACAAATTTCTCAGCCTACAGTTATATTACTACGGATCAGAAAATATGTTAGAAACAGTGAACACCACTGTAGCTCTCAGATATAGTCATGAACTAGCCATCAGATATGGTGATGTCATCAGATATGACCCTGAAACATGCCATCATATGCGATTCAAAGAACTTTGGGTCCGCATTCTTTATACACACAGGCTTTGGACCGTATGCAGGATGTTCTTTTACCTTTGGGGCAGTCTACGCGTATGACTCAGTTCGTTTCAGTGTTCATGGGTTATACCTATAAAGGGCTTAAAAGGCAACTTATAAAATTATACCTCCTAAAAATAAATAAAAATTACCATAAAATAATTTATAAAATTAGAAATATTTTTTATTTAATAACCTAGATAAAATAATATCATTTACTATTTTAATATGAATTAATAATCTTTTTTAGGGCTTTCTCCTAGTTGGTCCACGCGGACCAACGAGGTGGCCTGGGATGTTGACCAGCCGGTCAACTCCCTGGCCCTATCCCTGCGGCCTTGTCAGAATGCCCGTGACCCGATTTTCTCGATTTTTTCGCCAACATTGCGTTGCTCGATGGAAGAGGGTCCCTTCATGAAAGTTGTACCTGGTATCTCCATGATCCACGCCGACCACCTAGATCTTCCTAAATCTTTTTCGTCTGCTCACTACGTCTCGATCAAGGAGCCCGCTCGACCATTGTTTCAAAAACACCCCCAGACTGTTTTCACTCCTTGAACCTCTTTTGACCCTTGTCTTGGTTCAACCTCGCCACGCTCAGGACTGGAGGCGTGACAGGCCTCCTCTAGCGAGCAGGAGGAGCCCAAGCGAGGATCGAGGGGCGACTCTAACCCCTATCTTCGGCTGCCGCCGTTGAGGTTTACGCTCATGGTTTCAGGCCATTTGAATATGCTTTCTATGCACTTCTTTGTAGCTTAGTTAGATATCAGTAGTGGTTTTTAAGTCGTGTGCTTTTTACGTCTGATAATCACATCATCCACTTGATTCCGCCATCAAACACCTTGCCGGAGCTTTTGAGCTCTGGCCATCACTTCCACCCTTTGTATCAACACCATTCCACGTCCACTGCTTGCCTGCAACCCCTGGAACCCCCCTCTGTCGTATTGGATTTTATTTGCAGGTCCAGGGGCCAAGAGACCCCCCCGGGGTCGAGTTTTTGCTCACGCCACAGCTACCTGGAGCCATCCTCTTCCGCCACGATGCAACGACGCTCTGGACGCTCAGTGGCCTTTTTGGAGAGCGTCGCCCAATCGAGGGGGCTCCCAGGAGGCTCGTGGTGCCGTCGGAGGGGAACGAGACGCTTTGCGCGTGAGGTTTTTGAAGCCTCAACGTCATCCGGGCCGCGTCCTTGCCGTGTTCGTCCTTCACGCCCCAGCACCATAGATCTGCTTGGTGTTCTTGCAAGGCTACAGGCGTCGTCGGATTTTGCAACCCCTCAGCCGTCGATTGCCACCCATGGGAAATAATCTCGAGTGTCCAAGCCCAACCGACATCGACCCCTTTGGAAGCGACACGTGGTGTTAGTAAGGGTAGATCTGTCGTTCGTTCGCGCCAGAGCTGTGTATTTTGCCATTCTACCCCGCGGTTTTTGTTATTTAATTAACATCACCCAAACATGAATCTGTTGTAGATATGTCTTGTAATATTTTTAAGCACCCCCCATAGATAGTAGAATCTCGTTTTAACCCCTGCCAGGTCACGTGCTCAACGCACGTGACTTGGCCATTTTGCAGGATAGTCCTCGTGATGTTTTCTATTAATATTTAGTCCATCAAGTATTTTATTAAGTTGTAATTTTGTGGAAATTTTGCGCAGAGGCCCTCACACTTGCCTTCTATTACCAAAATGCCCCTGCATGGATGTAGTTTCATTATGTTTCTAGTATTTTTTGCGTACATCTATAAATCACTAAAAAGTCCACAAAAATTGCATTAAGCTTCCTGCTGCATTGTACTTCCACGCATATATTTTTATTTTGCATTTTATTGCATTTTATTATTTATAAAAATTCAAAAACACACATTTTTGCTACTGTTTACATTAGAAAATACCAAGAAAATATAAAAACACATTAGAAAATTCCCAAAAAAATTTGTTTTGCTTAACGTATTGTGTTCTAACTCCAGTCCAAAAATCACTAAAAATACAAAACAAAACTCCTAAAAATTAGAAAAGTCCAAAAACCTTCCTAAAAATATTAAAAATTCTTAAAAAAATCTAAAAATTGTGTTTTCAGTTTTTGAATTTTCTTTACTTCATTATCTTTCATTTAAAATTAATTTGAGGAATTTGGGTGCTGTTCAATATTTTTCTTCCTCATTTTAATCTCGGCGAGCATTGTTATTCACTATTTCCTTGTATTTTCCTTTTTTAAAATACCAAAAACATTCTAAAAATTCCCCCAAAAATCACAAAAATAGTAGAAAATATAAAAAGAGCAAAAACATTTCATTTTCTTATTTTTTAGCATTTTTAATTATTTTTATAAATACTCTATCATCTCCTTTCTTATATTATATATACATTCCAATATTGAAAAAATAATAAAAAAATAATAAAAAATAAAAAAATATAAAACTTAGTAAATTAAGATTCAAAATAAAAAAATATAAATTAAAAATTAAATAAAAAATATAAAATTAAAAACCCACAAAAAATAGCATAGATAGACAACTTGATCACATTCACACATTTTGGTGCCTTAGTGCCACGTTCTACCTATCTGCTCCATGTGTTCGACCTCAACACATACTTGCACCTATACCACATATTGTTGTAGAGTTATACTAAATTTTAACTCCGCACATTTACTCTTCATTGCTTGATTTACTTGTTGTGGTTAATTGTTGACTAATTGAAGTTTCGTGAGCGTTTACCTCAGCGACATCGTGGTCCCGCCTTGTGTAGACTACTTTAGACCCTCGCCAAATCTCAATTATCAGATGGCATCGTTGTCGGGGAGCACAACGCGTAGTTCGGGTTTTTGCTTGTGCTTGTGATTGATTGTCTACTTTCGCGGCTTTTATTATTTTCCTTATTTTTGATATAATTGTTGAGCCGTCTAACCCCTCTCTTTGTTGACTTTGTGCGAGGAACCGCGGATCGAGGGAGGCACTTCACCCGAGGAGCTGACGCACCCACGTGAAGCCGGCTCTAGCCAGCCTAGCACCGAGGAGATGAGAAGAGAATTTTGAAGACCAAGCTTTACTTTAGTTGTAGCATTTATTCCCTTGCATTTATTTTTGAAATTTGTGTGAGAGAGAGACACTTTTGTTGTAATAATACAGGTACATAGGACTTTGGACTTTCGGGCCCAATTTCCAAGTGTTTGTACACTAGGGGCTCACCGCAACTTTTCATCGTTTTCATCGCCTTTTCTTATTTTGTTTTCGATTTTGTTTTCTTTACTTTGTGTGATTGAGCCCCTAGTTTTAGGATTGCTTGCGATAGACTAAGGCCAAATACCTAATATATTTGCATGTACCTATAGACTCGTTTGGACTTAGTCAAATTTTAAACAGTCGCATCATCATCTTCGAGCCTACGTGCCGCGAGCCCACCCCATCAAGCGCTACTCCTGAACTCGATTTGTCGAGAAGAGGAGGGGTGAGTCTAGACTGGACTTTTTGGATTGAAGATTGGTGACCGACTTGTGGTGCTTCACGTATAATAGCAATTTCTGAAACTTAGGGCGATTTCATCGGCTTTGCATTTGCATATAGATTAGGTTTCAATTCTGCTGAGCATCTTTGCATGTAGAGTGCTGGAGGCAAGGTGAGCATTTACGCTTTAGCATACATCATCGTTTTGCCGCTTGCATTGCTTTTCCGACTCTCTACCTCGGATTTTGATCACCTAGGTGCTTAAAAGAATCGACTCCCCGTTAGGCTGGTGCATTCTCATTAAAAATCCAAAAAAAGTCGTAACAAATAAAATTGGGACTGCTAATATTACTTGACCGGAAAATCAACCAAAAAGAAAATCTTGTATTGGGGCGAGTAATCCCCTCATTGTCTTCGCTTTTACTTGCTCGTGCACACACTAAGGATTAGTGCCCAAATCCCATTGAGCCCCTAAGTGTTTGTGCAACTTCTTGACTTCTCACCTAACTCTAAAACAGACAAGATTAAAAGACCGAATTTTCGATCTCTACCGAGTTGAGTAGGTGAATTGAGGGTTTGTCTTGCATGAGTTTTGCTTGTGTTTGCTTGTGTGTATCCTAGATCTTCTCTGCGCATTTGCGCCTTCTTCCTCACTCTCTTGACTTGACCATCGTGCACTCCCGATCATTTTCCTCTTTATTTCGAGATGGACCCCTGGAGCATATTTTATCCGGACTTTGCGGATCCATCGTTCACTCCAGCCGGTCCACTTCCTTTTTTTCAGGAGGACTTTGATCCTGATTTTTGTACATATCCGACCAATCCATTATTTCAGGATTCGGACTTTGACTTCCACCAATCATTTCCACCACCGTCACCCTCACATTTCGACAACCTGCTCTTCCTTGAGTATCCTGATCCGGAATGTGATTTTTGTCCACACCCACCGCCCACATTCGATACACCCAATCATGATATTTTGAGTCACCTTTCATGATATCCACACTTGAGACTTTGAATCAAATGATGGAGCATATGAATTCGAGGAATTGCCAACCTTATTAGTTTAAATAAGAACCAAAATGTCGCTCCATTCTTTGAGTATATTGAATCATTTGAGGATTATCATGAGAGCTTGCAATCGCCCAAAATACAAAAAAAATGAGAAAATTTTAAAACACAAAAATATTTCAGGAGACACATGATTGAGTCAGACTGTGAGGAGAGTGCCCACTTGCCAGATCCTTTGACCACACAGCCTTTCACACCTTGTCCCACCTTTGACCCCGAGGATGCCGCTGTACAGTTTGCTCTTGGCACGCCTCATGTAGATGCTGATTCCGACTTCCTTCCTTGTATGGAGGAAGTCCAAAAATTCAAAAAAATGTTGACTGAACTCGAAGTGGTGGCCACCATTCATGAGATTATCCGTGCCCCACTTCAGCAGGCCATGACTGATTTATCTACTCTATTCCCAAGAAGAGAAAGCGGAGGAGCAGAACTGAGCGTCATTGATGAATCCACATTTCATCATCTTTATTTTATCATTTTGGACTTAAAAACCTAGTAAATGCGTGTAAATAGGCGTATTCATGCATTTTATAATCCATGCATTATCTTGTATATATGTATAAGATGCGGTTTTTAATGCCAAAATTATAGAATAAAGAAAAGAAAAGAAAAAGAATAAAATATTGTAAATATTTTATGACCCAAAACCTCGAGACCTAGGCATCTGGATGAATAGGTCGACAAGGAATAAAGTAGGGGAGATAAGGCCAAATACTCCTATAATTATTAATTCATTCTTTATTCATTTGGGACCTATTTTTGGTTCCACTTTTTATACATCAAATAAAGAAACTTTTTACATGAAAGTTGTAGATAATTTAATATAGAAAATACAAAATTGATTTCACTGAAAAATAATGTACAGATAAAAAGATATGGTCTAAATAAAATTCCAGAATGCCAACTTCCCAGACCCGTATCTCATTAATGAAAACTCCAAATGCAGCATACTCCTTTAATTGTATATAGAAGAAAATAAGCTATTTAATGGCGGTGGTTTCGCATTTGGCGGAGCTACGGTTTGAAAGTTGAGTTTTGGACCCCTATTGTACAGTGTACCGAATAAAATATTCAATTTATTATTTATTTATTATTTTTATAATTTTATATTTTTATAATGTCTTAAATAATACTTGTAATAATTATGTACATTAAAATTGGAATAAAAACCTAAATAAAACATAAATAAAAATACATGTATACACAATACATAGATACAATACTTATATACATACCTATACAACACATATTCATATTTTATTAAATATACAAAACATATCAGAAAAATAAAATAAAAATATAATTATGTGTATAAAAGTATTCTATAATTTTATAAAATACTAAATAAAAATAATAAAAATAAAATACACAAAATAAAAAAAAAGAATAAAATATGTAGATATTATACCTATAAAGGGTATAAAAGCAACTTGTAAAGATATACTTCATAAAATAAATTAAAAATCATAATAAAATACTACATAAAATAACGAATAATTTTTATTTTATAACCATAAATTAATAATGCCATTTACTATTTTAAAAGTAATTAATAAAACATTTTTTGGGGCTTTTTCCTGGTTGGTCCACGTGGACCAACCAGGTGGTCTGGACGTTGACCAGCCGGTCAACTCCCTGACCATAGCCCTGCACCCTTGTCAGAAGTGCCCGTGACCCATACTTCTCGATTTTTTCGCCGCTTGTGCGTTGCTCGAGGAGGGTTGTGTCCTTCACGAAAGTTGTAGCTTGTACTACCAGGATTCGCGCCGACCACTTGGATCCTCCAAGATCTTCTTTGCCTGCTCGCAATCTTGCCTCGAAGGTCGCTCCAGAGCCATGTTTCAAAACCACACCTCTTCTCTTCCATTTGCTTTTGAACCCTCTTTTGACCCTGATTTTGGCCTCTTCTCGCGGTGTTCAGGACCGGAGGGGTGACAGACCTCCTCCAGCACGCGCGCGGGCTCAGCCAGGGGCGAGGAGTGGCTCCACAACCCCATCTCCGGCCAAACAGCTGTCGAGGTCCATCTCAGGTGCTTCTGCGCCTTGAGGTCCATTCTCTTCTTACTTCTTGCGTTTTCTTTTTATTTATTTCTTTGTAACCGTGGATCTGCTTCCCTATCCATTTTGCTGTGCATTTCACCCCCAGCATCCGACCACGTTGCCGGAGTTCTTCGAGCTCCGGTAGCCAACCACCCGCCGTCACTAATACCCTGGCCGAGACGCTGCTCTCGAGCCCGTTCTACCTCGCAAGTACCCAGTGTCGCCACTGAATCATCTAGAGGACGCCTCGAGGTCGCCGGAGAAGAAGCCCGCGCGCCACGCCGCCCAGTCGCGCACCAGGGCAAGAACAAAACGAGGGGGAGGGGGGCACGCTACAGCTGCCGATTGATTTCCCCCCTTCCCCTTTTGATCACAGCCGTCCGCAGCTGGAGGAAGGGCCACCGTCGATCTTCCTTCATCCTAGCCATCCACGCTGACACGTGGATAAGTGGGAGGTTTTGCGCCCAGGCCCCCATGTTTTTGTGTAATTTCCAGACAATCTCCAAGCTTTCATTTGAGTTTTAAATATTTTGTAACATTTACCAAAATCCCCCTGCGTTTTCGTAATATCGCGTATTAGTTCCCCAAGGCACGTGCTTCGCGCACGTGGTCTGGCTATTTTGCACGGGGACCCCAGCGGCTTTTAGTTTTATTGTCTGGCCCAAAAACATTTTATTTCTGTTCAAAAATTTTGCGAATATTGTGCAGAGGCCCCTAGATTCCTGATTAATTACACAATGGTCCCTGCCAGTCCTTTACTTTTTGCTTGCTTGTGGTAATTATTTGAAGGCTCATTCTAACTCCAAAAATTCTCAAATTTTGAACTTAAGCTCCTGTGCATGTGTTCTTCCACGCTATCAATTTAGTTTTTGATTTTATTTTAATTTTAGATTTATTAAAAATCAAAAACATGGTTTTTGTGCACTGTCTAGCTTAGAAAATCCCTAAAAAATATAAAAACATTCCAGAAAAATCCCAAAAAAAATATATATTGTGTCTTTTAGTTTGTTTTAACTCCCAGCTAAAAATCATTAAAAAATATAAAACCAAACTCCTAAAAATCACAAAACTCTAAAAACCTTCATAAAAATTTATAAAATTCATAAAAAATCCAAAAATCGTTTTTCTTTTCCTGAATTTTCTTTGTTTTATTATCTTTAAGTGAAAATTAATTTGGAGAATTTTTGCTACTGATTTCCATTTTATTTCTCCACTTTAGTTTCAGCCTTGCATTTTATTCACTGTTTGCTTTATTTTGCTAATTAAAAATACTAAAAACATTCTTAAAAATTCCAAAAACCACAAAAATAGTAAAAAAGTATAAAAAGACCAAAAGACTTTATTTCCTAATTTTTGGACATTTTTTATCTATTTTTATAAATACCTCTTTCGCCCTTTTATTACATAGTTCATATTTTCCAATATTGAAAAAGAAAATATAAAAAAAATAAAATATAAAAAGAAAATAATAAATCAGTAAATTGAAAATCGAAATACAAAATTATAAAATTAAAAATTAAATAAAAATATAAAAATTAAAAACCCACAAAAAAATTAGCATAATAGACACTTGATCACATACACACACATTTTGAGCATTGTTGCCCCGATCTAGCCTTTTTGCTCCATGTGTTCGACCTCTACAATACTTTCACCTATACACATCTTTGTTGTAGAGTTATAATAAATTTTAACTCCACACATTTATTTTCATTGCCTGATTTATCTGTTGTGGGTTAATTATTGATTAATTCGGGTTTCGTGAGCGGTCTCTCAGCGACACTGTAGTCCCGCCTTGTGTGGACTATTTTGACCCTCGCAAAAGCTGAGTTTTCAAATGGCGCCGTTGCCGGGGAGCAACAACGCTTAGTTCGGGTCTTGTTTGTATTTGTGATTTATTGTCTATTTCGTGGCTTTTATTTTTTGCTATTTTATTTTCTATATTTTTGATATATCTCTTGAGCTGTATAACCTTCTCTTTTGTTGACTTCGTGCGAGGAACCGCGGATCGAGGGAGGCGCTCCACCCTAGGAGCCTACGCACCCACGTGAAGCCGGCAGCTGCCAGCCGAGCACCAGAGGAGACGAAGAGGAAATTTTGAAGACCTAGCTCTACTCTTTAGTTGTAGAATATATTTCCTGCATTTATTTTTGTAATTTTTGTGAGAGAGAGACTATTTATTGTAATAATACAGGTACCCTCGGACACTTGGACATTCGAGCCTAATTTCCAAGTGTTTGTACATTTGGGGGCTCACCGCGGCTTTTCATCGGTTTTCATCGCCTTTTTCTTATTTTGTTTTCTGATTTTGTTTTCCTTATTTTGTGTGATTGAGCCACTAGTTTTAGGATTGCTTGCAATAGACTAAGGACAAACACCTAATATATTTGCATGTACCTATAGACTCGTTTGGACTTAGTCAAATTTTTAAACAGTCTGTTCATTTATCTCTTAACCCGTGTGCCGTGAGCGAGCCCCATCAAGCGCTACTCCTGAACTCGAGTGTGTCGAGAAGAGGAGGGGTAAGCCAAGACCAGACTCTTAGGTTAAAGATAAGTGGCCGACTTGTGGTTCTTCACGATAATAGCAATTTCTGAACTTAGGGCGATTTCATCGGCTTGCATTTGCATATAGATAGGTTTCAATTCTGCTGAGCATCCTTGCATGTAGAGTGCTGGAGGCAAGGTGAGCATTTACGCTTTAGCATCCATCATTATTTGCCGCTTGCATTGCTTTTCCGCCTCTCTACCTCTGATTTTGCCAACCTAGGATCTTAAAGGAATTGAATCCCCGATAGGCTCGTGCATTCTTATTAAAAATCCAAAAAAAGTGATTATTAATAAAATTGGGACTGCTAATATTACTTGACCCTGAAACCGATCAAAAAGGAAAATTTTGTCTTGGGGTGAGTAATCCCCTCATTGTCCTCGTTTTCATTTGCTCGCACACACACTAAGGTTAGAGCCCAAAGTCCTATTCAGCCCCCTAAGTGTTTGTGCAATTTTGGACTTCTCACCTAACTCTAAAACAGACAAGATAAAAAGACCGCTCTTTGCGGTCTCTACCGAGTTGAGTAGGTGAATTGAGGGTTTGACTTGTTTCATTTTTGTTTGTGATTGTTTTGTGTGTGTCCTAGATCGCTTCTGCGCACTTGCGCCTTTCTTCCTACTTCTCCTGACTTGACCATCGCGCTCTCCCGATCATTGTCTTTTGTTTCCGAGATGGACCCCTGGAGCGTGTTTTATCCGGACTTTACAGATCATTCGTTCACTCCAGTTGGTCCACCTCCTTTTCCCCAGGAGGACTTTTCTCCTGACTTTTGTACATATCCGCCTCAGCCACAGTATCAGGACTCGGATTACTATACACACCCACCTCCACCTCCGTATTTTCCACCTTCACATTCACCCGAGACTGATATGTTGGAGTCACCTTTCATGAAATCCACCCTTGAGCACTTGACCCAGATGATGGATCATATGAGACAGAGGATTGACCACCTCACTAGCACAAATAAGAGCAACCATGATATTCCACCATTTGATGATATGGGTTCATTTGAGGATTTCCATGAGAGATTGCAATCGCCAAAAATACAAAAAAATGAGAAAAATTTAAAAACACAAAAAGATTTCGGGAGACACATGATCGAGTCAGACTGTGAGGAGAGCGTCCACTTGCCAGACCATTTGACCACACAATCTCTCACATCCTGTCCCACCTTTGACCCCGAGGATGTCGCTGTACAGACTGCTCTTGGCATGCCTCGTGTATATGCTGATTCCGACTTCCTCCCTGGTATGGAGGAAGTCCAAAAATTCAAAAAAATATTGGCTAAACCCGAAGTTGTGGCCACCATACATGAGATTATACGTGCCCCACTTCAGCAGGCCATGACTGATTTATCTGCTCCTCTTCCAAGAAGAGAAAGCGGAGGAGCAGATCTGAGCGTCATATTTTGACCATGGCCACTGCTCACGCCATCACACACAGTCCCATTCCTAAGAAGAGGAACACTGCCACACCTTTCATTAGCTGCATCATCTCTGACTTCACATGTGATCACACTCTCCTCGACGGCGGTGCTTCGATCAGTATCATACCCTTCTCGCTGGTACAGTCTCTTCACTTAGGGCCTCTTAAAAAGACCAGGATGATCGTACAGTTTGCTGATGGATCAATAAAGAGGCCGAAGGGTATCCTTGAAAATGCCATCATTTCGATTCAGGGCATGAGATACACCGTTGATTTTGTCGTCTTGCCCATGGAGAACTCCACTGGGGAGCACTCTCCAATCATCGTGGGACGACCATTCCTCGCCTCTACGAGGGTCGTTATTGATTACGGATCAGGAGAGATTCGCTTCCGTCCTGCTGACGAGAGCAAAGCGTTGATCACCGCACCTACTGCCGACCAGAGACCTGCACCTGATGTGACTTCACCTATCTTGGCTGACACCGAGGACTATGATCTATATGAGGATATCAGAGAGACCTTCTTCATGACCGATGATGAGACCCGAGAATTCCTCTCCAAGGAGGAAAGCTCGGAAAGCATAGACCTTGGTGTTGCTGCTTCCTGTGATTGGCGATGTGTTGATGAAATCCGCAGGATTTACACAATCGATACCATTGAGCGGAGGGCAGATTTAGAGACTATACAGGACGGACATGCTCTGACTACTTCCACTGATGAGTCCGCTCCTGTCCATGTAGATACTAATGAGACTAAGGTCGAATTTGATTTAGTTGCTTTTCTTCAGAAATTCGGGCCTTTTGATGAGAAAGATGATCTAGTTGAAATTATAGAGGACAACCAGAGTCCGACTACTTCCACCGATGAGTTCGTGCCTTTTGGTTTTGACCTGGACGAGACCTCGCAGGATGACACTGAGTACACTACTTCCGATGATGATGAGTTCGTCCCATTCCACTTTGATATCAGCGAGACTCCCAAGGCCGGACCTAGCCGCACTTCTTCCACTACCCCGTCTGTGCCTTCACACCCTCAGGCCACTGAGGACTTACACCCCGTCGACCCTTATCGGATTCCCTCCACTGTGGACCCCGATGTCGACCTGCATCACACCAGATCCATTCCTCAGCGGTCTCGCAAGAAGGTTCGCTTTCAACCTTCTTGATCATGTGTACATCCACCTCTGTTGTATATCCTCTTATGTTTATTTTCGTCCTTCTCCCATTTTGCTCGACCACCCATTCTCGTGTTTGCCTTGCTTAGGACGTACTTTGTCCTAAGTATAGGGGGGTGGACGAGCCGAGTGTTCTTTCATCGTTCCTTGTCATCACTCCTGTCGTTGCCTATACTTAGGGCGTCTTTCACCCTAAGTATAGGGGGAGTGGTGTGTACATACTCTGATCTCGTTTCCATTCTCATCTCTTTTCTTCTTTTCTTCTTTTCCTTGTCTATTCTCTTTATCTATCAAAAAGGTGTCGCCCCTTGTAGACAGTCTTCTATACATTGGACGTACTTTGTCCTAAGTATAGGGGGGCGTTGCACCTCGAGTTATTCTATTATTTTCGATCCTCTCCATTGTCTCCTCTTCTTGTCTATACTTAGGGATATCTTACCCTAAGTATAGGGGGAGACAATCTGAGTACGATTTGTTCATTCCCACCCTTGACCCTCCCTGCCTTGTGTACAGTCTGCTATACTTAGGATTATTTGATCCTAAGTATAGGGGGGACGGTCAACTTCTCATTCGTTCATTCATTCCTTTATTTATTCCTTTATTCTTTAGACTTGCCTATACTTAGTACGAGTTATGTCTTTTCTTTTCTCTCTGATCTATGAGGACATAGCTCAAGCTAAGTATAGGGGGGTCGTATATACTGTGTATATACTTTAGCCATAACTCGTACTTTTGTATTTTCTTAATATGGCTAATAATTCATTAAAATTCATTAAAAATCCCTAATAAAAAGGGGTTTTTATTCCTCAAAATTCTTTTTGTATATAATGATTAATAAATCAGGTGAAAATGTTTTTTGCAAAAATGTTTGAAAAATAGTTTGAAAACCTTTGTGAACATCTATTGAAAACTATTTTGAAAATATTTTGTTACATGTTTTCAACCTTTGTAAAAATGTGTGATTTGTAAAATTCATTTTCTTTATGTGAAATAAAAGATTTGAAAAATGATTTGCAAATGGTTTGAAAAATGGTTGCAAGAATCCTTTGAAAAATCCATATATACTGTTTTTAAAACCTTTGCAAAATGATTTTCAAATGTGTGTACATGTTTGTAAAAATGTTTCTAAAAACTATTTTGGACTATAGTTTTAAAAAATTGTGTGAAAAGTTTGTGTCAAACAAGTTTGAGGAATACTGACATCACACCAAAATCCACTATATAGATGTACTTATAAAATTGACCACTTGCCCTTGCAAATTCTTAAAATCCACTTCTTGTAAATATAAGAAGCACTCCCGTGTATATATTTTTCACCTAGTTTTTAGCCAAAACTTTTTGTTTTCAAAAATTCCCAAAAACATTTGCAAAATTAAAATTCAAAAACATTTGAAAGATCTTTTTGAAAAATACAAAAAATGCATCTGCATACGCATGCATCATCTTTTCAAAAATCCATAAAAAGTTGTAAAACCCTAGTAAATGCGTGTAAATAGGCGTAATTCATGCATTTTATCATCCATGCATTATCTTATATATATTGTATAAAATGAGGTTTTTAATGCCAAAATTATAGAATAAAGAAAAGAAAAGAAAAGAATAAAATATTGTAAATATTTTATGACCCGAAACCCCGAGACCTAGGCATCTTGATGAATAGGTCGACAAGGAATAAAGTAGGGGGAGATAAGGGCCAAATACCTATAATTATTAATTCATTCTTTATTCATTTTGGGACCTATTTTTGGTTCCACTTTTTTATACATCAAATAAAGAAACTTTTTCCATGAAAGTTGTAGATAATTTAATATAGAAAAATACAAAATTGATTTCACTGAAAAATAATGTACAGATAAAAAGTTATGGTCTAAATAAAATTCCAGAATGCCAACTTCCCAGCCCGTATCTCATTAATGAAAACTCCAAATGCAGCATACTCACCTTTAATTGTATATAGAAGAAAATAAGCTATTTAATGGCGGTGGTTTCGCATTTGGCGGAGCTACGGTTTGAAAGTTGAGTTTTGGACCCCTATTGTACAGTGTACCGAATAAAATATTCAATTTATTATTTATTTATTATTTTTATAATTTTATATTTTTATAATGTTTTAAATAATACTTGTAATAAATATGTACATTAAAATTGGAATAAAAACCTAAATAAAACATAAAATAAAATACATGTATACACAATACATAGATACAATACTTATATACATACCTATACAACACATATTCATATTTTATTAAATATACAAAACATATCAGAAAAATAAAATAAAAATATAATTATGTGTATAAAAGTATGCTATAATTTATAAAATACTAAATAAAAATAATAAAATTAAAATACACAAAATAAAAATAAAAGAATAAAATATGTAGATATTATACCTATAAAGGGTATAAAAGCAACTTGTAAAAATATACTTCATAAAATAAATTAAAAATCATAATAAAATACTACATAAAATAACGAATACTTTTTATTTTATAACCATAAATTAATAATGCCATTTACTATTTTAAAAGTAATTAATAAAACATTTTTTGGGGCTTTTTCCTGGTTGGTCCATGTGTACCAACCAGGTGGTCTTGGACGTTGACCAGCCGGTCAACTCCCTGACCATAGCCCTACACCCTTGTCAGAAGTGCCCGTGACCCATACTTCTCGATTTTTTCGCCGCTTGTGCGTTGCTCGAGGAGGGTTGCGTCCTTCACAAAAGTTGTAGCTTGTACTACCAGGATTCGCGCCGACCACTTGGATCCTCCAAGATCTTCTTCGCCTACTCGCAATCTTGCCTCGAAGGTCGCTCCAGAGCCATGTTTCAAAACCACACCTCTTCTCTTCCATTTGCTTTTGAACCCTCTTTTGACCCTGATTTTGGCCTCTTCTCGCGGTGTTCACGACCGGAGGGGTGACAGACCTCCTCCAGCACGCGCGCGTGGCTCAGCCAGGGGCGAGGAGTGGCTCCACAACCCCATCTCCGGCCTAACAACCGTCGAGGTCCATCTCAGGTGCTTCTGCGCCTTGAGGTCCATTCTCTTCTTACTTCTTGCGTTTTCTTTTTATTTATTTCTTTGTAACCGTGGATCTGCTTCCCTATCCATTTTGCTGTGCATTTCACCCCCAGCATCCGACCACGTTGCCGGAGTTCTTCGAGCTCCGGTAGCCAACCACCCGCCGTCACTAATACCCTGGCCGAGACGCTGCTCTCGAGCCCGTTCTACCTCACAGGTACCCAGTGTCGCCACTGAATCATCTGGAGGACGCCTCGAGGTCACCGGAGAAGAAGCCCGCGCGCCACGCCGCCCAGTCGCGCACCAGGGCAAGAACAAAACGATGGGGAGGGGGGCACGCTACAGCTGCCGATTGATTTCCCCCCTTCCCCTTTTGATCACAGCCGTCCGCAGTTGGAGGAAGGGCCACCGTCGATCTTCCTTCATCCTAGCCATCCACGCTGACACGTGGATAAGTGGGAGGTTTTGCGCCCAGGACCCCACGTTTTTGTGTAATTTCCAGACAATCTCCAAGCTTTCATTTGAGTTTTAAATATTTTGTAACATTTACCAAAATCCCCCTGCGTTTTTGTAATATCGCGTATTAGTTCCCCCAAGGCACGTGCTTCGCGCACGTGGTCTGGCTATTTTGCACGGGGACCCCAACGGCTTTTAGTTTTATTGTCTGGCCCAAAAACATTTTATTTCTGTTCAAAACTTTTGCGAATATTGTGCAGAGGCCCCTAGATTCCTGATTAATTACACAAAGGTCCCTGCCAGTCCTTTACTTTTTGCTTGCTTGTGGTAATTATTTGAAGGCTCATTCTAACTCCAAAAATTCTCAAAATTTGAACTTAAGCTCCTGTGCATGTGTTCTTCCACGCTATCAATTTAGTTTTTGATTTTATTTTAATTTTAGATTTATTAAAAATCAAAAACATGGTTTTTGTGCACTGTCTAGCTTAGAAAATCCCTAAAAAATATAAAAACATTCCAGAAAAATCCCAAAAAAAATATATATTGTGTCTTTTAGTTTGTTTTAACTCCCAGCTAAAAATCATTAAAAAATATAAAACCAAACTCCTAAAAATCACAAAACTCTAAAAACCTTCATAAAAATTTATAAAATTCATAAAAAAAATCCAAAAATCGTGTTTTCTTTTCCTGAATTTTCTTTGTTTTATTATCTTTAAGTGAAAATTAATTTGGAGAATTTTTGCTACTGATTTCCATTTTATTTCTCCACTTTAGTTTCAGCCTTGCATTTTATTCAGTGTTTGCTTTATTTTGCTAATTAAAAATACTAAAAACATTCTTAAAAATTCCCAAAAACCACAGAAACAGTAAAAAAGTATAAAAAGACCAAAAAGACTTTATTTCCTAATTTTTGGACATTTTTTTATCTATTTTTATAAATACCTCTTTCGCCCTTTTATTACATAGTTCATATTTTCCAATATTGAAAAAGAAAATATAAAAAAAATAAAATATAAAAAGAAAATAAAAAATCAGTAAATTGAAAATCAAAATACAGAATTATAAAATTAAAAATTAAAAATTAAATAAAAAATATAAAAATTAAAAACCCACAAAAAAATTAGCATAATAGACACTTGATCACATACACACACATTTTGAGCATTGTTGCCCCGATCTAGCCTTTTTGCTCCCTGTGTTCGACCTCTACAATACTTGCACCTATACACATATTTGTTGTAGAGTTATAATAAATTTTAACTCCGCACATTTATTTTCATTGCTTGATTTATCTGTTGTGGGTTAATTGTTGATTAATTCGGGTTTCGTGAGCGGTCGCTCAGCGACACTGTAGTCCCGCCTTGTGTGGACTATTTTGACCCTCGCAAAAGCCGAGTTTTCAGTCATATCTTGACCATGGCCACTGCCCACGCCATCACACACCATCCCATTCCTAAGAAGAGGAACATTGCCCCACCTTTCATTAGCTGCACCATCTCTGACCACACATGTGATCACACTCTCCTCGACGGCGGTGCTTCGATTAGTATTATACCCTTCTCATTGGTACAGTCTCTTCACTTAAGGCCTCTCAAGAAGACCAGGATGATAGTTCAGTTTGCTGATGGATCTATCAAGAGGCCAAAGGGTATCCTTGAAAACGCCGTCATTTGTATTCAGGGCATGAGCTACACAGTTGATTTTGTCATATTGCCCATGGAGAGCTCCACAGGGGAGCATTCTCCAATCATCCTGGGACGACCATTCCACGCCTCTGCGAGGGTCGTTATTGATTATGGATCAGGAGAGATTCGCTTCCGTCCTGCTGACGAGAGCGAAGTGTTGATCACCGCACCCCCTGCCGACCAGAGACCTGCATCTGATGCGACTTCACCTATTTTGGCTGACCTCGAGGACCATGACCTTGATGGTACTATCAGAGAATTTTGTTGCTTATTGGATTCCACTGAGACCCAAGAAATCCTCTCCGAGGAGGAAGACTTGGAAAGCTGGACCTCGGAGTTCCTTCTTCTGGTACTTGGCGCTGTGTTGATGACATCCGCGAGATTTACACGATTGACACCATTGAGCGGAGGGCAGATCCAGAGACTTGACAGGACGGACATGACTCGACTACTTTCACTGATGAGTCCGCTCTTGTTCACCTAGATACTAATGAGACCAGGACCGCTGTTGATCTGATTGCTTTTATTCGAGAATTCGGTCCTTTCGATGAGAAAGATGATCCGGTCGAGATTATTGAGGACGAACATGATTCGACTACTTCCACTGATGAGTTCGCTCTTTTTGGTTTTGACCTGGACGAGACCTCGCAGGATGACTCTGATTACACTACTTCCAATGACGAGGAGTTTGTCCCTTTTCACCGTGACATCAGCGAGACTCCTAACGTCGGACCTAGTCGAACTTCTTCCACTCGCCAGTTTGTGTCTTCACACCCTAGGGCCCCTGAGGATGTTCACTATGTCACCCTGATCGGCTTCCATCCACTGTGGACCCCGATGTCGACCTGCACCATACAGATCCATTCCTCAGCGGTCCCGCAAGAAGGTTCACTTTCAACCTTCTTGACCATTTGTAGATTCATCTCTGTTGTATATTCACTTTTGTTCATCTCAGTCTCTCTCCCATTTTACTCATCCACCCATCCTCGTGTTTTCCTCGCTTAGGACGTACTTTGTCCTATGTATAAAGGGGTGGACGAGCCGAGTGTTCATTCGTCGTTCCGTCTTATTACTCCTGTTGTTGCCTATACTTAGGGATTCTTATACCCTAAGTACGGGGGAGTGATGCGTACATTCTTTTCTATCTTCTACCATCTGTTGATATCTTTTCTTCTTTTCTTCTTTTCTTATTTTCCTCTTCTATCTTCCTCATCTACCGAAAAGGTGCCACCCTTTTTGTCAGTTTTCTATACTTAGGACGTACTTTTTCCTAAGTATAGGGGGGGTGTGCACCCCGAGTTGATTCGATTCTTTGATCCTCTCCATTGTCTCCTCTTCTTGTCTATACCTAGGGATATCTTACCCTAAGTATAGGGGGAGACAATCTAAGTACGATATGTTCATTCCCACCCTTGACCCTCCCTGCTTTGTGTACAGTCTGCTATACTTAGGATTATTTGATCCTAAGTATAGGGGGGACGGTCAACTTATCATTCTTTTGTTCATTCATCTCTTATCCATTTATTCTTTAGACTTTTCTATACTCAGTATGAGTTATGTCTTCTCTTTTCTCTCTGATCTATGAGGACATAGCTCAAGCTAAGTATAGGGGGGTCGTATATACTGCATATATACTTTAGCCATAACTCGTACTTTCATATTTTTACTAATAAATATGGCTAATTATACTATTAAAAATCATTAAAAATCTTAATGAAAAGATGTTACCATTCCTCAAATTCTTTTTGTACTTACTGACTAATAAATCGGGTGAAAATGTTTTTTGCAAAATGTTTGAAAAATAGTTTGAAAATCTTTGTGAAAAAATTATTCAAAACTATTTGGAAAACATTTTGTTACATGTTTTCAACCTTTCTAGAAACATTTTATTGTAAAATTATTTTCTTTATGTGAAATAAAATGTCTGAAAAATGATTTGTAAATGGTTTGAAAAATGGTTGCAAAAATATTTGAAAAATCTATATATACTGTTTGGAAAAACTTTGCAAAATGATTTTCAAATGTGTGTACATGTGTGTAAAAACTGTTTGAAAAATTATTTTGGACTATAGTTTTCAAAATTGTTTGAAAAACCTGTGTCAAATAACTTGGTGAATATATACATCACACCCAAAATCCACTATATATACACTTATAAAATTTACCACTTACCCTGTAAATTCTCAAAATCTACTTCTTTTAAATATAAGAAGCACTCCCGTGTAAATATTTGTACCTAGTTTTTATCCAAAACCTTTTGTTTTCAAAAATCCCAAAAACATTTGCAAAATTAAAATCCAAAAACGTTTGTAAACATTTTTCAAAAAATAAAAAAATGCATATGCATCATCTTTTCAAATATCCATAAAAAGCTCAAAATCTTTGAAAATTGCATCACAAAAATGTATTCTGCATTTGCATAGCATAAGCATTTTTCGGATTGAGTTTGAAAGTTGAATGAGTCTAAGTAAAATCCAAAGATTGGAGCTTGGTTAGACCATAAATCTACCTAATTAACATGAACCTTATAGGAGCTGGAATTGAGGTACATCAGGTCTAGTTGACTCAATTCTTTGAGGATCACAGGACTTGGTTCAATGGATTCTTGACTGCCTAAGTAGAGTATTTCGGAGCACACACATGACTCTTGTTGATAATGACCTAACTTGGACACCTGCACCTTTCACATGTCTCAACTCAGTTGGAGTGGTGAGGAGGTTGGATTTGCCGGTATGAGACGCACACAGGTGGAAACACTTGTCCTCCTCTAGGGAGGGAAGTGCGCCCCAACCCATCTAATATGATGAGTTTCGAGGATAGGAGATTGTGGGTTGCAATAAGGCTTCAAAAGAGGGATAGTCTACTGGCTCAAGAGGAAAAACTCCCTATGTAAATGCTGCTGTATATAGTATTAAAAAAAAGGCAAAAGCAAAAACTCCAAAAAAGTGGACAGGCCTGTACAAAAATAAAAATGTTTGCTGGAGTGTACATATGTGTAAAGCCAATAAGCAAGCTTGAGCTTCAAAGTCAAATCATGTGAGCCTGCAGCAGGATGAATTGACTACACTGGTCTTTCATCCTAGGATAGGTAGCTACACTGGCTACCGTCCACTCTTTTTTTCACCCCCTCCTCTTGAGTTGGATGCTACTTGAACTTAGAAGGGAATACCCTGCTCCTTGAGGGATGAGTTGTTGGATTGGGGAATCATTGGGTCGTCATATTAGAGAAGTCAGTCTCTTTGTCATTTCAGTTTGGGAGAGCCACAATCACTTACACTGTACGAGTCAGATTCATAGTCGTAAGGGTTTGCATATGAATTGAAGTATTTCTGACCTGGCTATTAAGGAGACTTGAACAAAGTTTTGGGATACTCAGAGGTTGTTGGATTTCAATTTCGGTTCTAAATAAGGTTCCGCCCACACTAAAATTCTAAAGGTCTGACTTAAGCTCCAAACTTTGATTTTGTGAAGACAAGTTTGATAATTAAATTTAATCCACATTTCTTCTGTTTCTTTTCTTTCTTTTTTCTTTCTGCACTTATTGCATAAGTGTTTGCTAGGGGCTAGCAAAGGTAAAGTATAGGGGGATGATGAAGCCACGTTTCATCATCTTTATTCTATCATTTTGGCCTTAAAAACCCTAGTAAATGTGTGTAAATAGAGCTAATTCATGCATTTTAGCATTCACGTATATGTGTCTAAATATTGTATAAAATGCAGTTTTAAAGCCAAAATTATAGAATAAAGAAAAGAAAAGAAAAAGAATAAAATATTGTAAATATTTTATGACCCGAAACCCCGAGACCTAGGCATCTCGATGACTAGGTCGACAAGGAATAAAGTAGGGGGAGATAAGGGCCAAAATACCAATAAAAATACCTTTCATTTCATTCATTATTCATTTTGGGACCTATTTTTGGTTCCACTTTTTATACCTCAAACAAAGAAACTTTGTACATGAAAGTTGTAGATAATTTAATAAAGAAAAATGCAAAATTGATTTCATTCAAAAATAATGTACAGATAAAAAGTGATGGATTGAATGAGAATCCAGAATCCCAACTTCCCAGACCTGTATCTTGCAAATAAAAACTTGAAATATACCAAACTCACCTTTAATTGTATATAGTTTAAAATAATCTATTTAATGGAGGTGGTTTCGTATTTTTCAGAGTTACGGTTTGAAAGTTGACTTTTGGACCCTTGTAGTATACTTGTACAGATTAAAATATTCAATTTATTCTTTATTCATTATTTCTGTAATTTTATATTTTTATAATTTTGTAAATATTATTTATAATATATTTGTGTATTAAAATCAGAATAAAAATGTAAATAAAACTCAAAATAAAATACTTGTGTATAATATACATAGGTATAATACCTGTATACATACCTACATTATTAACACTTCTATTTTTTAAATATACAAAGCACATCAATAAAATAAAATAAAAATATAATTACATGTATAAAAGTATTTTATAATTTTATAAAATAATGCACAAAAATAAATAAATTAAATACACAAGATAAAAATCAATTAATAACATATGTAGGTATTATACCTATAAAGGCATAAAAGGCAACTTATAAAATTATACCTCCTAAAAATATATAAAAATTACCATAAAATATTTTATAAAATTAGAAATATTTTTTATTTAATAACCTAGATAAAATAATATCATTTACTATTTTAAAATGAATTAATAAACTTTTTTAGGGCTTTTTCCTAGCGGTCAACTCCTTGGCCCTAGCCCTGCGACCTTGTTAAAATGCCCGTGACCCGATTTTCTCGATTTTTTCGCCAACATTGCGTTGCTCGATGGAAGAGGGTCCCTTCATGAATGTTGTACCTGGTATCTCCATGATTCACGCCGACCTCCTAGATCTTCCTAAATCTTTTTCGTCTGCTGACCACGCCTCGATCAAGGAGCCCACTCGACCATTGTTTCAAAAACACCCCCAGACTTCTTTCACTCCATGAACCCTCTTGTGACCCTTGTCTTGGTTCAACCTCGCCACGCTCAGGACCGGATGCGTGACAGGCCTCCTCCAGCGAGCAGGAGGATCCCAGGCGAGGATCGAGGGGCGGCTCCAACCCCTATCTCCGGCCGCCGCCGTTGAGGTTTACGCTCATGGTTTCAGGCCATTTGAGTATGTTTTCTATGCTTTTCTTTGTAGCTTAGTTAGATATCAGTAGTGGTTTTTAGTTCGTGTGCTTCTTAGGTCTGATAATCACATCATCCACTTGATTCCGCCGTCAAACACCTTGCCGGAGCTTTTGAGCTCCGGCCATCACTTCCACCCTTTGTATCATCACCATTCCACGTCCACTGCATGCCTGCAACCCCTAGAACCCCCCTCTGTCGTATTTGATTTTCTTTGCAGGTCCAGTGGCCAAGAGACAACTCCCGGGGTCGAGTTTTTGCTCGCGCCACAGCTACCTGGAGCTATCCTCTTCCGCCACGACGCAACGACGCTCTGGCCGCCACGTGGCCTTTTTGGAGAGCGTCTCCCAATCGAGGGGGCTCCCAGGAGTCCCGTGGTGCCGTCGGTGGGGAACGAGATGCTTCGCGCATGAGGTTTTTGAAGCTTCAATGTCATCCGGGTCGCGTCCTTGCCGTGTTCGTCCTTCACGCCCCAGCGCCGTAGATCTGCTTGGTGTTCTTGCAAGGCTACAGGCGTCGTCGTATTTTGCAGCCCCTGAGCTGTCGATCACCACCCGCGGGAAATAATCTCGAGCGTCCAAGCCCAACCGGCATCGGCCCCTTTGGAAGCGACACGTGGCGTTAGTAAGGGCAGATATGCCGTTCGTTCGTGGCAGAGCTGGGTATTTTGCCATTCTACGCCGCGGTTTTTGTTATTTAATTAACATCGCCCAAACATCCATCTGCTGTAGATATGTGTTGTAATATTTTTAAGCACCCCCCATAGAAAGTAGAATCTCATTTTAACCCCTGCCAGGTCACGTGCTCAACGCACGTGACTTGGCCATTTTGCAGGATAGACCTCGTGATGTTTTCTATTAATATTTAGTCCATCAAGTATTTTATTAAGTTGTAATTTTGTGGAAATTTTGCGCAGAGGCCCTCGCACTTGCCTTTTATTACCAAAATGCCCCTGCATGGATGTAGTTTCCTTATGTTCCTAGTATTTTTTGCATACATCTATAAATCACTAAAAAGTCAACAAAAATTGCATTAAGCTTCCTGCTGCATTGTACTTCCACGCATATATTTTTATTTTGCATCTTATTGCATTTTATTATTTATAAAAATTCAAAAACACGCATTTTTGCTACTGTTTGCATTAGAAAATACCAAAAAAATATAAAAACACAACAGAAAATTCCCAAAAAAAATATATTTTGCTTATCGTATCGTGTTCTAACTCCAGTCCAAAAATCACTAAAAAATACGAAACAAAACTCCTAATAATAAGAAAAGCCCAAATACATTCCTAAAAATATTAAAAATTCATAAAAAATCTAAAAATTGTGTTTTCAGTTTCTGAATTTTATTTACTTCAATATCTTTTATTTAAAATTAATTTGAGGAATTTTGGGTGCTGTTGAATATTTTTGTTCCTCATTTTAATCTCGACCAGCATTGTTATTCACTGTTTCCTTGTATTTTGCTTTTTTAAAATACCAAAAACATTCTGAAAATTTCCCAAAAATCACAAAATAGTAGAAAAATATAAAAAGACCAAAAACATTTCATTTTCTTATTTTTGAGCATTTTTAATTATTTTTATAAATACTCTATCATCTCCTTTCTTATATTATATATACATTCCAATATTGAAAAAAATAATAAAAAAATTAATAAAATATAAAAAGAAAATATAAAATCAGTAAATTAAAAATCAAAATACAAAAATATAAAATCAAAAATTAAATGAAAAAATATAAAATTAAAACCCACAAAAAAATAGCATAGATAGACAACTTGATCACATTCACACATTTTGGTGCCTTAGTGCCCCGTTCTACCTGTCTGCTCCCTGTGTTCGACCTCTACACATACTTGCACCTATACACATCTTGTTGTAGAGTTATAATAAATTTTAACTCCGCACATTTACTTTCATTGTTTGATTTACTTGTGGGTTAATTGTTGATTAATTGAGGATTCGTGAGCGGTCGCCTCAGCGACATCGTGGTCCCGCCTTGTGTGGACTACTTTAGACCCTCGCCAAATCTCGATTATCAGTGAAGCAGCGGTGCATCATGATATGTTGCTAGTAACCCTTCGTGGTGAAGTTATAAACCTTGCCAGCCTCCACCTACTTCGATAGGTAGATAAGGGCAAGTCCTTGAACTTCTCAGCTGGTGATAGGAATGAAGAAAGGAAGGATGTTGGTATCTTAGGTGATAGTTTAAACATGGGAGATGCATCTGGCATTGAGCCTACATACCTTTAGACCACGTAATCCTTGCCATTTGATTTAAAAGTCACACTGAAAATCAATCAGATTATTCATACCCAACTTTGGGTCCTTCATCTTGTTGAGTGTGAACTCAGGGTTTGTGATTCATCTGGTTGCTTTAGTTAGGAGTCAAATCCTATCTTTACATGCCTGTACTCTCGATTCTTCTTTTTACCATCAAAGAAGACTGACTGGGGGGATATTTACTCAAGTTTCACAAATCTCTCATTGAACCTCTCACAAAGCACGCCTTCATCGGCCCAAGTGCAACTTGGACTAACCCGAGCTCATGATCCTCTTGAGTTCGACATCTCCCACTCTCAGGATGGTTAGCCTCAAACCATTCCTTTCCTCTCATCCCATATATCTGAGGAAGACCTTCACCTAGGAAAGCATATCTTCATTCCTAAATCTTCTTCTAATATAGACCACATTATTGTATCAGATGAAGAAGATCAACCCCAAACCAAGATACCTCCTAGGAAAAATCCATACGCAGAGGAACACATAGATGATCCTATGCATCAAGTCCTTGCCTGTTTAGCTAGAGCCGAGTAGCTGAATGCAGATCTTATGGATAGAATGGGACGAGTGATTGAGGTGGGTGGAAATAGATAGACCAATGGTAGATGTCTACAATCCAGCTGAGAATGAGATGCATAGTTGGCTCGTACCTGAGGTAGCCCCAGAGGCATTTGAGCTGAAGCCCCATTTCCTTGGTCTAATACCGAAGTTTAATAAAATGCAACAGAAGAACCATATGATTTCTTGAGAGATTTCGAGTTGTTGTGTAACAACCTTAGATATCTTAGGGTTAGTAAAGATTACATTAGACTGAAGGCTAACTCATTTGCCTTTGGAGATAAGACTACCCATTGGATGAAGAATCCCGGTTTTAGATGTACAACCTCGAGGTAATTCAAATATTTTTTTTAAAGAAGTTCTACCCACTAAGTAGGACTAACTAGGTGAGGATAAAGATCACTAGCTCTTCCCAGGGTCTCCATGAACCATTCCATGAATTCTGGGACAGATTCAATGACTTGACACAAAAATTCACCTGCCATGGCATTACCAATGTGATTTTAGTCCAGACCTTGTTTTGTTGTATGACCCTAGAAATGCAAGGGTTAGTGAGTGTAGTCTGTAGAGGTAGCTATCTAAATAAAAATGAAGATGCTGTATGGAGGATCCTAGAGCAGATGGTAGAAACAGATAGATCTCAAGCCATCATGGCCTATCGGTTGTCTACTTCAAGCCTATCTATGAGAAATCAAGGAGGACTATAGCGAATCTGACAGATGAACTAATCCCTAGCATAGGGATAATAGCTGATAAGCTCACCACAGTTGGAAAGATCTACAAGAGGGTCACTGACCTTGAGTCACTTTTACGATTGCCGAATTAAGTGGAGGAATTGACTGAAAAGGTGCCAAGATATGACTACCTACCCCTTCTGCACCACCTGCTCTTGTACATCGATCTCACCTAGTACATTAACAAGTACAAGGGCCTCAGAGCAGCTGGTTTGAGGAGAAGCAGTACACTCAGCAGGAGCAACATGCATCGCCACAGGTGGACACAGTATACGAGGTACCTTCGTAGGTGTTTAAGATCAATGGTCTATGGTACAACCATGACCCCGTCGGCAGACAATCGGGGATAGGGAATGGTCAGACACACCGACCTTCTCTAGCTTACCAGAAAACCATCTACGTCCCCACACCACACTTTGTACAGTCCCGACCATGACAAGGATACCAGCATCAGCAGCATCAACAGTAGCGCACATTCCACTCGGGCCAACATGGCCCCCACCACTTTACACCTCGTAGATCCACCGATAACAATACCGACAAGGAAAGCATGGTTGGTATAAACAACCGAATCATTCATCCTCTAGTCAGCAACAATAAGCCTCTCCCACTAATGAGTTGGAGTCCCTCACCTTGGCCATTTATACTTTGACTAATAGGGTTCAACATATACGTAACGATTATCATTACATAAGAACATATTTGAACCATGTCTTACGCCACTAGGATCAACAAATGGCACCAAAGACCCCAATTCCCACCCTGGTTTAGGAGAACCACAATATCCTGAATCTGGGCCAACATCGACAACGAGATCGGGTATATTATTCGGATTATTTTCTATCTGAACATGATATCCTTTTGTACGATAATCTTTCATATGTCCCTCATGAGCAGAAGGACCGTGATATTACTTAATCAGGTAAAGGTAGATGAGGAAGACACAACCAAGTCTCTACCTGAGGAGAGCTTGGAGGTAGAGGAGAAACAACACCACCCCCATCATTAACATCAGTGGAATAAGTGGATTTCCAAGTCTTCAAAACACCATGGAAAGAAGAAGGAGAGGAGCATCAGTAATGAATCAAGAAAGCCTGATGAAGAGCCCACACCTCCATCTGAGGAGGATGTACCGGAAGCAGTAATAAATACATCACATATTTCATTTCATGAATTTCTTTCTAGTCAGTGTCAAAGTTAGAGTCCCAATCCTGTACAGAACTCAGTCTCCTATTTGAATGAGAACATTTCAGTTTCAAAATCTGAGTTGCAATAATCCCTCTTCCCCGTGCCCTTAAGGGTGGAAAGAAGAAATCAAAAAAATACAAAAAGTTGACCCTGAGATGGCAGAGTTTTGCTACAAATATATCAAGGTCACAATCCCCTTTGATAAGTATGTGGATATGACACATGCATTTCAGAAGTACTTAATGGTGAGATGTACACCTACTAGGGTTAGCAGGAAAACCAGAAGCCGTGTTGAGAATCACATTTTATCAATAGACACTACTTGCACCATCAAGAATGTGTTTTCAAGCATGCGAAGGGACATGGGTGTCCATTAAGTGGTGAGTCATGTCGATGACAATGTGTTCGCACGCACTCTCCTAGATAATGGATCCTCAACTAATCTGATGCCCACAACCCTTTATGAGCGGCTAAATCTAGGACATCTTAGAAAATCCAGAACCTTACTACAGTTCGCAGACAAATCAACCAAGAGGTCTAAGGGAGAATTGAGGAACATTATCATAAATGTCGAGGGTCAGGATTACAAGGTGGACTTTACATTCCTTGACATGGAGACCCCTCAAAATTGGAGAGATTCCAAGATCATTCTTGGATGACCCTTCCTTAGAACAACAGGGGCCTTATTTGATTATATGATCGGAAAAATTCAGTTCCAAACTCGAGGTGGAGAGGAGGAACTTGAGATGAAGCAGATAAGGTGGAAGAGGCCAGATTCTGAATCAAGCACTGAGTACACCTCATCAGAAGCAGATTGTGTTCATGTAGACACCATTGGGCCATGGAGACATAATTCATCTAGCACCGATGAGTCCCTCTCCGATGGGGAGAATCTTGTACATAAGACAATTTGCAAGATACTTAGGAACGAACATAGCGTAGATTAGTTAGAAAATGCATCCCTCTACATTTTCGATGACGTAGAGGCCTAGTTGGGCTTGTCCGTTCTTCCTTCTTTAGGACAATTAGAAGATGAGGATGATGAGTTGGATGTGGCTTTTACCGATTGCTTGGAAACTTTTGACGATCTGACTCCAGAGCTGAATGAGTTGATGGCAGTTACATCAGAGTCAAATCCAACCACTACCAGCACAGATCCAAAATTGATTGAGCCAGATTTTCTTGACGATCACACTTTACTTGGTCTCAAACATTTATCCACAACCTTGAAATGTGCCTTCCTTGTGGTAAAAGAAAGAAAATTTCTGGTCATCATCAGTTCACGATTGATTGAGGAACATAAATCTCACTTGTAGAGATCCTGGAGAAAAAATGCAAGGCGTAGGCTGGAGCATCTTCGATCTCAACGGGATAAATCCTACTTTGTGTTCGCACCATATCTACCTTGAGAATGAAGCTAAACCCTCTCGTGAATTCCAACACAGGTTGAATCCAAATTTGCGCAAGGTAGTGAAAAAAGAAATAGAGAAATGTTGTGATGCGGGTTTTATTTATCCCATCTTTGATTCCAATTGGGTGGCACCTATCCATGTTGTTCTGAAAAAGTCGGGAATTCAGACGACCACTAATGACGATGGAGAGGAGATTGTGACATGAGTACCCATATCGTGGCGTGTCTGTGTGGATTACAAACACTTGAATATCGCGACAAAGAAGGATCATTTTCCCCTACCATTTATCGATAAGATTTTAGAAAGGATAATGGAAAAAGAATTCTTCTGCTTCTTAAATGGGTTCTCGGGATACAACCTAGTAGCTATAACTCCTAAGGACCAGGAAAAAACCACATTCACATGCCCCTTTGGTACCTATGCTTTCAGGCGCATGCCCTTTCGGTTATGAAACGCTCCCGATACTTTTCAAAGGTACATGATTGAAGTACTCACTGAGATGGTCGGTGAATTCTTGGAGGTCTTCATGGATGTCTTCTCAATCCATGGTGGTTCTTCGATTAGAAATCTGGACCCAATCCACAAAAGATGTTGTGAGGTCAATTTAGTGCTCTCTTAGGAGAAAAATCACTTCATGGTGATGGAGGGCATTGTGTTAGGCCATGTCATCTCCTAGAGAGGAATGAAGGTTGACTCTACCAAGGTCAACGTGATCAGACGACTCCAGCCACAAACCAACGTAAATCAGTTGTGATCATTCATCGAACATGTTGTATTTTACAGAGATTTCTCAAAGATTTTTTGAACATCGCCCGACAACTAAATGAGCTTCTAGGAAAAGACATGGAGTTTATTGTAGATCACAAATGTCTTGATGCCTTTAAGAATCTTCAAGGGAAGATCATAAATGCCCAGATCCTACAAGCCCTTTATCAGTCTCTTCCTTTCGAGATCATGACAAATGCCTCAGATTTTACTGTTGGGGCTGTGTTAGGATAGAGATGAGATGGTGTCCCGTTTTCTATACACTATGCAAGCAAAGTGCTTGATCTTACTCAACGTAACTATACAATTACCGAAAAAGAGATGCTTGTGGTAGTGTTCGCCTTAGATAAGTTCATATCACATCTCATTGGATATAGGGTGATTGTATTCGCAGATCATACATCACTACAATACTTAATGGAAAAGAAGGACGTGAAGGCTCATCTTCTTAGGTGGATTTCACTTATTCAAGAATTTGACTTGGACATTAGAGATAAACATGGAAATAAGAACATGGTAGCTGATCACCGCTCCTATCTCGAAATTCTTGATACTTATGATAATACACCTATTTGAGACTCCTTCCCAGACGAGTCAGTTTTTCTTATCGACTCACTCCCATGGTACGCCCATATAGTGAACTATCTTGTCTCCAAGAAAGTTCCCAAAGATTGTCCCGAGAGCAGCATAGACCGACTCAAGTCGGATGCGAGACATTACCATTGACAGAATCTGATCATTTTATTTGAAGCACCTGATTGTGTATGGAGGAGGTGTATTCCTCAGGAGGAATACAAGAGTGTCTGTACTTTCTCTTGGAATCTAGAGGTAGGAGGACACCACTCCGAGAAGAGGACCGCAGAGAAGGTAATACAATGTGGCTTATACTGGCCTACTATATTTAGCGATGCTCTCACCTTTGTGAAGTCGTGCCCAGTATGCCAGCGAATGGGAGGAATTGTTGGTTCTAAGGATGTGAAGCCAATATAGACTGTCATCATTTGTGATGTCTTTGATACCTAGGACATCGACATCATAGGCCAATCCTGGTTAGGGATGGTTTCGAGTGCATCCTTCTTGGGGTAGAATATCTGTCAAGGTTGGTAGAGGCTATCCTGACCCAAGCCGCATACAACGGGACCATCTGTGAATTTCTCATAGATCACATCATTTCTAGGTTTGAGATCCCCAAAGTATTAATATCCGATGGGGGTAGCCATTTCTAGAACAGAGATGTAAAGAAACTTGTGAAGGATTACATAATCGAGCATCGTGTTGCTAGGCCTTACCACCCACAAACCAATGGCATAGTAGATGTGTCGAATAGGGAGGTTAAGACCAAATTGTAGAAGCTTGTCCACTTACACAGGAAGGACTTGAAGGATATTGTGAATTCTTAAGCGCATCACGGAAGCGTTTCGATCGCATCGTATGCAATCGGAGCAACTAGTCGTACTAGATGCCAGATGCAGCGGAAATTGAAATTTTTAACTTTAAAGATGAAACCACATGATCACGAGAACACTTCTCGGATCGTTTCATCAAACCACAAAGTACAAGGAATACCTCTTGAAGCGTGGTTGTGATCGCGAGATCTCAAAGTAGAGATCCTCCTATCTTAAGTCTGACCCACGGAGAATGCGCTTGCGGGCACGATGTGAGTCGCGTCCTTCCCGCAATCCTTTGACGAAGATCCAAGCGTCGAGGCGTAGAAAAAATGATCTCCTTCCTAATACACAAAGTGGACGGCCACTTGAATATTAGGGAGACCCCACGAGAATGAGAGAGAGAGAGAGAGAGTAGAGTTCTTCAACTCAAGAATGTTGTAACTTGGAAAGGCTACCCTAGCCCTCCTTTTATACTAGTTTAGGATCCAATGGATCTCAATCCATGGGACACATGGATCCAAGGGCTATGCTTGGTCCATGCTAAATCAATGGCTATGATTGTTGTTGGTGAAAACCAACAACATTAATTTAAATTAAAAAATGTAGCAACATTATCAACATAATTTAATTTAACAATAACTAATTAAGAGATAATGTGATAAATTAAATGGAGTCAACCAACCTCGCTAAAATTGGGGGGCGTCACCCATGAACAATTCATGGGTGACGCCACCTATGGAGGGTGGTTTATTTTGCTCCATTTTATTTATCTTATTATTCCTTAATTAATCACGATAAATATTCACCAAATTAATTCCAAATTAATTTGTGAATATTTCAATCTTGCCATTGAATATTATGTGAATCATATTCACAACCCAAACTAATTAGTAAATTGCATTTCCAATTAATTAATAAATGTGAATCCAATCAACATTATTAATTAACAAATGCTATTTACATAAATTCTCTCTCTTATATATGTATATTATAAATCACATTTATAACACACATATATCATGGATAATGTTATCCACATTCTCTTAATCCTTGATAATTAAATCCTATTTAATTATCTTAGATAATCATTTTCACAACATGAATCATATTCATATTTAAGCTTGATAATTAAATCTCATTTAATCATCAAGTCCTTGCTTGGATATTTCATCAAAAGAATTATTCTTGAACCCTTTCATGAATAATGTGCTTTCTCCGCAGATACTTGGAGATAAGGACATGGCGATTGTATTATTCCATGTATAGTGACTTGGATGTTGAGATATTATCTCAAATCCAGATCGAACGAACCTCCCACAGATGCTTGATTAAATCAAGACCGCAAATCCAATCTTCTCATTGAATCTGAATCCCATTCAGACCAATGTCCAACACTTGGACTAAGATCGGATTGCTTCTCTACTGAAAGTAGTCACTAAAATCTAGACCTATTTCATCACTCCCTCGGAATGGAAGCGTCATGGATATACAATCGTTTATGATCACATCACCCTTCAGGTATTCCCAATACCTGTACATCCTGCATACTGGAAGACCCATGATCAACCCGAAGATAGAGACCATTTTTATACTGTCTTCTTCAGGGTTTAATCATTAAGTTTCTCAATCTTGGTCTTTGGGATTTGGTATCGATCATATGCTTTCCCAAAGCATATATCATACCTTCAAATTCATGTCATGCTTCCAAAGCACGACGACCATGCATGGAATTTGATCGGTCCCAATACCTCGTGAGTGAGCTCATGTCTTCCGGTTCACAAGTGAACCTGTATGATCCCTTTGAGAGATCATATAGCTTTTATACCCTTATATGCACACCAGCTCGCCGGTGTATAGACCTTGGTTAGGTCATCAACCTATTGGTCTGCCAAATGTACATACTTAGATATATAGCAATACATCTGTCTCCGGTCAGAGGATGCATGCATATGCTGTGACAACATTCAACATAGGACTTAAGTTATCTCGATCTCGTCAGGTCAACCCATTGACCTAACTAATCTGACACCTCCGAATCACAATTCCCATGCAGAGGACCTGCATCAAGAGGTCGGTCAGATATCAGCCTATGTGAGAAAGGATTGCCATCTCCTACTCAGGCTGGAGATCTCCACTTGACAATCATTTGATGGTGCTTGATGAGTCCTCTATATAACTCTTTAGATATTCATCCAAACACCAGCCTCTATGATTCATTTAATGAATGAACAGCTATATGATCATCAAGCTGGCCATGGTACATAACCCTAATTGTACAGAGGGACCTTATAGTGCATTCATTCATATAATTTCAGAAAGGGAGTGAAACATCAATAACTTTTATTGATAAACTTAAATATTACAATAACATTTATTGTAAGAATGGTTCTCCCAGGGCTCACATGTCTAACAATCTCCCACTAGCCCTCAGAACCATTCAGGTATAATCCGTAAACCCATACTCATTACATGCTGGTCAAAAACCTTCTGTGTCGGAGGTTTGGTAAGAGGATCAGCAATGTTGTCGGCAGAGGCCACCTTGGTGATGATGATATCACCACGCTTTTGAATCTCCCGAATGATGTGGTATTTCCTTTCCACGTGCTTGCTCTTTTTGATGGCATCTAGGTTCCTTTGCTTGGGCAATGGCTCCCGTGTTATCGCAGAGTAACGGGACGGGAGTATCAGAGGAAACTACGCCAAGCTCCAAGATGAACTTGCGCATCCACACTGCCTCCTTTGCAGCATCCGATGCGGCAATGTATTCGGCTTCTGTTGTTGAATCCGCCGTAGTGTCCTGCTTCTTGCTTCTCCAGCTCACAACACCACCGTTTAACATGAATACAAACCCTGATGTCGACTTTCGATCATCAATATCTGACTGGAAGTTTGAATCTGTATATCCCAAGACTTGGAGATCACCATCCCCATAGACCAAGATGTAATCTTGCGTCCGTCTTAGATATTTGAATATGTTCTTTACTGCATTCCAGTATTTCTCTCCATAGCAGGATTGGTAACGACTTACCACTCCCACTGCATGGCAGATGTCTGGCCTAGTACACATCATGGCATACATCAAGCTTCCTACGGCTGATGCATAAGGACATCCAGCCATGGCCTTCTTTTCCTCAACACTTTGAGGAGCCATCCCTTTTGACAAATGGATATCATGTCCTAAGGGGAGGAATCCTTTCTTCGAACTATCCATGCGGAATCGTTCAAGAATCTTCTTGATGTATCCATGTTGTGATAATCCCAATATTCTCTTTTCTCGGTTTCTGAACAACTTCAGGCCTAAGATGTAAGAGGCTTCTCCAAGATCTTTCATCTCGAAGGTATGGGATAGCCAAATCTTCACACTGGTCATCATTCATGTATCATTCCCAATGATAAGGATATCATCTACATAAAGCGTGATGAACACAATGGCGCTCCCACTAAGCTTCTTTTACACACAATGTTCATCAGGGTTTTGCACAAAATCATAACTCTTTATGGTTTCGTCAAATCTGATGTTCCAGCTACAAGAAGCTTGTTTGAGCCCATAGATGGATTTCTTCAGCTTGCATATTTTACCATCCTCAGCTATGAAGCCCTGGGGCTGCTCCATATAGATATCCTCCTCGAGGTATCCATTGAGGAAAGTCGTCTTGACGTCCATCTACCAGATGTCGTAGTCAAGAGATGCATCTATAACCAACAATGTCCTGATGGACTTAAGCATGGCCACAGGAGAGAATGTCTCATCGTAGTTGATGCCTTCTCTCTGTGTGTAGCCCTTGGCTACGAGCCGTGCCTTGAAAGTCTCTACTTTCCCATAGGTCCCCTCTTTCTCTTGAAGATCCATTTACACCCAATGGGTTTTACTCCTTTAGGTGGATCCTCTAGGGTCCATACACCATTCTTATGCATGGAGTCAATCTCTGACTTCATTGCTAGCATCCATCTATCCATGTCATGATCCGCAAGTGCTTCATCATATGAAGAAGGATCATTGTCAGTCTCACCTGACACATGGAATCCATACCTTTCAGGTGGTGCAACCACCCTCGAACTCCTTCGAAGAGGTATGGGTGTTTCATCTTCATTTATCTCTTCAGTTTCTGGTTCAGGAATCTCAGAATCCTCAGGGGATTCAATGAGCTCCTCTACTTCATTCTTGTCTTGACCTTTAAGGAAATCATCCTCCAGAAATTTCACATCCCTAGAGACAAAAACCATTTGGGTCTTAGGGTCATAAAGCTGGTATCCAATACCATCTTTAACATACCCAATGAAGTAGCACTCACGAGTGCGAGATTCTAGCTTACTTGCGTCCACATTCTTTGCATGGACCAAGCATCCCCAAACCCTCAAGTGTTTAACACTAGGTTTGGTTCCATACCAGAGCTCATGAGGAGTCTTGGGTACAGATTTGCTAGGAATCTTGTTTAGGATATATATTGCAGTCTCTACTGCATATCCCCAGAAACTAAGAGGAAAATGTGCTTTGCTCATAATTGAACGGACCATGTCCATGATGGTCCTGTTGCTTCTTTCATCAACACCAATAAGTTGGGGAGGAGTGAGATTGGAGACAATTCCATTCTCTTTAAGGTATTCCTTGAATTCATCTGAGAGGTACTCACCACCTCGTTCAGACCGAATTCGTTTGATCTTCCTATCGGTTTGGTTCTCAACCAAAGCCTTAAACTCTTTGAACTTTTCAAAGGTTTCAGATTTATGACGTAGTAGGAAGATAAACCCATATCGCGAATGGTCATCAATAAATGTTAAATAATATCGATATCCATTTCTAGTCGCGATATTGAAGGGACCACATACATCAGTATGTATTAGGTCAAGAATACCTTCACATCTCGTAACCTTCTTACGGAAAGGTGTTCTGGTCATTTTACCTCGAATGCAGTGTTCGCAGGTAGGTAAAGATTGAACCTGTAGAAAATCTAAAGGTCCATCCTTTATCAATCTATTGATCCTATCAACAGATAAATGACCAAGCCTGTGATGCCAAATCATGTTTGAATGATTTCCATCCTCCCTGGATCTCTTGGGGTTTCCATTATTAGTGGTAGTAACATTCATGACACAATCATCAATGCACAATTCATAGAGTCCACCAGAAGTCAAAATACCATCCGCAATATATTTATCATAACGGTTTATGATTAATTTATTATAGAAAATGAAGGAATATCCATTTCTAACTAACTTAGATACAGATATTAAATTCCTTCTGACTTCAGGTACATAAAGACACTCTTTAAGTACTAGGACTCGACCACTAGATAACGATAGTCTGCACGTCCCGATGGCGACTGCTGCAACACTTGCATCAGATCCCATCTGGATAACTATCTCCCCATGCTTCAGATTCCTAGTTTCCTGAAACAAATGCAACGAATTGCATACATGAACAGAAGCACCAGAATCTACAACCCAACTTCCTTCTCGTCCACCGTGAAAACTAGTTTCAATGATGAAAGTAGATTTCATACCTGCTGGGGCTTTACCTTTGTCTGTGGACTTCAGGTAATCTGGGCAGTTACGCCGCCAGTGCCCCGGCTTCTTGCAGTGGTGACAGACATCGGTCTTTTTCGATGTCATCAGTGTGGAAGCACTAGAAGATGAACCAACTCCTTGATTCTTCTTCTTTCTCTTCGAGGCTGGGCCCTTCTGAGAACCTTGCTTCCGCCCGCACTTTCCTCTCACATGTGCAACCATTGCACTAGCAGAGGGGCCGTCCTTCTTCATGACGTTTTCTGCAGACTTCAATACAGCTAACAGCCCAGCGTTTGTGAAGTCACCTTTGTTCATGTGGTAAGACATAATAAAGTTGTTGAAAGACTTAGGGAGCGACAGGAGAATGAAATCAGCTTGCATTTCAGAATCCAAGTATGCTCCCAGGTTTCCAGCTCAGAGAGGTACCCAAACATTTTGAGTACATGTTCTCTGACAGAGGTCCCTTCCTGCATCTTGCAGCGAATAAGCTCTTTCATTACATTATAACGCTGTGTGCGGTTTATGTCACCAAACATTTCTTTCAGATTCAGCATAATCTCTTGGCAATTGTTCATTTCCACTTGTTGCTTCTGAAGCACATTGGACAATGACCCAAGGATGTAACACCTTGCCAGATTATGGTCTTCATCATATTTATCATTATATGATTTATCTTCATCAGTCATAGGGTTTGCTATCTTGTCCTTGCGAAGCACGTAGGAGATACGCTCTGCAGAGAGAACAAGATCCAAATTTTGGATCCAATCCAAATAATTTGGTCCGGTCAATTGGTTGACCTCCAGAAGCATGCTAAGTGGGTTCATGGACTTCATTTTCTGAAATTAAGAATGCACTATATTAGAATATAAATAAATATATATATATATTCATTTTAAGAATAATTTGATTAAGGTATTTTAAATCAAATTTGTCTTGCTAGGTCAACTTTGAAAGATTATTCCCTAATTGTCTTTCAAAATAAGAGATATACTTACCGCTATATCTCAAGCAAGATCTGGGATCTCCTTTCCAATCTTTGTCACATCCCAATAATATTAGAACTTGCGACTCCGATAAAAAGAAGCGGGAACTCATTCCGCCTTTGCAAGTCCAACTTGCATTCGCAATTCGGTCTTTAACACCCGGGCCCACCACCACTAAGATGATGTTGACTTGTTGTTAATTGAACCAACCGTCAACAGGATTAGAACTCGCTATGCGCAATCCAATATCGCCCAAGTAATATGAGGACTCGATATTGGGGTCACTACGCATACGACCTTACTCTTTCGAGAAGCAAAGAGCCCGATCCAGATGCGCTTGCATACAGGAGCTATCACTTCAGATAGGTGTCTCCTACATACAATCCCTGGCGACGGAAATCCTTCGCCTCGACAGGAGACCATGGATGTCACTTATGTGATCTTCCACCTCATATTCAAATTTTTATAATTAATTATCGTGAATCACATTCACATAATTAATTCTTCCAAGGGAAATACACATCTATTCAAAATAGAGTGTTTATTGGATATAATTAATTTAATCATATTAAATTAATCATTAATCCAATCATCAATCAACAAACATGTCTTTTACTTGAATAGTAGGTATATACTCAAAGTACGTATTATTCGAATTTTAATAATTAGAAAAATACACATTGTCTGTCTCCGGTATTATACAGTCCCTACCCGCTGTCATGGCCAGTACCGACGAGAGTCGGACGGATCACATACGTTGCAACCCGCTACCCCAATGCTCTCCGACTAGGCACCACATCCGCCTCGGGAAAGGATAATACCAGATAGCCCACCATGTACTTTGAGATGTTCATCGGTTTTTCAACCGAAATTATACCATATAATATAAATCAAAACATTTTTTATTATAAGGAGATTTGCTAGACAAATCCCCAATCCTATTCAAGCAAAAGGGTTTTTCATGTAAAAGTTGTCCTACAACTATTGTAGGATAAATTATAGTTTTCATGAAAGCAATGTTTGTTGATGAAACAATGATCAAGATCTAATATCTCATCATTGTGGTTTAGGCAAGTGTCATTCAATGAAATAATTATTTCTTTAAATATTTCACAAATATTTATCACTAATTATTCCAGAAAATTAACAATTAATTTTCATCATGATAATTGAATGACATATCACAAGGTTCAAGATAAAATTGTTAATTTCCAGCAGTGACCCCCAATCACTAAAATTAACTTATCTTGATCAATTTAAATCCAAAAAATGCAAACACAGTTTCCAAAGATTGCCTATTTGATTTATTAAAGAATCCAAGTGATAATTTACGAATTTCAAGGCGGATTAAAACCGTAATTATCTCATTAATTACGTTCAAATCGACAGTTCCCGCAACAGTGAATATAGTCATATTCAAAAAGCCATATCTTGAGCAAATAAAGTCCAAATTTAGTAAACTCAAGTCCTATGGTTTCCCTGTTTAATGGGAAACAAAATCCAATTGAAAATTTCGTGTTTAAACATTTTAAACAGTACATAAAAATTCAATTAGACAGAGGTGCGAAAATTGAAATGCAGTAAAAATTTCGCAACCCTTTCAAGAACCAAATCGTCTAAGGTGTATGGATCATATCCAAAACCTTATTTAACCTGGCTCTGATACCACTTCAAGGATATTGTGAATCCTTAAGCGCATCACGGAAGCGTGTCGATCGCATCGTATGCAATCGGAGCAACTAGTCGTACTAGATGCTAGATGCAGCGGAAATTAAAATTTTTAACTTTAAAGATGAAACCACATGATCATGAGAACACTTCTCGGAACGTTTCATCAAACCACAAAGTACAAGGAATACCTCTTGTAGTGTGGTTGTGATCGTGAGATCTCAAAGTAGAGATCCTCCTATCTTAAGTCCGACCCACGGAGAATGCGCTTGCGGGCACGATGATGAGTCGCGTCCTTCCCGCAATCTTTTGACGAAGATCCAAGCGTCGAGGCATAGAAAAAATGATCTCCTTCCTAACACACAAAGTGGACGGCCACTTGAATATTAGGGAGACCCCACGAGAATGAGAGAGAGAGAGAGTAGAGTTCTTCAACTCAAGAATGTTGTAACTTGGAAAGGCTACCCTAGCCCTCCTTTTATACTAGTTTAGGATCCAATGGATCTCAATCCATGGGACACATGGATCCAAGGGCTATGCTTGGTCCATGCTAAATCAATGGCTATGATTGTTGTTGGTTAAAACCAACAACATTAATTTAAATTAAAAAATGTTGCAACATTATCAACATAATTTAATTTAACAATAACTAATTAAGAGATAATGTGATAAATTAAATGGAGTCAACCAACCTCCCTAAAATTGGGGGGCATCACCCATGAACAATTCATGGGTGACGCCACCTATGGAGGGTGGTTTATCTTGCTCCATTTTATTTATCTTATTATTGCTGAATTAATCACAATAAATATTCACCAAATTAATTCCAAATTAATTTGTGAATATTTCAATCTTGCCATTGAATATTATGTGAATCATATTCACAACCCAAACTAATTAGTAAATTGCATTTCCAATTAATTAATAAATGTGAATCCAATCCACATTATTAATTAACAAATGCTATTTACATAAATTCTCTCTCTTATATATGTATATTATAAATCACATTTATAACACACATATATCATGGAAAGTGTTATCCACATTCTCTTAATCCTTGATAATTAAATCCTATTTAATTATCTTAGATAATCATTTTCACAACATGAATCATATTCATATTTAAGCTTGATTATTAAATCTCATTTAATCATCAAGTCCTTGCTTGGATATTTCATCAAAAGAATTATTCTTGAACCCTTTCATGAATAATGTGCTTTCTCCGCAGATACTTGGAGATAAGGACAGGGCGATTGTATTATTCCATGTATAGTGACTTGGATGTTGAGATATTATCTCAAATCCAGATCGAACGAACCTCCCACAGATGCTTGATTAAATCAAGACCGTAAATCCAATCTTCTCATTGAATCTGAATCCCATTCAGACCAATGTCCAACACTTGGACTAAGATCGGATTGCTTCTCTACTGAAAGGAGTCACTAAAATCCAGACCTGTTTCATCACTCCCTCGGAATGGAAGCGTCATGGATATACAATCGTTTATGATCACATCACCCTTCAGGTATTCCTAATACCTGTACATCCTGCATACTGGAAGACCCATGATCAACCCGAAGATCAAGATCATTTTTATATTGTCTTCTTCAGGGTTTAATCATTAAGTTTCTCAATCTTGGTCATTGGGATTTGGTATCGATCATATGCTTTCCCAAAGCATATATCATACCTTCAAATTCATGTCATGCTTCCAAAGCACGACGACCATGCATGGAATTTGATCGGTCCCAATACCTCATGAGTGAGCTCATGTCTTCCGGTTCACAAGTGAACCTGTATGATCCCTTTGAGAGATCATATTGCTCATATACCCTTATATGCACACCAGCTCGCCGGTGTATAGACCTTGGTTAGGTCATCAACCTATTGGTCTGCCAAATGTACATACTTAGATATATAGCAATACATCTGTCTCCGGTCAGAGGATGCATGCCTATGCTGTGACAGCATTCAACATAGGACTTAAGTTATCTCGATCTCGTTAGGTCAACCCATTGACCTAACAAATCTGACACCTCCGAATCACAATTCCCATGCAGAGGACCTGCATTAAGAGGTCGGTCAGATATCAGCCTATGTGAGAAAGGATTGCCATCTCCTACTCAGGCTGGAGATCTCCACTTGACAATCATTTGACGGTGCTTGATGAGTCCTCTATCTAACTCTTTAGATATTCATCCAAACACCAACCTCTATGATTCATTTAATGAATCAACAGCTATATGATCATCAAGCTGGCCATGGTACATAACCCTAATTATACAGAGGGACCTTATAGTGCATTCATTCATATAATTTCAGAAAGGGAGTGAAACATCAATAACTTTTATTAATAAACTTAAATATTACAATAACATTTATTGTAAGAATGGTTCGCCCAGGGCTCACATGTCTAACAGGACTGGTCTCATATCTTGGACCAGGACAGCTTACAAGACACCATTAGGAACCTCCCCATTCATAATGGTATTTGGGAAGCTGTTTCACTTGCCCACATAATTAGTGCATAGATTCGAATGGGCAATCAAGAAGGTAAATTGGAACACACACCAAGGGCAGAAACAGAGAGATGGATCTGAATGAACTTGTGGAGATCAGAAACCAAGCATATGATAATAGTTTGGTGTACAAGGACAAGGTAAGGTGTTGGCATGATAGATTTTTCAGATGAAAGACCTTTGTTCCAGGACAGAAGGTACAGTTGTTCTGCGAGGCTCAAGGTTTTCCAAGGGAATCTTAAATCCAAGTGGACGGGTCCGTTCATAGTCCGCGCGGTGCAAGATAGTGGATGTGTAGAGATCGCTTATCTTATAGATAGTGCACAGACATTCCTAGTAATTGGCCAACTGCTAAAACACTTTGTCGAAACTAATGAACAATTGTTCAATCTTGAGGAGATTATTTTCATGTGTGAGGTAGACTCAGAAGACACACATATAGCTACACATGAAACCTTGCAACATTAATCTCTCGACCATCAACATCATCAAAAAGATTCAGATTTGTACATTATCATCCATTCTTGTACATACTATCTATGCCTCCCTCGTCCCCGTAATTCGAATCACTAACCACGACTCCATATCGTTACATTTGTATACATAGGATGACCATATCCTAACTATAAGGGGGATAGTGACCCGATTCTATTCACCATTCGTTGCACATCCTCCATATCTCGTCGGTCCTTATACTCATTCTCATTCTATAATTAGGATGGGGTACTGATGTCCGCCATGTATATATACTCATCCATTTCCCCTCTTAACCTCGTCCACCTCATTTTTTGATTTTCTTCTACACTTAAGCTGTCAGTGCCTAGGTATAGGGGGATGGGACGATTTCTATACATTTTTGCTATTTTAGCTCTCCTACGCTTAGCACGATCCATGTCTTTTTTCTTGCTTTTCGTGCGTTGAGGACATAGCATACACTAAGTGTAGGGGGGTGTGTATATAATGCACATATATTTTACCCATAGCTGGTACTTTCACATATTTTTATATAGATTATGCAATAATTACAGGTTGGGTAAAATTGCAAATTTTTTTATTGTAAAATACATGTATAGTTGTATAGTACGTATATTGTATAATTTTGTAAAAACAAGTGTAAAATAACACTCTTGTAATAATTGTTGTATACCTGAAAGATAAAAAAATGAAAATAAAGGATTCTCATTAACTACTTAATATCATCCTTGCATTCAAAAAGATGGAAAAAAAGTTTCTTACACTTCATAGCATGTTATCTACATCTCATATGCATATCTAGCTTATGCAAATTGAAATGTTAGCGGGTTATGAACCAAGTAATGAATAAATGTCGAGGATGGATTTGATTTGACCTTAATCTACCTAATCTCATAGGAAACTTATAGGAACTGGAGGTAAGAATTTTCAGGTCGAGTGACTTAATTCTTTGAGTTCGCAAGTCTATGTTCACATTTCATCTTGATTGGTCTAAGGAGAATATTTCATACAAACACATGATTCTTCCAGATAGTGACCTAACTTGGACAAGAACCGTGCATATAGCTCTTTGTTGATGAGGTGGTGCGGACATAGAATCCATTGGCTTGGAGTAGAACACGAGTGGAAACATCTGTCCTCGTATAGGGATGGTAGTGCATCTCAACCTAGTCTAATGGTGTTGACATCTAAGGACGGGATGCTATAGGTTGCAATAAAGCTTCAAAAGAGGGATAGTCTGCTGGATTAAGGAGAAAAACTCCTTATGTACCTACTGCACCTTGTATATATGTCAAAAAAGAGAGAGAAGAAGAAAAGAAAAAATTCAGAATCTCCAAAAGTGGAAAGGACCGATTGAAAAGTAAAATGCCTGCCCGAGTGTATATACAAGGATAGAAAAATAAGAAGAGCCTTAAAGATTTCAGCTTGATGAATTAGCTACACTAGTCAAGCATCCTATAATAGGTAGTTACACTAGCTACCGTCCATTCATCTCTCCATCTGCTCTTCTTGAGCCGGTTGCACTTGAGTTTAGAAGGGAATACCCTACTCCTCGAGGAAAGAGTTACTACATCGGGAAATTAGAGTTACCGTGTTAGAGGAGGCTGATTCTTTGCCATTTCTGATGGGGAGAGCTATATTTCTCTTACATGGTACAAGTAAGATACAAGGTCATAAGAATTTGCATATGAGAATTTGGTCTGACGTTATTATTGAGGCTTCTTGAATAGAAGACTTGCAGAACTAAAGGATGTTAGGTCTTAAATTCAAATCTCAACATTGTTATGCCACATTATTAATCTAAAGGTTGAGCCAAGATCCATTTTCAGCCGTTGTTCATGACCTTGGTATGGAACCTAAAATCATTTCACTTTTGCATTTCATTGCAGTTTCGAGGACGAGCAAAGTTTTATGTATAGGGGGTTGATGAATCTATGATTCATCACTTATATTTTGTTCTTGAGTAATCAGTTGCATTTCGGCACTTATATTTCTTAATTAGCATTCATGCATGTGTAAATTATATCTGCATTTTAGCATTCATATTTGCACTATATAAGGAGGCAAATACACTTGTAAATATTCAACTATATATTGGATAAAATCACCTACTTGTATAACTCGAAATCCAATAAAACTAACTCTATAGTGTGTATATTACTAATACTAATAATAGAAAAATATCAAAAAAATTCTAACTTGTCAAATTGTCCAATAAAACCCAAATCCAAGTTTGAGACCAAGAATATTAAAATGTGCATATCTCTCTCTTACAATGTATATTTTAGGTCTACTCTTTTTTAAAGTAATATACATTCAAAGACCTTCAAAACAAGACTAATATCATGAAAATCGGAGATCGTATGTGAAACTTGAGTTTTGGGCCTCTATTGTATATTGCACATATTGACCAAAATGCCCTTGTATTTTATCCTTTTATTTTCTCAATCAATAAAAATAAAAAAATCATTTTAAGTTTTAACTATTCCTTCCATATTTTCTCTATTTTTATTTTTATTTTACTTGAATTAAAAATGACAAAAAAAATGCAAAATATAAAAATATGGTATTTTATACCTCTAAGATACCAACCAAAAAAAAATTTTGTACAGATCATTTCATTTGATTTTTGTCCCTTCATGAAAGTTGTATATTTCGTTGAGATGAGCACCTTTCATGTTGACCATTGAACCTTTTGTTTTTTCTTTCTGATTTTATTTCGATTTAAATGTTGATTTTTCTGTCAGCGACACGTAGGCGGCTCCAGGAGCCGCCACTTGTCACCTATATTTATCATTTTTTAATTTTAATTTATTTTTATTACTTTATTTATATTTTTTAATTAATTAATTTTTAGTATTATTTTAAATAATTAAAAATAAGTGTCACATGGCCGCTCCTAACACGCCGCGTGGCATCTCCTCCTCCCATCGAGTCACGACCCTCCACCACACTTGCGCCTTCTCCTTTCTCCTGCGTGGGTCAACCTACAACCATCACCCATCCCTCGTGTGAAACCTACGCCGCCGCCTCCTTTCTCGGTCAAGCTGCAACTGCTATACCCTGCTTCGTGCGACGGCTTGGGCCCATCCCCTCCCTCATGCCTTGCGGCGCACACTCTGCTCAACCTGCAACCATATCCTCCACAATTTCTCTGCCGCACTCCCCGCTCCCCGCATCTTGCTTTAAAAGTGAATCGTTGTCCCACTCACAAATCATCCTCCATCTTCCGTAGAAAGAAGAGAGCTAGCGAGCTCCCATTAAGATCTCAGGTGACAATTGAAGCCTTCGTGGTTGAGCGACAATCTTTCTCTCTCCAGGCAAGATCTAGGAGATCCACCTCCTACTGCAACTGCCAACCACGCTGCCAGAGCTCTGGTGCAGCCGAACCGCTGAGCGATTACCCACAAAACTCCGTTGAGCTTCGACATCAGGCGAACTAGTCAGGTATACATCTTCTTCCCCTATCTCTCTTGCTCTCTTCCTTCATCTTCTTCTTCCCCACATTCTCTCTCTTCATATCTTCATCCTCCATCCTTTAAATTGCTAAAATCTTTGCATTTAAATGGATAAACCTTCTATTTCAAATCCAATGGTGATTTTTAATGGTTTTTGGGTGAGAATTATTGAACAAACTAATAAAAAATTTACTCAATCGAAACAAATTCAATCACTTCCCCTGTTGACAGGGGAAGATCCCCTATTTTTTCACCCTCTCTCTCTCTCTCTTGTGTCACCCTCCTATTCTCTGCTCCATGCGCGCAACTCCGACTGTGACCGTGATATCCCCTCTCCTATGTACAAGCAGATACGACTCTGGTCGTTTACCATAGCCTCTTCTCCAATCACCCTTGACGCATAGTTTCTCCTCCGCCTAGCAGCCACCGAGCGACCCACTGCATACTCGCCCGCACGTCGCTCTGCTAAACAGCGAGCGTGTTGGCTGCCGCCTCCTCGCCCGCGGTTGCTCAGTTTCACCTCTTCCGTGCAGTGCCAACAATGTGCAACCTATGCATGCCATGAGCCATGCACATTATATCCCACCTTACGTGATTGGCATGTGAGGCAAGGATAATTCGCATATAGTACCTTCAAAGTTCCAACCATCCATAATAAAGGGCCCTGTCAACTAGAAACCACGTGTCGCACATGCTCTTCGTTAGGACAAATTACGAGGACCCTCCTGTAGATCATGCATTCGCACTCAAGATCCGCCCACTAGAGATTGCCTGCAACACATGTGGGCAAGGGAAAAATTTCATATGCACCCCCACGGGTCTGAAAATTTCAAAGAGGCTCTGTTTATCTGGACGCATGTGTGTAGCATGCTCCTCATTCGGAGCTTTGTAGAAACATCCTCTCAATTGTAGGTAATTGCATATTAGACATGTCAGCATATTTATTTTTGACTATTTCATTTCCTGTATTGCATATAGAACCCTGAGTTTGCGGGTCAATTTGAAAGTTCATTTAGTACCATTTTATTATTCTAAAAATTGCATATTGTAGAAGAACTCATGTTTTATCACTGTGAATAACAGTTATATTTTATTTAATATAATTAATTTGGTGAATTGTCACATATTTTACCGAATACTTATTCTGAAATTGATTTTAAATTAATCATTGTTACAAAAATTAAAAACAGATTCATGTAGGTAGATTAGTGTAGTTCTACTTTGCGCCCAAAAATCATCACGTTAGAATGCACATCAAGGTGTAAATAAATTAATTGCTGTTTTCTTAATCGATTTTTAATAAGTCAAAAATTAATTATTTTTGATGTCTAGTAATTTTCCTAGATTCATCTCACATAGAAGTATCTAGGATAATTTTTATATTTAAAAATGATTTATTTTGGTATTTAGTAAATCAAATTTGTGAAAATCTCTCCTGCATTCATATCTAATTCGTAGTTAATTCATATTGAGTCAGACAATTCCAACAAAATGACAATAGCTTATATTCTGTCTAAGTTTCATAATTTTCGAACTTGAATATTTTGAAAATTGCATTTTTGGTCCTTTAGTTAATCCAGATTGCATTATATTCTTAATTGCATAAAAAACCATAAAAGTATATTCTCCTAAAAGCCTAGAATCTAGATCGACTTTAAATTAATCTAAGGAGAAAGTTGCCTCCCTGAGTTCGACCTTGGGCTTGCCCAAGTGAAATAAAAATTACCACTTGTTATTAATTGATAAATTAATTAAAGTATTTTTTGAAAAATCTAATTTTGTCCGACTGCAACAAACACATTAAATTTATCTTTAACTCGATTGAATTAAGTGTGTGAATCTAGGGTTTTTTAATCGTAGTGCACAATAATTCAGTTAGAGGTCAATGATGTGACTTCAATCTTTTATAAATTGCCTGTAGAAACCCACATGCCAAAGGAATGACTTCACATTTCTAACATTCTAAGGTGGTTCAAGATTAGCAATAACATCTTCCTATGTTGGGTTGACTTACATGCCATGCTTGGAAACGACATCGCCCGGTACTATCCCTTCTCAGCATTTCTGAAGTACTCGGTCCAGGTGCTCAAGAAAAGAATCAAAGTTGTCACCATAGACAGAGAAGTCATACATAAACACGTTGAGAGAATTGCCAACCATATCAGTAAAAACTATAAGCATGCACCTCTGGAATGTGGCAAGTGCATTGCATAGACCAGAGGGCAATCTCTTGAAAGTGTATGAGCTGAACAGGCTAGTGAAGGTAGTCTTCTCTTGATCCTTTAGGGATTTCCACCTGGATGTATTCAGAGTACCCATCCAAAAAGTAGAAGAACATCTTGCTGGAAAATCATTCCAGAACATGATAAATAAATGGCAAGAGAAAGCGGTCCTTCATCGATGCAACATTCAGGTGGTGATAATCAACACACACATGACAGGGTGTTGGCACCCGAGTAGAAATCTCTTTTTGTATTTCATTTGTAACCACGACGAGCCATAATTTCTTACAAACTACATGCAAGGGACTCACATATTTGGAGTCAAGGTTAAGATAAATTAAGTATGCATCTCACCATTTCATGATTTCCTTCTTGACGACTATGAGCCATGTGATCCCGAGGCAAACCATTCTTACAATAAATGTTATTGTAATACTTGATTCAACAATAAAAGTTATTGATTTTTTCACTCCTTGTCTGAGATTAAATGAATGGATGCAGTTTAAGGTCCCTCTATATAATTAGGATTATGTAACATGTACATCTTATTGATCACACAATTGTTGATTCAATAATATAATCATAGAGGCTAGTGCTTAGATGAATATCTAAGGAATTAGATTGATGACGTATTAAGCATCGTCAAATGATTATTAAGAGTTGATCTGCAACCTAAGTAGGAGATGGAAATCATTTCTCATTAGGTTGATATCTGACCGACCTCTTGATGCAGGTCCTCTGCAAAGGAATTGAGATTTGGAGTTGTCATATTAGTTAGGTCAATGAGTTGACTTAACGGGATCGAGATAACAAAAGTCCTATGTCATATTCTGTCATGATATAGGCATACATCCTCTGATCGGAGACATATGTGTTGCTATATGTTTGAGTGTGTACATTTGGTTGATCGATAGGTTGATGATCTAATCAAGTTCTACATATCGATGAGATGGTGTGCATATGAGGTCATATGAGTAATACGATCTCTTAAAGGGATCATACAGGTTCACATTTGAACTAGAAGACACGAGCTCCCTCATGAGATATTAGGACCAATCAAATTCCATGCATGGTTGTCATGCTTTAGAAGCATGAAAAGTATTTTTAGGTATGATTATATGCTTTTGGAAAGCATATGATCCATACTGACCCCAATGACCAAAATAGAGAAAATTGATGATTAAACCCTAAAGATGATAGTGTAAAATTGATATGTATCTTCGAGATCATCGTAGACCTTCCAGTATGTAGAATGTACATCTATTAGGAATACTTGAGGGCGATGTGATAAAAATGATAGTATAATCATGATGCTTCCATTCAGAGGGAGTGATGAAATAGGTCTTGATTTTAATGACTCCTCGGAGTAGAGAAGAAATCTGATCCTGGTCCAATTGTTGGATATTGATATGAATGAGATTTAAATGCAATAAAAGGAATTGATTCACAACATTGATTTAATCAGGCATCTATAAGAGGTCCATGGGATCTTGATTTGAGATGTGATCTCAATATCGAAGTCACTATATGTGGAGCGTGCAATGGCCTTGTCCTTATCTCCAATTATATGTGGAGAAAGAGCATTATCCGTGAAAGAGTTCAAGAATAATTCCATTGTTGAATTATATATGTGCATTGCGAATTGGATATTTAAATGTGATTTAATTGGAATGAATAATGTGCGTTTGATTCATACTATTTGAGTGCAGGAGAATGATAATCCAATATAATCAAATGTGATTTAATTTTTATGGATATGAATACTGTGGATAACACTGTCCAAATTATTTATAATATATTATAAATGTGACTTATAATGTATTAGAGAGAGCTTATCGCGATTTACATTTGTTGATTAATTGTTGATGTGAATTGGATTCACATTGGATATTATTTTAAATTGTAAATTACAATTTATTGTGGGGTGTAAATTTGATTCGCAAATTTCCAATGGTAAGCTTGCAATACTAAAAAATATTTATGATTTTTTTGTAGAGTTATTTACAATAAGTGATGTTGAAAATCATGGAGATTTCCAAGGAATAATGTAATCCATGGAGATTACATGAGATTGCACCATTCCTTAATGGAAGGTGGATGGCCACCCAATCCCATTAGGAAACGGTGGTCGTCCACTCTATTCCATGGAAGTATATAATCTCCACTCCATTATCCGCATATTTGATTGATTTAATTTTAAGATTAATTTATAATGATTTATCAGTATATATTTTATCTAAATTAAATTAATTGTTGTGTTTTTACAACAAAATCTTTGCCATTGAAAGAAGCACAAATCAATCTCATCCATTGATTTTGTGTAGTTCATGAAATGTGATCCATGAACACTCAAAGTACTATATAAGAATAGACACCCCTTACTCTTCATGTTCCAACAACTCTTGCACCATCAAGCTCTCTCTCTCTCTCTCTCTCATTTTATGTCTACTCTCTCTCTCTCTCTCTATTTTGGTGGCCGTCCATCCAAACCCCAGAAAGAAGACCGTCACTGTCATCTGATTGTTGTTGTGCTGTCACTTCGAATGCCCTAGGTTCTCCTTCTTCTTTGGTTCATTTTGCCCGTGAAGAAGACGTTCGATCCTGTGAGACGAGATCAAAAGTTCTTTTCCTTTGATCAACTATTTTCAATGCGAGAAGAATGCGATTCATCTCCTCGCTCGCAAGTATCTCCTTCGACATATCAGACTTGAGAGGGGAGGTCTCTTCTCTTAGATACAAAGTCACAACCACGCTACAAGAAGTATTCCTTTATATATTATGTGTTTTAGATGAAATGATCCAAGAGGCGTTCTTGGATCTTCTGAATTCATCGTTTAATAGTTTTTAATTTTGTTGCACCAAGCAACAAGTGTGACTAGCTCCTCTCGATCATATATGATGTGATCCTCGTACTTTTGTCATGCTCTTAAGGATTCATCCATATCCTTCAAGTGACATATCCTTAGGTCAGAAGTTGTTGGATTCGATCCATAAACTTACGAAGACTTGGGCTCATTAAATTTGTGAAAATTTTATTGCATTTCATTCAAGCAACCATATTTTGTGAATATTTTGTTCCTTTTGAAATTATCTAAACACAAAATTGTCACTTGTATTATGTTCCCCATTAAATAAGAAAACTGTGAGATTTGATTTTGCTTGATTTGGAATCCGATTACTCAAAATATGACCATTTTAATGAACTTGTGTCCACTATTTCAGGGATGACGAATCTTGACATAATTAAAGAGTTACTATGTTTAAACGCCTAGAAAAACATGTAAATTACTTGGGTTTTATTATAAATCAAATTTTAAAACATTGGAAACTAATTTTGCAAGATTTGGATTTAAATTAATTGAGATATGCTAATTTTAGTAAGTGAGGGTCAATGCTGGAAATTGTTGGACAAGTGAGCCCACGACGAGCCATTATGCAATAAATGTTATTGCGAATATCATTCCCTGATCGGAAATGAAGAATAAATAATTTGCATAATAGGTCCCTCTGTACAATTAGGGTTATGTACCATGGCTATCGTAGTGATCATACAACTGTTGATTCAATTATTGAATCATAGAGGCTGGTGCTTGGATGAATATCTAAAGAGTTAGATTGAGGACTCATCATGCACCGTCAAATGATTGTTAAGATGTGATCTCCAGACTGAGTAGTAGATGGCAATCCTTTCTCACATAGGTTGATATCTGACCGACCTCTTGATGCAAGTCCTCTGCATAGGAATAGAGATTCGGAGGTGTCAGATTAGTTAGGTCAATGAGTTGACTTAACGAGATCGAGATAACCTAAGGCCTATGTTGAATGCTGTCACAACATAGGAAAGCATCCTCTGACCGGAGACAGATGTATTGCTATATGTCTCAGTATGTATATTTCGCAGACCGATAGGTTGATGGCCTAACCAAGGTCTATAAACCGACACGTTGGTGTGCATGTAAGGGCATATGAGTAATACGATCTCTCAAAGGGATCATACAGGTTCACTACTGAATCGGAAGACATGAGCTCACTCATGAGATATTGGGAAGAATCAAATTCCGTCCACGGTTGTCTCGCTTTGAAAGCTTGACTGAATCTGTAGGTTTGATATATACTTTTGGAAAGTATATGATCAATACCTAGGTATGATATATGCTTTTGGAAAGTATATGATCGATACCAAATCCCAATGATCAAATGAGAAACTTAATGATTAAACCCTGAAGAAGACAGTGTAAAATTGATCTTGATATTCGGGTTGACCATGGGTCTTCCAGTATACAGGAAGTACAGGTATTGGGAATACCTGAGGGTGATGTGATCATAAACGATTGTATATCCATGACGCTTCCATTCCGAGGGAGTGATGAAACATGTCTGGATTTTAGTGACTCCTTCTAGTAGAGAAGCAATCTGATCTTAGTCCAAGTATTGGACATTGGTCTGAATGAGATTCAGATTCAATGAGAAGATTAGATCTGCGGTCTTGATTTAATCAAGCATCTGTGGGAGGTCCGTAAGATCTGGATTTGAGATGAGATCTCAACATACAAGTCACTATACGTGGAACAATACAATCGCCTTGTCCTTATCTCCAAGTATCTGCGGAGAAAACACATTATTCTTGAAATGGTTCGAGAATGATTCATTTGATGAAATTCATATCCAAGCAAGTAGAACTTGATGATTAAATGAGATTTAATGATCAAGCTCAATATGAATATGATTCCTATTGTGAGAATGATTATCCAAGATAATTAAATGAGATTTAATTATAAGGAGAATGTGGATATTATTATCCATAATATTTGTGTATTGTAAATATGATTTATAATATACATATATTCAAGAGAGAGAGAAATTTAGTAAATAACATTTGTTAATTATTAAATGTGGATTGGATTCACATTTGTTGATTAACTGGAAATGTCATTTACAAATTAGTTTGGGTTGTGAATTTGATTCACATTTTTTTCAATGGCATGATTGAAATATTCACAAATTAATTTGGAATTAATTTTATGGATAATTATGTGATAATAGTTATCACAAATTATTAAGAGATAATATGATATAATAAAAGGAGATAATAAGCCCCATTTTTAGGAGGCTACATTATCTCCATTTTATTATCTTGATTAATCTCTTAATTAGTTTATTTCTATTAAATTAAAAATGTGTTGATAATGGTGCAATATATATTTAATTTAATTATAAATAAATATTGTTGGTTTTAACCAACAACAATTATAGCCATTGATTTTACATGGACGAAGCCTGGCCGTTGGATCCATATGTCCCATGGATTGAGATCCGTTGGATCCTAAACTAATATAAAAGGAAGGCTAGGGTAGCCTTCCAAGGTACATCATTAGGAGTTGTGCAAGGTTACAACTCTCTCTCTCTCTCATATTCTCGCCCTCTCTCTTTCTCTCTTCTAAATAATGGTTGTCCATCTTGTGTTGAGAAAGGAGAGACTCTCGGCTTCTTCTTCGACGACTCGAGGATCTCCTTCTTCTTTGGAGTTTATTACTCTAAAGGAAGACGACGGATTTCGTTTGACGAAATCAGGGGATCCATCGCTTGGATCTTCATCGAGGATTGTGGGATGGACGCGACTCATTATCGTGCCTGCGAGTGTGTTCTTCGTGGATCGGACTTGAGACAGGAGGATCTCTACTTTGGGATCTCACGATCGCAACCACGCTTCAAGAGGTATTCTTTATACTTGGTGGTTTGATGAAACGATCCGAGAAGTGTTCTCGTGATCATGTGGTTTCGTCTTTAGTTTTAAAAATTTTAATTTCCGCTGCATCTAGCGACTAGTGCAACTAGTTGCTCCGATTGCATACGATGTGATCAACATGCTCCTGTGATGCGCTTAAGGATTATCAATATCCTTCAAGTGGTATTAGAGCCAGGTTGAATAAGGTTTTGGATATGATCCATAGACCGTACACGATTTGGTTCTTGAAAGGGTTGCGAAACTTTTACTGCATTTCAATTTTCGCACCTCTGTCTAATTGAATTTTTCTGTACTGTTTAAAATGTTTAAATACGAAATTTTTAATTGGATTTTGTTACCCATTAATTAAGGAAACCATAGGACATGAGTTTACTAAATTCGGACTTCATTTGCTCAAGATATGGCATTTTGAATATGCATGTATTCACAGTTGCGGGAACTGCAGATTTAAACGTGATTAATGAGATAATTACGGTTTTAATCCGACTCGAAATGCATGAATTATCACTTTGCTTCTTTAATAAATCAAATTGGCAATCTTAGGAAACTGAGTTTGCATTTTTTGGATTTAAATTGATCAAGATAAGTTAATTTTAGTGATTGGGGGTCACTGCTGGAAATTAACATTTTTCTTGATCTTGAACCTTGTGATAAGTCATTCAATTATCTTGATGAAAATTAATTGTTAATTTTCTGGAATAATTAGTGATAAATATTTGTGAAATATTTAAAGAGATAATTATTTCATTGAATGACATTTGCCTAAACCACAATAATGAGATATTAGATCTTGATCATTGGTTCATCAACAAACATTGATTTCATGAAAAACCATAGGTTATCCTACAATAGTTGTAGGACAACATTTACATGAAAAACCCTCTTGCTTGTATAGGATTGGGGATTTATTAAGCAAATCTCCTTATAATATAATCAAAATAGTTTTGATGCATATTATATGGTATAATTTCGGTTGTAAAACCGATGAACATCTCAAAGTACATGATGATCTATCTGGTATTATCCTTTCCCGAGGCGGATATGGTGCCTAGTCGTAGAGCATTGGGGTCACGGGTTGCAACGTATGTGGTCCATCTCACTCTCGTCGGTACTGGCCATGACAGCGGGTAGGGACTATATAATACCGGAGAAAGTCAATGTGTATTTTTCTAATTATTAAAATTTGAATAATACGTACTTTGAGAATATACCTACTATTCAAGTAAAAGACATGTTTGTTGATTGATGATTGGATTGATGATTAATTTAATGTGATTAAATTAATTATATCCAATAAACACTCTATTTTGAATGGATGTGTATTTCCCTTGGAAGATGAATATGATTCACGATAATTAATCATACAATTTGAATATGAGGTGGAGGATCACATAAGTGACATCCATGGTCTCCCGTCAAGGCAAAGGATTCCGTTGCCAGTTGTTGTGTATAGGAGACGCCTGTCCGAAGTGACAGATCCTGTACATGATTTAATTGGATCGGGTTCTTTGCTTCTCGAAAGAGTAAGGCCGTATACGTAGTGACCCCAATATCGAGTCCTCATATTATTGGGGCGATATTGGATTACGTATAGCGAGTATTAAGCCTGTTGACGGTTGGTTCAATTAATGACGGGTCAACATCATCTTAGGGGTGGTGGGCGTGGGTGTTAAAGACCCAATTGGGAGATGCAAGTTGGACTTACAAGGCGGAATGTGTTCCCGCTTCTTTTTATCCGAGTTGTAGGTTCTCATATTATTGGGATGCAACGAGTATAGGAAAGGAGATCCCAAATCTTGCTAGAGATATAATGGTAAGAATATCTCTTACATTGAAAGTGATTAAAGGAATGAACTTTCATTGTTGACAAGGCTGGACAACTTTGATATAAAAATTCCTAAATCAAAGTAAAACATGTATATATAATATATATACACTTATGCAAATTTCATATTTCAAATAATCCTTCATTAAACCCACTCAATGTTATACTCTATAATAACCAGTAAAATATCTTGGATTGGACTCATGATCCAGATATTGTACTTGCAATTGAACACATAATGTATGTGGTTGCAATGTGCAAGTTTCCTCAACATAATGAGAAATGACAATTAAATAAGACAATAAGACATCACCTTAGGGTTTGTATGTCTCTATGTTCTTGATCTTTCATCGAGTGTACTTTAGAAGTCACATGTCGATGGTGATCGTAATTGTCAAATAATCCTTATAAAATCTAAGAAGATATTCTGGCATACATATGTGCTCTAGACATTTAATCATGAATGACATGGTTCTCTGCATTATGCAGAATGGTAGCTCGAAAGAGATGATGTATTCAAAATGTTTGAATACCTACCTAAACCTAAGTCTCTAAGAGTTAAGATGTATGTAGATATGATGAGTGTCATCATTCTACTGTCTATACTATAGTCATTCATGAAGCTTCATATTAATCATTTTGAATGAATTTAATAAAGCATGTATAAATGTTGAAATGCTCTTGTATTGAAATCCTTAGAATTCAAAATAAGAGATTCTTTGTCTTGAACAATGGCTGTTTATAGATGAAGAGAGCGTAGTGGAAGCATGGGTTGGACCAGAGTAAGAAGGAACGTCAAAGAGTTGACCTACTTATGTGACTTCGATATCACATCCAAAGAGTTGGATGAATGTCAATACTGCAATAAGTTGACGTGTTGACAGTATTACTATCAAGTCTATCTAAAATCCTTAGTGAAGGACTCAGATAGAGCATCGGAATAATCTACATATAATCATTGACTCTGACTTTCTTATTTCATAAGATAAAGTCTGACAATTGTATCCCAATCTTCTAATGACATTTACAATTGGTTGCATATATATTAGAAGATTAGAAATTTGATCTAAAGGTTTAGCAGTCATCTACATGGATATTGATGTAATTGTTGCAACAATCTCTGTTGGATAGATGGACTTCATATTCTCAGTGGGAGAGCCCTTAGTCTTGGAGAATGTCTCTATGCCCTAGATAGTAGAATACACTCACTGTTTGTTTCTAAATGTTGGAAATAAACATGAATTCTGAGATAGAACTATCATAAAGAGTTATGATGGAAATATTTCAGATAGTAGTCTAACATCTAGTGGACTCCACAAAATTATAAAATTAATGAATGGTTCATTAAGATTTCTAATACTAAAAATCAAACCTTATAAGATCAATAAAAGGATGAAGATCATTTGACAATGATCTGGCATCAAGTCATGGACATATGTCTATTGATATGATCAATAAACTAGTAAGAGATGAAACTTTAGAATGTCTAAAAAATTTCAAATCTTACATACTTGTGAATATTGTATTCAAGGTAAAATGTCCAATACACCCTTCTCTGGGAATGGTGTTAGATGTCGAGGTATTCAAGATCTCATACATATTGATGTATGTAGATCATCTATATCATAGTAAAAATTATGGATATGTGATATCTATTGATGATTACGTATGATATGAGATTTCTTCTCTTCACCTGAGGAACCTTTGAAATGTTCAAAGATTTCACAATTTTGGTTTAGAACCAAAGTTTGAAAGAAGATTAAATGAATTTGATCTAAAAAAGGTAGCAAGTACCTATTAGATAAAATTCGAGGAATACCTTTTGGGGATATGAATATCATTTCTATCTCAATCCTCCTAATACACATAAACTCAATGGAGTTGTAGGGAGATACAATTGGATAATGTGTGACATGATTTGATCAATGATAAATTTTAGCATAATTACCTCTTAGTTTCTAGGTATATATAGTAGAGACTACACTATATATCCTTAATAAGGTTCCATGCAAGTAAGCTGGAATTAAGCACTAGAGAGTGCAACTTCATTTGGAAAATAAAGGATGGTATTGGATACCTACTTTATGACCTTGAGATTCTTAAAAGATCTCATCTCTGAGAATGTGATTCTTAGAGGATGACTCTCTTGAGAATCAAGATGAAAATGAAGTGTAGGAACTCATTTAATCTCGAGAAGATAATGAGTCTCCTATGATCAGAAAATAAAGTCTAAAGTAGACTTCATTTACAAGTATTGTATATGGACCCTCGAGGATCCACCTATATGGGTAAGACCTATAAAGGTGTAAATGGATCATCAAGAGAAAGGGAACCTGATGAGAAGGTAAAGACCTTCAAATCTCGGTTCGTAGCCATGAGCTATACATCAGAAGAGAAGACATTGCTTGCAATGAGACTTGCTCTTCGGTAACCATGCTCAAAATCATCATAATATTGCTAACCATAGCTACACAACTTGACTATTGCATCTTCAAGATGTAATTCAAGATTGCATTCCTCTAAGAATACCTCTCTGAGGATATTCACATGAAGTAGCCTCAGGGCTTCATGTTTGGGGAAAGTAAGGTGTGAAAGCTAAAGAAATTCATCTGTGGACTCAAATAAGCTTCTTGATGATGGAATATAAGATTTAATGAAATTATAGATGTTATGATTTCAAATAGAATCTTGATGTACCATGTGAAGCTTAGTGGGAGTGCCATTGTGTTCATCGTGCTAAATGTAGATAATATCCTACTCATTTGGAATGATATAAGGATGATAATAAGTGTTTTATAGACTGGCTATTCCATACCTTGAAATATGATCTCAAGAATACCTCTTAGATCTTAGTTCTGAAGATGTTCAGAAGCAAAGAAAAGAGGGTATTGGGACTGTCACATTTATAGTACCCATTGGACATATTCCATTCTTGGAAATTCCAAGAAAGGCTTCCTTACTTGAGATTTGGTACTGACCTATCTAAAGGGATAGCACCTCAAAGTGTCGAGGAAGTGAATGCTAGAACTGCTTGCACTTGTGCATCAGTTACAGAAAGCTAAGTGTATGCTAGATGTGTACAAAAGCCAGATATCTGCCATGCAGTCGGAGTAGCAAAGTGTTGCTAATCCTACTATGGAGAGAAAACACTTGATTGCAGTAATAACAAAATCTTCATAGATGACAAGATTTTTTGAGATAGTGATCTCAAAGTCATATCTTCAAAAGTTCAAGACTTTATAGATAGAGATCTAAAAGGTCTTCACTGTGGATACCTTAAGAGATAGCGATCTCCAGGAATAAGGGTATTCTGATAAGGATTATGGAAGTACTGGTTATAATAATTGAGCAATAGTGTCAATGGCACTATAAGTGCTTTGACTATATTGAGTATTGGTTGCATGAGATGCAACATTCGCATTGGATGCGAGCACTGTTACCTAGGGATATGCAAGTGCCGTAAAAGGACTTGGCATAGTCGTTTGGGAACAGAGTGACTGATCAGCTTACCTAGCTATTTCTAAATAGCCTATGATTGTCACATGAGTGTGGGTTTAAATGATTAGCCCATTAATGGCTCTTTGGGCTAGTGAGAGATTGTTGGATATGTGAGCCCACGGCGAGCCATTATGCAATAAATGTTATTGCGAATATCATTCCTTGATCTGAAATGAAGAATAAATAATTTGCATAATAGGTCCCTCTATACAATTAGGGTTATGTACCATGGCTATCTTAATGATCATACAACTGTCGATTCAATTATTGAATCATAGAGGCTGGTGCCTGAATGAATATCTAGAGAGTTAGATTAAGGACTCATCAAGCACTGTCAAATGATTGTTAAGATGTGATCTCCAGCTTGAGTAGGAGATGGCAATCCTTTCTCACATAGGCTGATATCTGACCGACCTCTTGATGCAGGTCCTCTGCATAGGAATAGAGATTCGGAGGTTTCAGATTAGTTAGGTCAATGAGTTGACTTAACGAGATAGAGATAACCTATGTCCTATGTTGAATGTTGTCATAGCATAGGCACGCATCCTCTGACCGGAGACAGATGTATTGCTATATGTCTGAGTATGTACATTTGGCAGACTGATAGGTTGATGGCCTAACCAAGGTCTATAAACCTCATGTAAGGGCATATGAGTAATACGATCTCTCAAAGGATCATACAGGTTCACTACTGAACCGGAAGACATGAGATCACTCATGAGATATTGGGAAGAATCAAATTCCGTGCATGGTCGTCTCGCTTTGGAAGCTTGATTGAATTTGTAGGTTTGATATATACTTTTGGAAAGTATATGATCAAGACCTAGGTATGATATATGCTTTTGGAAAGTATATGATCGATACCAAATCCCAATGATCAAATGAGAAACTTAGTGATCAAACCCTGAAGAAGACAGTGTAAAATTGATCTTGATCTTCGGGTTGACCATGGGTCTTCCAGTATACAAGATGTACAGGTATTGGGAATAACTGAGGGTGATGTGATCATAAACGATTGTATATCCATGACGCTTCCATTCCGAGGGAGTGATGAAACAGGTCTGGATTTTAGTGACTCCTTCTAGTAGAGAAGCAATCTGATCTTAGTCCAAGTGTTGGACAATGGTCTGAATGAGATTCAGATTCAATGAGAAGATTAGATGTGCGGTCTTGATTTAATCAAGCATCTGTGGGAGGTCTGTAAGATCTGGATTTGAGATGAGATCTCAACATCCAAGTCACTATACGTGGAACAATACAATCGCCTCAAAAAGGGTTATTTGATGAAATTCATATCCAAGCAAGTAGAACATGATGATTAAATGATATTTAAATATCAAGCTTAATATGAATATCATTCATATTGTGAGAATGATTATCCAAGATAATTAAATGTGATTTAATTATCAAGAGAATGTGGATATTATTATCCATAATATTTGTGTATTGTAAATATGATTTATAATATACATATATTCAAGAGAGAGAAATTTAGTAAATAACATTTGTTAATTATTAAATGTGGATTGGATTCACATTTGTTAATTAACTGGAAATGTCATTTACAAATTAGTTTGGGTTGTGAATTTGATTCACATTTTTTTCAATGGCATGATTGAAATATTCACAAATTAATTTGGAATTAATTTTGTGGATAATTATGTGATAATAGTTATCACAAATTATTAAGAGATAATATGAAATAATAAATGGAGATAATAAGCCCCATTTTTAGGAGGCTACATTATCTCCATTTTATTATCTTGATAAATCTCTTAACTAATTTATTTATATTAAATAAAAAATGTGTTGATAATGGCGCAACATATATTTAATTTAATTATAAATAAATATTGTTGGTTTTAACCAACAACAATTATAGCCATTGATTTTACATGGACCAAGCCTGGCCGTTGGATCCATGTATCTCATGGATTGAGATCCGTTGGATCCTAAACTAATATAAAAGGAGGGCTAAGGTAGCCTTCCAAGGTACATTATTAAGAGTTGTGCAAGGTTACAACTCTCTCTCTCTCTCTCATATTCTCGCCCTCTCTCTTTCTCTCTTCTAAAAGATGGATGTCCATCTTGTGTTGAGAAAGGAGAGACTCTCGGCTTCTTCTTCGACGACTCGAGGATCTCCTTCTTCTTTGGAGTTTATTACTCTAAAGGAAGACGATGGATTTCGTTTGACGAAATCAGGGGATCCATCGCTTGGATCTTCATCGAGGATTGCGGGATGGACGCGACTGATCATCGTGCCCGCGAATGTGTTCTTCGTGGATTGGACTTGAGACAGGAGGATCTCTACTTTGGGATCTCACGATCGCAACCACGCTTCAAGAGGTATTCTTTATACTTGGTGGTTTGATGAAACGATCCGAGAAGTGTTCTTGTGATCATGTCGTTTCATCTTTAGTTTTAAAAATTTTAATTTCTGTTGCATCTAGCGACTAGTGCCACTAGTTGCTCCGATTGCATACAATGCGATCAACACGCTTCCGTGATGCGCTTAAGGATTCTCAATATCCTTCAGAAATTACATTCCTAATCAAGAACCCTGTGTTTGTCATTTAATCAATTAGTGAAATTAATGGTTAATTTTCTTGCATAATCATGGATAAATATTTGATTATGATTATTTCCTTAAATGACATTGCCTTATAAAATAACTGACCATATATGATCTAGATCATAAATTGGTTACTCAATCTACTCTACGACAAACAAACATGCTTGAATTGGATTGGAAATTTGTTTAGAAAATTTCCTCACAATGTAAATCAAAGTTGTTTTGATTATTATTATATGGTATAATGATTGAAAAAATAATTATCATCTGGAGTACAAAGTGATTAGTCGACATTATCCTAAGCTAAGGTAGATATGATGTCTAATAAGGGACGTTGGGGTAGCAGGTTGCTCCGTGAGCGTTATGTCCCACTCTCATTGGTACTGGCCATGGCAGCAGGTAGGGAAAAGATAATGCATGAGGGCTTATGATGTATTTTTCAAATTATTAAAATTCAAATAATACGTACTTTGAGATAATACCATCCTTTCAAGTGACAATTAAGTTTATTAACTGAATTTGATTGATAATTTATTTAATGTGATTAAATTAATTATATCCTATTAAAACAGTCTAGTATGAGTAGATGTTTATTTTCCTTGGAAGAATAAATTATATCAATGTGATTCATGATAATTAACTAGAATCTAAATATGAGGTGGAGGATCACATAATTGACATTCATGGTCTCCTTCAAGTCGAAGGGCTCCATTGCTCAGGATTGTGTGTAGGAGGCGCTTGTCCAAAATGAAATCTCCTGCATACATGTGAATACGGATTTGGTTATTTTCTTCTTGAAAGATTAAGACTGTATGTGTAGTGACCCCAATATTAGGTCATCATATTTGGATTGTGCATAGCGAGTTCTAATCATGTTGATAGTTGGTTTAATTAACGACAGGTCAATATCACCTTAGGGGTGGGGGGGCCCGAGTGTTAAATACTGAATTAGGAAATGCAAGTTGGAATTCCAAGGCAGAATGTGTTCCCGGTTCTTCTTATCCAAGTTCTCATATTATAAGGATTGCCAAATATAAAAAGGAGATCCTAGTTCTTGCTAGAGATATAGTAGTGAGTATATATATTGCTTTGAAAGTGATTAAGGGAATGAACTTCAAAGTTGAGAGGGCAATACTAATTTAATTAAACATTCCTTAATCAAATGAATGCAATTGAATATATATTTTTTTATTCTAATATAGTGCATTCTTACATTTAGAAAATGAAGTCCATGAACCCTCTTAGTAGGCTCTTGGTGAGGTCAATCTTTTGACCGGACCAAATTATTCGGATTGGATCTGAAATTTGGATCGTGTCCTCTATGTTGAGCGCATCTCTGATGTGCTATAGAGACTAGTACATAGACCTACAGACTCTAGAAAATAATGAAAAATGTGATGACGATAAAAATTTGGCAAGATGTTACATTCTGGATTGATTGTCCAATGTGCTTCAGAAACTTGTTGAGATAAACACTTGCCAAGAGATCATAATAAATCTAAAAGAATTGTTTTGTTATGTAAACCGTATAGAACATTATAATGTAATGAAATAACTTATTTGCTGAAAGATGTAGGAGGAGAACTCTGTCAAAAAACATGTGCTCAAAATGTTAGGGTACCTCTCTTAACTAGAAACCCTGGGAACCTTCCTGGATTCAGATATGCAAGCTTATTTCATTCTTGTCGCTCCCTAAGTATTTCAACAACTTTGTGGACACATTCCACTTGAGCAAAGTTCATTAGTAATACTAACGTCAGGGTATTGGATGCATTAAAGTCTGCAAAAGATGTAATGAAGAAGGATGCCCCTCTGGCAGTGCAATCGTTTCACAAGTCAGAGGAAAGCACGGTAGGAAGCATGGTTCTTGAGAGGGCCCAGCTCAGAAGAGAAAGAAGAAGAGTCAAGGTGTTGTCTCATCTTCAATTGCATCTATTTTGATAGCATCGAAGAAAACTGATGTTTTTCATCACTGCAAGAAGCTGGGGCACTGGAGGCATAATTGCCCGGATTACATGAATTCTGCCGACTAACATAAAGCCCCTACAGGTATGAAATCTTCTTTTATCATTGCAACTAATTTTCTCGTTATATGAGAAGGAAGATGTGTTGTTGAATATGGTGTTTCTATTCATGCATGTAATTTATTGCATCTATTTCACGAAACTACGAATCTTGATGAAAGAGAGATAGTCATCTAGATGGGATCTGATGCAAGTGCTGCAGTAATCACCGTCAGAACCTGTCAACTACCATTATCTAGTGGAAGAGTCCTTACACTTAAAGAGTGTCTTTATACACCCGAAGTCAAAATGAATCTTATATCTGTATCTAAGCTTGTTAGAAGCGGATATTCTTCATGTAATAAACTAGTCATAAGTCGTTATGATAAGCATATTGCGGATGGTGTTTTTGCTTCTGGTGGACTCTATGAATTATGCATTAATGAACACATCATGAATGTTACTACCACTAATAAAAACCCTAAAAGATACAGGAAGGATAGAAATCATTTGAACATGATTTAGCAACAAAGGCTTGGTCATTTATCTGTTGATAGGATCAAGATATTAATAAAGGATGGACCTTAGATTTCTACAGGTTCAATCTGTGCCTACTTGTTAACATTGTATTTGAGTAAAATTATTAGGATGCATTTCTGTAACAAGGTTGCAACATGTGAGGGTATTCTTGACCTAATACATACCAATCTATGTGGTACCTTTAGTACCGCAAACTAAAATGGATATCTATACTATTTGATGTTTATTGATGACCATTCATGACATGTGTTTATCTTCCAAATACATCATAAATATGAAAACTTTGAAAAGTTCAAAGAGTTCAAGGCTTTGGTTGAGATGCAAACTAATAGGAAGATGGAACGAATTCGATATGACTGAGGTGGTGCGTATCTCTCAAATGAATTAAGAGAATACTTTATAGAAAATGGAATTGTCTCCAACCTCACTCCTCATGGAACCTTCCAACTTAATGGTGTTGCCGAAAGACGCAAGAAGGCCATCATGGATATGGTCTATTCAATGATGAGTATAGTACGTTACCACTTAGTTTCTAGGGATATGTAGTAGAGATTGCAATAAATATCCTGAATAAGATTCATAACAAGTATGTACCTAAGACTCCTCATGAGCTTTGGTATGGAACAAAACCTAGTGTTAATCACTTAAGGGTTTGGGGTTGCTTGGTCCTTGCGAAGAACATGGATGCAAGTAAACTGGAATCTCGCTCTCATGAGTGTTAGTTCTTTGGTATATTAAAGATGGTATTGAATACCATCTTTATGACCCTGAGATTCAGAAGGTTTTCATCTCTGGAAATTTGAGATTTTTAGAGGATGACTTCCTTAATGGTCAAGACAAAAATGATGTAGACGAACTCATTGATTCCCTTGAGGATTTTGAGTTCTCTGAACTAGAAACAGAAAAGATAAATAAATATAAAACATCCAAACCTCTTCGAAGGAGTTCGAGCGTGGTTGAACGACCTGAAAGGTATGGATTCCATGTCTGAGGAGAGCCTGACAATGATACTGCTTCATTTAATGAAGCACTCGTAGATCATGATGTGGATAGATGGATGTTAGCAATTATGTCAGAAATTGAGTCCATGCATAAGAATGGTGTGTGGAGCCTAGAGGATCCACCCAAAGGGGTAAGATCCATCGGGTGTAAATGGATCTTCAAGAGAAAAACGGAACCTGATGGGAAAGTAGAGACTTTCAAGGCAAATATCGTAGCCAAAGGCTAGACACAGAAAGATGGCATCAACTACGATAAGATGTTCTCTCTTGTGGATATGCTTAAATCCATTAGGACACTGCTAGTTATAGCTGCATCTCTTGGCCACGACATCCGGTAGATGGACATCAAGGCAACTTTCCTCGGTAGATATCTAGAGGAGGATATCTATATGGAGCAGCCCCAAGGTGTCATAACTGATGCAGGTAAATTTTGCAAGATGAAGAATTCCATTTATGTGGCCAAACTAGTTTATTGTAGCTGAAACATCAAGATTGATGAAATCATAAAGAGTTATGTTATTATGTAGAATCCAAATGACGAACGGTGGTGTAATGAGCTGGAGAAGCAAGAAGCACGACACTACAACAGATTCAATAATAGAAGCTGAATACATTGCCGCATCGATTGCTGCAAAGGAGGTCTTGTGGTTGCGCAAGTTTATCATGGAACTTGACGTAGTCTCCTCTGATACTCCCATACATCAAAAGAGCAAGAACGTTGAAAGGAAATACCACATCATTCGGGAAATTCAAAAGCGTGGTGACATTATCATGACCAAGGTGACCTCTACCGACAATATTGTTGATCCTCTTACCAAACCTTTGATACAGAAGGTTTTCGACCATCATGTAATGAATATAGGCTTATGGATTTTAATGAATGGTTTTGAGGTCTAGTGGGAGATTATTAGCCATGTGAGCCCGAGGAGAACCATTCATACAATAAAAGTTAATGATCTTTTACTCTCTATATGAGATTAAATGAATGAATGCATTATAAGGTCACTCTGTACAATTTGGGTTATGTACGATGAATATTTTAATTATAACATAATTATTCATTCAATAATTTAATCATAGAGACTGGTTCTTGGATGAAAATATGAGGAGTTAGATTGAGGACTCATCAAGCACTATCAAATGATTATTAAGATTTGATCTCCAACAATACATTCTCATTAGGATGATATCTGACCAACCTCTTGATGCAGATCATTTGCATAGGAATATAAATTCAGAGGTATCCGATTAGTTAGGTAAAAGTGTTGACTTAACGAGATCGAGATAACAAAAGTCGCATGTTGTATACTATCACGATATAGGCACACATCCTCTGGCCGGAGACATATGTGTTGGCATATGTCTGAGTGTATACATTTGGAAAACCAATTGGTTGATGACCTAACCAAGGTCTATAATCTGGCGAGCTGGTGCTCATATGAGGGCATACATGTTCCCTTATGAAACAGAAGACACAAGCACACTCATGAGGTAATGGTACCGATCAAACTCCTTGCATGGTCATCGTACATTGTAAGCATGACAAGATTTTGTAAATAAAATACTTGATTTTGTAAAGCATATGATCGATACCGACTGTTAATGACCAAGATTGAGAAACTTGATTATGAAACCCTAGAGATGACAGTGTAAAGTTGATATTTATCTTCGTGTTCATCATAGATCTTCTAGTATGCAGGATGTACATGTCTTAGGATTACCTCAAGTTGATGTCAACATAAATGATTGTATAATCATGACTCTTCCATTCTGAGGGAGTGATGAAACTAGTCTGGATTTTAGTGACTACTCTCAGTGTAGAAGTAATCTTATCTTGGTCAAAGTGTTGGACATTGATCTGAATGAGATTCATATGCAATAAGTAGATTAGATTTACGGAATTGATTTAATCAAGCATCTATGAGAGGTCCATGAGATCTGGATTTGAGATGTGATCTCAATATCCAAGTCACTATACGTGGAATGTACAATCACCATGTCCTTATCTCTAAGTATCTACTGATAAAGCAAATTATTCTTGAAAGAGTTCAAGAATAATTACATTGTTGAGTTATATTTGAACTCTGAGAAATGGTTATTTAAATATGATTTAATTATATAATGTGGATATGATTCATATTAATTGAATGCATGAGAATAATAATCCAATAAACATAAATGTGATTTAATTATTATGGACGTGCATTGTCCAAATTATTCATAATATAAATGTGATTTATAATGTATTAGAGAGAGCTTATTATGATTTACAATTGTTAATTAATTATTGTTGTGAATTGGATTCACATTGGATAATTAATTGAAAATGTAAATAAAATTTATTTTGGATTGTGAATTTGATTCACAAATTTCCAATGTCAAGATTGCAATATTCACAAAATAATTATGAATTTTTTGTAGAACTATTTACAACAAGTGTTGTTGAAAATCATGAGAAAGGGTAGCCGTCCATTTTTTTCCATTGAAGGATGTAATATCCATTCAATTATCTCTAATACTTGATTGATTTAGTTTTGAGATTAATTTATATTGATTTATCAATATATATTTAAATTAAATTAAATTAATTGTTATTGTGTTTTTACAACAAAATCTTGGCCACTGAAAGATGCACAAATCAATCTCATCCATTGATTTTATGTAGTCCATGGATTGCGGTTCAAGACTTCCAAAGTACTATATAAGAATAGGTACCCCATTCTCTTTAAGTTACAACAACTCTTGCAACATCAAGCTATCTCTCTCTTATTCTCATGCCTACTCTCTCTCTCTCTCTATAAGTGGCCGTCCATCCAAACCCTAGAGAGAAGAGCATTACTATCATCGGATTGCCATTGTGTTGTCGTTTCGATTGTTCTAGGTTTTCCATTTTCTTTGGTGCAATTTGCTCATGAGGAAGACGTTCGATCTCATGGGTTGATACTGAGAGTTCTTTTGCTTGGATCAACTATCATCTCCGCTCTTGTAAGCGTCTCCTCTGACATATCAGACATGAGACAGGAGGTCTATTATCTTAAAGACTCGGTCACAACCATACTACAAGAGGATTTCCTTTACCTTTATGTGGTTTAGATGAAGCGATCCGAGAAGCATTCTAGGATCATGTGGTTTCATCATTTAAATATTTTAAATTTCGCTCCACTGAGTAACTAGTGTGACTAGTTGCTCTCGATCCTATATGATACAATCCTCATGCTTTCGTGACTCGTTTAAGGATTCTTCCATAGCCCTCATGTCCTGTAAATTTTGGTTCAATCTTTTTTGAAACTCTTGGAATGGCTTGGCATCCTTTTCCAAGAAAATATGATGTGAACACAGAGCATGATTTCTCCGACAGAGGTCTCATATGTGCTAACAAAGAACCTTGCTTTTTCTATGGAATCTCAAGTAGTTGAGATTCCTGATCCACGATCGGATATATGTTCTCTACACTTGTAAGGAAAGCCAACTCAAAGCCTGCCGGAAGTGTCTTTAACTCTAGTTCTAATCTAGCCTACTTCTCAGTCACTTCAGAAACTAAATTGGTAGGTAGATGATCTACCGAAATTTGGTAGTTGCTACTCATCTCGGTAATTCATGGTGCATCTCATAGTGTAACAAACAAATCATTAATGAATTCATCATGTTTGGACTAGCAAGAATCTTCTGAATAAAAAAGGTACATCAACAAATTGGAATCCATGTCCAAATCGATGTCAAAGCATGCATCGACTATGCTTTCCAAGTCTTCCATAGGAGAGAGGATTTTCAAGGTTCATGTGTTATTTAAAAAGAATTTTATATCTTTGATTTCTACAATAATGTAAGAACCTGCTTCGGAGGTGCTGCTTTTCTTTCACTAGATACGACCTTTGGTTCACTGACCATATTTATCATTACTTTGTCATTTCTCGAGCAAAACATGATCTTCGTGGACCCATAGTCAACCACTGCCTCTACAGTTTGCAGAAATGGTCGAATAAGAATAATTGAAGTTTGAAGTATCGGTTTAGGAGATTACATATCAAGAACAATAAAATCAACAGAAAATTGCAAGTACTACACAATTACAACAACATCCTCTAACATACCTCGTGGTCCTTTATTGATCTATTAACAAACTAAAGGATCATCTTTGTAGGTCTCAACGAACCTAGTGTCAAATCCTGAAGTAATGATGAGGGCATAGGTTGATTGAAGAGCTGCTGTCAAGCATAGTTCTCTCAAAGACCTGATAAAAAATCTCCCATATGATCAAGGGTTCTCCTTTGTCTGGATTCTTCTCTAGGATATGTTGAGAGCTACAACCATAGCCATTGTGAGGACGTGCTTTTCAACTAGATGGTATATGTTATTGAGGTTCGAACAATGCTTGTTCGTACATGCTTTCATCAAGCCCTTCTTCACAATGGGCATATATTCCATGGCTTTAATAAAGGGCAGTTCAAAAGTCAAAATTTTAATTATCTCCCCACCAACTATATTATAAAATGCACTTTTTTCATTTTCCTCTTTTTTACATTTTTCAATTGCATTAGAAAAAGGAATATGTACAGAACTGCAATCAAATGTATTATTCTTATTTACATCAGTATTCATGTCCACAACATATTTTACAACCATACTGCAAAAAGGTGAAAAATTTCGAGCATGGGTTGGACATCTAAAAAACGTTGTCTCTACTCCGTCGGCAAGCGTTTCGAGCATGGGGTGGACATCCAGAAACTGTAGTCTCTGCTATGTCCGCTGGAGCTGGATCGGTTGCTAGGGCTGGCTCCTCCTTGTTTGGCGTGACATCACTTCGACTACCATCATTTTTATCATTTTTATTTTTCTATTTTTTTGTTCTTTTGCTAGTTGATGGTGACCGGTAGTAGTTGGTGTGGTTCTTCCTTATTCTTCTTCAACCAGACCTGTGGCTGGCGCGATTGATGCAGAAGACGATGATTCAATCGATGATGCTTTATTCTTCCCTCTAATAGTGGCAGACGGAGGTGCCAGTGCATGGGACTTGATATTTCAACCTTAATCTAGATCTATACGATACACAATATGAAAATAGTTTCACCAACTCTACACAAGTGAGGTCGTAAGTGATGGAAAATTGTTATCTTTTCATTTTAAGAGTTGTTATTTTAGGCATATAATTTAGAAAGTCCTTAGATGCTAGTCCTGTAGAAGTGAGAGTACTGCCAGAAAAGTATCACATACTTATCCTCCTCCATTGTAACCAATAGTCTGCATTTTTTGAGGTCCTTGTAACCCTTCTTGGATCACTACTCATCCAAATAATGAGAGTGAAGAAGCTTATAGAAGAAACCTCTATTTTGGGTCATGCCCACAATAGAATCACCCGTGAGCGTGCAAGGTCCTACTCAGACATGAGACAATGAGACAGACACACCCGTAAGGGCATGGACTAAGCCTAGTAATTTAGACAATGTCGACTTTCTGCACAAGGCACGAACATCATTATTGACCGTGTCCTACTCGTCCACGTATGATAGAAGCACCAATACTTCACAAGTAATACACAAAGTTGTTACTGACTAGATTTTGGAATCTAATCCATAGAGGGTCCTGCCTCACTCATGGTAGGGGTTTTGATCCCCTTTTAAGGTACCTGAAGACAATGAGGGTTTTATAATCCTCAACCAATGCAATCCATTACAAATTTTATTTAAGGTCAAAATTTATTTACCAGTCCCCTTGCTTTAGTTTTTAGGTTTTCATTTTTTTGATATTTTGCATACAAGCACATAACGATTTTATAATTTTAATTTATGTCCCAGGTGCTCAAAATCAGAGAAATATAATGAAAAAGCCATACAAATATATTCAATGATGGAAATCTCACCATGGAATCTAATGATGCAAGCAATGTTAGAGGACTTACACTACTTCCCAGCTCTCTCCATCTGGTATGCAAAAGAAAAATTTTAAACCTATCAACATTGTAATGTGCAATTGAAAATCACCCTAAGCATGAACTATTATTAGTAATGAAGAAACAAAAGTCAGTTATTCATAAATGATCTTGAGAGTTCGATCTTGGAGATACATCAGTGCCCCCCACAACCAATCCTACTATGATGTATGGTGCCTCTCTCGGCATGTGGGTTCAAGTCTAAATGGTTGAAAATTATTAGTTTGACTAGATCCAAATGTAAATGACTATAGAAACATGGCTCTTATTAGGGTTTTGTTCTAAGTACCAATACAAGCAATCCTAAAATCTAGGGGCTTGATGCACATGAAGCAAAAAAATAAAGACAAAAAACTCAAAACACTAAAAAACAAATGAAAGTAAGGAGAAATAAAGTGATAAGGTGATGAAAACTCAACAAAACCACGAGGAACCACTAGTAAACAGATATTTGGTTAAATAGGTCCTATAGTCCAATGTCCAAGTTCTTGTATTACTACAATTAGTAATGAATAACAGCTCACTCTCTCTAAAAATAATAAAATCTGAAGCTAAAATCTATGCTAATATTCTCCTTTCTATGCTTGTTGCTTCGCCAACTGTCTAGTGCAAGAAGGTTAAGCCCCACCAAGCTTACCTGCATCAACCTCCTAAAAAGTCATCCTCACGTAGCGATCCCTTACATCAAACATAACAAGGAGATTTATTAGCGTAGATAATCAAATAATGTGTTCAAATAAATAAGAGTTCAAATGTATACAAGTCAGAATAAGGTTGAAAAATATGTACATGAACATAAAAAAGACAAATTTGTACAAATTAGGCTACAACATGTTGCTCCCCAGCAATGATTCCATTTGTCGAACGAGATTTTTCTTTTGTCTAGTATGTCCTCATAATGCAAAGATAAAGTCGTTGTGGCGGCCCACAAGAAATCCCAATTCAAACAATAAGTATCCACAACATATGAATAATCAATAAATAACAAAAATTGTGAAGTACAAATTATTTTACTCTACAAACAAAGTTGTATATATGTGTAAGCATGCAAAGGTCTAACAAATGATAGCAAACATGTTAGCCTAATGATTATTTCTAACCAAATTAAATTATGTACACGTGTCTACATAGTCTTTTTTCTATGGGTTTTGGTTTTATAAATTTTTAATCGATTTTTACTTTTATATAATCTTTATTTTTTTAATTTCTGAGTTTTAATTTCTTTTTAGTTTGAATATTATATAATATTATATATAAGAGTATAGAACATATAATATACCGTTTATATGATATAAGGTTTATATATATATGTAAAAAAGATAGAAAAAAATCAGAAAAGTACCATAAGGTATAGCCCTTTTAATTTTTTAAAGGTATTGAAGATAATTATAACATATTTATAATAATTAATGATAATATAAACTATATATAGGTATATGTTTGTATCTAATAAAATATGGTGTATTATAATTATAAGTATAGCTAAAAATGACCAAAAATTGCAAATTTTTTTTGTTTTTTATATGATTTTGGTGATTTTTGAGGTATTTTAGATGTCTTTTAGGTACTTCTAAAATCCAAAATATCTTAAAACAATGAACTAATATATAGGCCGAATGTTTTAAGGTTTTAAAAATATAAAATAGGTCCAAATACCTAAAATATCGTTTTAATATATCATATATATTATAAAAAATAGACATAGAGATAAATAATTTTTTTATTTTTGAATAATTTTTGTTATTTTTATAAGGATTTTGGAGCTTTTTTATATTTAGTTGTTTTATTTTTTTCTATTTTTACCATTTTTTATCCTTGAGCTATAAAATACTATAATAAATGAGATCCGTGGAATTTTTTTAAAAAGGTTTTACATTTTTTACATTTTTAAATGCAAATAGGGACAAAATGTTCTCTTTTTTATTTTTAATAAATTTGCAAAGTGCATAAAATGCAAAATTAATTATACAGCATGAAAGAGCATGCATCAAGGTACCTGATCCTATTTGTTCATAATTTTCGGAGCATTGATGATATTTTTAGAAATAGAATATCAACAAAGAGTAGGGTATACTTGAAAAAAATACACAAAATATATCATTGATTAAAATATTTACAAGAGTGAAGAAAAAAAATAATGGGGTTTGGATATGAAATTTACCCTTAAAAATACACGTGGATTGGACACCTGAGGTTAAATCACTTGATGTGTGGAAGTACACCATTGTGAATGATGCTTCGCTAGTTGACGACTGAGATTAGATCTTGTACGAGATCCTACGATTGAGGATCGCATTGATTGGACATGAACTGTGCGATCTGGGATTCTGATCTTGATAAAACAACGTAGAGGGGGTTAGGAAGAATAGGAAATGAACTCACGCTGGGAGAGTTTGGATATGCAATAGCTCGCTTCTTCGGCCTCCTTCAACGACGTCAGATGGCTCTCTTCATTTCAAATGATGTCTCGCTCCTCCCAAATGGTTCGAATAACTCTGGCAGTCACTGATAGATCCCTGGAGGTCGATGGTTTGACAAAGGAACTAGAGGTTCCACCTAGATCCAAAAGGACATAGATGGCCCCCATTCTACCGAGGACCTATATGGTTCGAAAGAGGAAGCTCGGGTGAAGTCCCTTTGCTGTTATTTGGCGAAAAGTTCAAAGATGGAAGTGAGGCAGAGGTTATCTGTCGATGGGAGGAGGAAGAGCACCAGTGGAATGAATCTAAGATATTCAGGTGATTTGTTGGTTCGAGGAGGTGAAGCAATGGAGAAGGAATAAGATGGGGGTTAAACGCGAGGTAGAACAATTGTGTGATGGTGAAGAATATAGGCCATAGCTCAATAGCTCCGGTAAAAGTTAAATTCTAACCCTAATCAACTTCAAACAAGAAATGCATGAAACGAAATGCAGAAATAAACGACGATAAATAAATATACCTAGAAATCGAACAAGCGCAACTCAAACTTGGTCTGCACGACAATGAGTAGAGGTAGGCCTCACACTAGCGACACCTTGGACCACCTCCTTGCCTTCTCTCTCTACTCCAACACCACAGAGGGTCGCCTGTTGTTGTAAGGGTTCTTGATTGAAAAAGGGTAGAGGGATTTAGCACTTCAAATGGGATCAAAATTGGAATGGCGGCTGGAGGGACGTATTTATAGGTTGAAAACGGTTGAGTGATGCGAATCGATTCAAGGACAATAAGAAGGAGATCAATGGGATTTGAATATGAGGCGTGAATCGCTGAGATCCCATCAACAATCTTTGTTCAATGCACAAGGAGATTTTATTATTAGATCATTAGGGAAATGGAGTGAAGCAGGAGTCTCGAGTTGTCAGAAGAGTTAAAGGTGCCAAAGGGCATGTTGACGAAGGGTCAACACAGGAAAGAATCTGGTTGATCCACGTGCACCAACTTGATAAATGCAAGGCAAAATGTCTTATAAAATGAATTATAATTAGTAAATGAATTACTTAATTTTATATTATAAAAATGTTTATTATTTTATGTAATACTTAATTCTCATTTTTATTTTTTTATGTGGTTATTTATTATGAGTTTTTATTAACAAGTATAGTTAGAGGTATAATTGCATATAAATTGTATTAATATCATTTTTTATTTTTAATTTTTTTATACACCTAATTAATATATTTATGATTTGTTTTAATGTATTCAAATATATTTTTATTACATTTTTTCTGAGTTTATTTGTACACTTAATTAAATACAAGTATAAATTATATATGTTTGTATAAAGTATATTTATTGATATATTTTTGTATATTATTTTATTTTAGTGTATTTTATATGGTTCTATTTTATTCTAATTATGTACATATACTATGAATAATATTTACAAATTATAAAAAAATATAATTATAAAAAATTTGAAGAATAAAAAAAATGAATATTTTATTTAGGTATATTGTACAATAAAGGTCCAAAACCTATGTTTTGCTTCTTAAATCCAAAATAAATGATACCACCTCCATTAAATAACTAATAAAAAGTTATAAAATGTGATTTTGGTGCATTTTGAGTTCATATGGATAAGATATGGGTCTTGGATGTTTGGATTTTGGATTTTTATTTTGAGTATATCATGTAAAATATGCATTATTTTTATACGAAATAAATTTTGTAATTTTGTATGTATTTTTATTTACAATGTCATGTACAAATTCTATTGATTTGATGTTTAAATAATAGAGAATAAAATACCTTTGGCATTTTAATTCTATTGATTTGATGTATAAATTCTATTGATTTGATGTATAATTATATTGATTTGATGTCCCAAATTGAATTACTGAAAAGTAAATAAATGGAATTTTAATGTATAAGTACCCTTATATCCTGCTTTATTCCTTGTCGATCATTTCATCATGATGCCTAGGTTCGAGGTTTAGGGTCATAAAATACCTTTGGCATTTTATTTCCTTTTCTTTTCTTTTCTTTATTCTTTCATTTTGGCTTTAAATATAGTATTTTATATGATATTTACATAATAAATAATATATGTTAATTTCTATAAAATAAAGATATTTGCATGCATTTAGCTTTGTTTTAAAGGCCAAAAATTAAAAAAATATAGGTGATGAAACGGGGATTCATCAACCTCCATTCCTCTCTTGCAAATGACATGGCCCAACACAATCCCTTCTCTAACCATGAAGTGACTCTTTTCCCATGATAACCATATTGAGTTCATGCCATCTCGTACGCATTCCACCTAGGCGCATAAGATAAGAATCAAAACTATCATCGTAAACAGAGAAATCATCCACGAAACCTCGAGGAAAGTACCCACCATGTCAGCAAAAACAACTAATATGCACCTCTAGACTATAGCATGAGCGTCACATAATCCAAAGGACATTCGCTTAAAAGTATGTGTCGATTGGACAGGTGAAAGTTGTTTACTGTTGATCTTCAGAAGCTATTTGACCCTTGTTTGTATCCAGAATACCCATCCAAGAAGCAAACAACTCTTTTACAACCAACCTTTCAAGAAGTTGATCGATGAAAGGCAGAAGAAAGTGATCCTTCTTGCTTGCTGAATTCAAGTGTATATAATCTACACAAACGCACCATGAAGTGAGTACTCAACTAAAATCTCCTATCCTTGATCATTTTGTGATCACTTTAATTTTAGATTCCTTCAGAACTACATGCAATGGGCTAACCCATTTCGAGTTAGAGACATGATAAATGAATTCAACCTCACACCATATTGTGATCTCTTTCATCATGTTCTCTCGAAATTAGAATTAGACCTTCCAATAATTCACAGGACGATTTACAACCATCCTCTAAGTAGATGTGGTGTGAACATAGGACAATATTTATCCCTGAGAGATCTGAAAAATTCCAATCAATTACTTTGCGATTTTTCTCCAGAATCTCTAGAAAGCGAGATTCCTGATCCATGGTCAATCGGCTACTGATGATGATTGTATACATATTTGCTCACCTACAAGGAAAGCATACTTAAGATCTGTTAGAAGTAGCTTTAACTCAGGCAATTGCTGAGTTGGCTTTTCATATACTTCTGAAACTAAGATGGTAGGTGAATCTTCTTCTGATAATAAAGTGTTGTTCACCTCTATCACTTGTGGCTTTGAAAATAATGTACCCAACATATCTTAAATGATTTCTTCTTGTTCGATTTGGTAGGCATTTTCTTGAATTGGCTAGATTAGTGCATCCGAAACACTCTCCCTTTCTGCAAAGGAGATAGGAGGGACTTTGCTATCTATGTTATCTTCTAGGAAGAGCATTTCTTATGAAAAGATGTTGTTGAAAGAAAGGTATGGTTCTTTGATATGCTTGATAATATCACAGTATTCTGCAGGCAGTGCTGGCTCTGTTTTCATAGATGTGCTCTTTGTGAATTTTGACTCGATGATCATATCCATTGTAATCTTTCACTAACTACAACCTCGGTTGGTTGAAGGAGCGACCAACCAAGAATAAAATGGGTTTCGAGTAATGATATAAGGGGATCCATGTCCAGGACAATGAAGTCCATTGGGAATTTCATGTCCTACACAATTATGATAACGTCCTATAATAAACCTCTAGGTTGCTATTGAGATGACTTTTGTGAGGGTTAAAATAATATCCTCACGAAAGGCGAAGATAAAATGTCATTGAGGCCACTACTTAGAAGTGTCAACTTGAACAAAAATGAACCCACAAAATCAAGCATGTGTGAATCAAAATTTATTATATCCTATAAATAGATTAATAGTGGATAAGTATAGTAGGAGTTGAATACAGGAAACAACTCAGAATAGACAATCTAAAATCGACAAAGCAAGATAATAAATGATTTTTGGTATTTTTGGATTTTGAGACTTTTGTGGTTTTTATATTTTCTAATTTTTAATTTATTTTTCTATTGAATATATAATATAAGAATATATATAATTATATATGTACAATATAGGATAAGATAACTATAGATATACTTAAAAATAATCAAAATACATGAAATAAAATGTTTTAGGGGTTCAGTTAATTTTCTACTATTTTTATATTTTTGAAGTAATTTTTCTCATTTTTATGAATATTTAAATTTAAAAATATCCCAAAACTTGGATTAAATAATTGGGACAAATTGATTTAGAGATTATAAATAGCAAATAGTGTCCATCTTTTTCCAAATCAATTTTAATATATAATGAATAATATAAAGAAACTATAAAATATAAATGAATATATTTTGGAATTTTCGAGGATTTCAATGTTTTTGTCAAGGCTTTTGGAGCTTTTAAATTTTTTATCTTTTTATTTTTTCTATTTTAGGGATTTTTGTCTACAGTTACAAAAGACTAGAATAAACAAATTATACTTTTTGGGATTTTTTTCAAAACATTTATATATTTTTGGTAGTTTTTAACCAAATAGGACAAAAACAAGCTTTTTAGACTTTAAATAAAAGGTAAAATTCTAAAATGCAAAAAGTAAAATTATAGCGTGAATGTGTACACTGAAAATCAAGTAATCATATTTTTTGAGAGTTTTTGGAGCATGGGGTATATTTTTAATAAAAGGAAAAGAACTAAAAGAATTTATGAACTGGTAAGGGTATAATTGTAATCAAAATAAAAGACTGGGCCTATAATGAAAATTTCCAAAAATATTACAACTATTATTTATAATTTCTAGGGTAAAAAAACAAAAGCCATGGGGTGAGTACGAAATTGCAACCTCACGTGCGATCGCACATGAGGTGATGTAGAACAGACCAATAAATAGAAGAAACAATAGGGGTTCACATGCAATTATACCAAAAGTTTTAAACTAAAGAGTTAAGTTAATGGACTGAGGCAATGCAAAATGTTGGTCCTTTGATATGCAATTTACTATCTACTAGCGTGCTACAGGACGGTCTTCTTTCATTCACTTTCCATGCATCGCTACACTAGCGGACAATGATGCTTAGTCAGGTACTTCTAGATTAGATCTTTAATCGGGATCCTATAGCTGAGGCTTCATGCATCCGACTGTCCCTATGTGATATGGAGCATCTCCAGGTGCTCTGTCCTTAGTCAAAATCGACTCGCAAGGAGTCATATGATCATCGAAAGCTTGAAGCACACACATACGAAGGTCTTGGGGAGTTTATTTTGTGAAATGGACGTGTGGCGAGGTGTGGCGATGAGGTATTAGGCAAGCAGTAGAGGAGGATGTCTGGTTACTCGATATGTGCAGGATAGAGGTGAATGGGGGTGCTTGGGGCGAACAACAGGTGAAGGGGAAGGAAATGGAGTTGGTATCATGCTCGGAGATGGTCAGTTACGACAAAATGATGAGGCAGATCTAGAGCATTAACAATATGTAATTTTTTATTTTTTTATTGGAAAAGAAGATGAATACTAAGCAAACTGCACACTACTCTATGATTAGGATATGCTACATAATGAAAAAGATGAAGAAAAAGGGAAGAAGTTAATTGGAGATGAGCATGAAGCAAGCTTCGTGTGGATTAGCTCCGACGAACTAGATCTCTTCAATTCAACACCCAACAAGCTCCTTGAAGCACATATTAACCTCCTACTGTCACCATGAAGAGAAATCGAAGCTCAGATTTATGATTTGAGGGAAGAAGAAGGATTGAACTATTAATGGAGATAGGAGGAGAGATTATATATAAGGAGACATTGACGATGACCATTGCCCGATGTGATGACCCAATGAATGAGAGGGTGTTTTGGGAATAAAGTGTGAGGATTAAGGGTCAAAGTCAAGAAGAGATCATCCGAAATGGTGCAAATGTGAATCGTGAAAAATCCGAGAAGGATGGGGTCAACTGAGGTCTGATAGGCCTTAGCGCTTGGGGAAAAGAGTTGACTGGGGTGAACTCTTGACTCCCTCTGGTTGGTCCACGAGGACCAATCAGAAAAAAGAAACATCACATATGTATAAAATCAATAATAAATACTAAATTAATTATTAATTATAGTTTATAAAATGAAACGAGTTTATTATTTTCTATAGTATTTTAATATGATTTTTATTTATTTATAAGGGCTTATTTATTATAGGTTGCTTTTACAAGTATATTTATACGTTTATTTACCTATATTCTGTATGAGTTTTTTACTTTTATTATATTATTTTTTTAATTTATATATTTATAACTTATTTAGATATACATAAATATATTTTTATAGTATCTTTATGATTTATTTTGTAAACTTAAGTAATAGAGTTATATATTATACATGTACAATTATTACATATTCATTTGTGTATTTTTGTAAATTATTTTATTTGATTGTTTATTTATGGTTTTATTCTATTTCAAATATGTACATATTCTATAAATAATATTTAAAAATCATAAAATTTATAAAGAAAAAATAAAATCATTATTTTATTCTATATATAGTACAATAGGGGTCCAAAACCTAACTTTCACATCTTAACTCCAAATTAAGTGAAACCACTTTTACGCTTAACTTGAAATAATTAGTTATTTTTATCTTTGTCTACAACTTTCATGTACAAAATTATTATTATAAGTATAAATAATAATGAATAAATTAGTCCCCAAAAATATAATATTGAAGAATATAAATTAGGGTTTTATTGTAGTTTTTGATGCTTATCTCCCCCTACTTTATTCCTTGTTAACTAATTTAATTCTTGACGTGTTCTCGGTGTCTAGGGTCATAAATACATTTAGCATTTTATTCATTTTCTTTATTCTATGATTTTGGCAACAGAAACTATATTTTATATACAACAAATGTAATGAATAATTTGTACAAAATAATTCTACTTACATGCATTTAACTAGGGTCTTTAAGGTCAAAATGATAGAATAGATGTGATGAAATGGAGATTAACCTCCCACCTATACTAACCTTTGCTAATCCCATGCAAACTCATGCAAGAAGTGCATAAAATATAAATGAAGAAAATAAAAGGAAAAAAGTGGATTTATTTTAATTCTTAAACTTTTATTAATAAATCAAAGTTTGAAGCTTAAGTCGTGCCCTTGGATTTTAGGTACGGTCGAAACCATTTTGGCAATCACATTTGAAACACATCAGCCTTCGAGAGTCATAAAACTTCATGTCTCCTCAATAGCGGGGTCAGAATAAGTAAACTCATACACAAACCCTTATGACTATGAATCTATCTTGGACAGTGTGTGAAATACGCAGTTCTCCTCGACTGAAGTAGTAAAAGTCAGTCTTCTCCAACATAGTGATCCTAATTCCCCAATCTAACAACACTTTCCTTGAAAAGAAATGTATTCCCTTCTACGTTCAAGTACGACTAGCTCAAGAAGAGTAGGTGGAGAAAAGAATGGATGGTAGACAATGTAGCTACCTATCTTAAGATGCTTGACCAATGCAGCCAAGTCATCCGACTGCAGGCTCACAAATATCTTACTTTAAAGCTCAAGCTTTCTTATTGAATATATAAATATAAACAATTTGGTAGACATTTTATTTTCAGTCAAGCCTGTACACTTTTTGGAGTTTTTGATCTTTCCATTTTTTGATTACAATATACAACATCATTTTCATGTAGACTTTTCCTTCTTAAGCTAGTAGATTATACCACTTTCGAAACATTATAGCAAACCACAACTTCTGTCTTTAGACCTCGTCACCATTGGATTAAGTTGGGGTTGTATCTCATTAATTAATATGCATTTCATCATATTTATTCATTTATTTTAGCTCATAATCTCTTATAAAACACATGTAAATATCAATATATCCTTTCTTTTAGTTACCCTAATTCTTGTGTAAGTATTGTATATTTATCACTATTTTAACATATAATAAATAAAGTAAGAAATAAAGGAGAAATAAAGAAAATCAAAGACTATATATGTAATAGATACAAGTTGATTCTGACCCCAAGAGCCGGTCAAGACTTGACCAGATCGACACAGAATAAATTCGAGGGAGATAAGGCCCTAAAATACCAAAATTCATTTGTCACTTGTATACTCATAATCTGTACAATATTGTTTATAATACACATTTTTCTTCAATTTATTTATCACCAAATTATTTTAAAATAAAAATAAATCCTTCTTAAATAATATGAATAAAATTCTTTTTCAAATAATAAAAATAATTGTAATACAAATCTGTATATGTTGTGGTAATAACAATACTCTCAAAAAGTCACAAAGCGCAAATTGCAAGATCAATATCTTCTTCACCAAAACATCAAATTCATCAAACTCACTTTCGTTGTACTCCAAATTAAATTATCTTTAAAATGGATGTGATTTCATAAAAATCAAAGTTAAGATGTAAAATGTGTCTAATCCAGGCACTATTGTATACTATACCTATATGTACTATGTATATTATTTAATATTTATTTCCTTATACATATTTGTGAATATTGTGTTTTTAGTTAACTGTGAACATTATATTTGGCTTTCATAAAATAAAAAAATCATAAAATCAACAAAATAATCATGTATATATTGTTTAAGTATCATATGTATAAACTGCATATGTACCTTTTTATTTAACGTATTAAATTAATTTTAAAAATCAAATATAGATTTCATTAAAACCCTCGTAAAAATTTTTAAACAAAGAAGATATTAAATTATGTAAATATTTGTATAATAATTAATTTAAAAATAAAATCTTATGTATATATACATATCTATAAATAACCGTTTATATTTATTCTAACCCTTGTATATACATTATTTAATTAAATAAATTCACTAAAATTAACTTTTTTCTATTCTTAACATTTCTTTATCTACATCATTTAATTGATTAAATTCAATTTTGATTTTTAATTGAATTATTTAATAATACATTGGATTTTTGTGGTTTCTCTGTTTTGTTTGTGTCTTCTACGTGTTCTCCTTGGCAGCCTCAAAATTGTTGACCTAGGTCAACTACTCATTTTGCACTCTTACTCCACATAACTCACCCACTCGTCCTTTGCCTAATTTCCAAACATGCAATATTCAATAACTACCTCCAATTATTTCTCCGATCTTTTCTCTCATTAACTCCTCTTGGCCGCCAGCACCTTTGATCTATCTTCTATGCCTTGATTCGCTCCAAATTTGAATTTCAAAACTCATCAGAGCAACATCTATAATGAGACATCTTCTACCTACACCACGAGTTCTGTTCCTTTCTTTCAGTTTATATGTGCTTGAGGTTGATCTATGGAGTCGGGGCAGTGACAATATTAGTTAGGAGTGCTTGAGGAAGCCTGATGATTGTTAAACAACACATGACCAGAGTTCTCCATCATATTCTGCCACTCTGCAGCCCACCACATATTGAGGCGATTTTCCTCATCTTTCTCTCATCTATAGGTGACTTCGGTATTTCTTCATTGATTAAGCATTTCAATTTCGTATTGATTTCCATTTAACAGCCTAGATCAGATCTTCATTCTCAACCTCCAATCTACATGATCGAAGGAGTTCCGTTCATCGTCAACCGAAACTGACTCGACCGAAACCTTCACCAGAACCATCTCCAGCCCTTCCACCATCTAGATGCCTTAAGTACTTCACTTATGTCCAGGACCGTCTCCCCTCCGACCACACTTCACTGGAGACCCCATCCATTCACCTTTGTTGGCAACAAGGTTTGCATCCTCTATCTATGCATGCACATTGAATTTTTTCATGGATTAGCAACCCTGATTTACTTCCATGTTTTCATTCACATAATATAAAAAGGAAATTGAAAAATTCGATAGATGGTTTGTTGAAAAAATCCAAAAAAATAAAGTATAAAATTAGGACTGTTGAAGAAACTCGACCCTAAAAAATACGTAAGTACAAAATCATTGTTTTGGGAAGAGTAACCTCCTCATTGCTTGCATTCATATAGAGTGAGTGAGAGAAAAACACTCAGATAGATAAAATCTCTGGAATATTCATTTAGACTACTGAAATTAAAAATGATTAGCTACATCTCTATGAGGGAACTACAGTCTCCCTTAGCAAAGTGGGTGGTTAAAGGACACTACAATTTGGCACCGTCCATAAGTAACACGGGTAGTTGTTTTACTGTCCATACTTACACCCATACCGGTTGAAAGTGGACACAACACCAGGCCTATCTTTAGGAAAATTTCCACCACCTAACAACTTGCTAACTCTTTTTTAATATTGAAATTATCACCAATTAAAACTAAAAAGATTAAAAATCAAACTTTTACAGTATTCGCATGTGTTTGATTGGTGAATCGGGGGTTTGCATTGTGTTTGTTTTCTAGTGCTAGAGATCCCTCCGTGCACTTCGTTCCTTTTTCTCACTTTCTCTTCTTGTGTTGATCATCATGTTATCACATCTTGCCTCTTGATTTTGAATATGTCGGATTGGATTGTTTCTCGTTCAAACTTTGCAAACTCATTTCACACACTAAACCACTCATCTTCTATTGAAGGAGACTCACTTCCTGGGTATTCATCTTTCTCAACTTCACCCTTCACATCATCAATCAATCTATTGTTCAAGATTTATTCTAGTCTTGAACTATCATTCTGAAACTCCACCATTATTGAAGACTAATCCAGTGCAATGTACAATTTTAGTAATTGAGATAGTGCACTTGATGCCACATAATGGCAAATGTTCCATGGTTGAGTACATCGAGATCAATAGCATCATGTTAGCGTTTATAAATGTCATTCAAGCACATTTGAGTTAATAGGATGACATGCTAGCCAGATTGAGAGATATTATCCTCAAGCTGTGGTAGGATAGACAAGATATGAGAGAGGAGGTGGGAATGGGGGAGATGATCCAATACTTGAGCAAGTGGTTAAGCTAACATTGAATGATGCCAATAATCCAGGGGCAGGACATGCCATCTCATGGATTAGAATCCCTGTGATATATGGGCATTTTGATCTTAAACCAGCTATTTTCCCCTTCTCCCTATATTCCATGGACGCATAAATGAGGAACAATATATACACCTCCAACAATTTGATTGCATATGTGGCACAATCCACTACCCAAATGTTTCATTAGAGGTAGTAAAGATGACAACCTTCCCTTTCATTCTCATGGACAAGGCATTATACTGGATAAACCACTTGAGGGGATGTCACTACTCTGCAAAGAGTTGAGGTCTGCATTTTTTAACAAGTACTAGCCACGCGGATGACTCAACCAAATGAGATCATTGATTGCCAACCTCTATCAAATGTACCATGAGCTTATTTACAAGGCATGGGAAAGATTGAAAGACTTGACCGAGAAGTTCTGCCATCATGATATTCTAAAGACAAGCCTTGTGTAGAAATTCTTTGGAGGCTTGATAATTAAAAACTAGAAGCCGATAGATGTCACTTGTAGGGGAGTCATTTCAACAAGGATGAGGAAGTCCTATACCCGATTTTTGATGAGATGGTAGAGATCTTTGCCTCTCCTTCTTCTTCACATGCATTTTGGACACATCATGTTCTTTCTTCGTCTTCTTCTTCTACAGTATTCCACAAGACTATCAACATGACTGCATTACATGACATGGTTAGGGTGGACAGTTCGTATTTGACCATCATTGGAAATTACCTATCCAAAGGGGACATTATTGAGAAACATCCAAGTAGTTTGAGAAACTTCAAGTGATCGAACAGAGCACAAAGAACCTGGATAAGTTGGATGAGATAACCAAGCATCTGGAACTTCTTGTGAGTACGATCAACGTATTCTAGAGTGTGAGTGCAACAGTCGACATTTATGCTCATGAGAAGACTTATTCTACTTCCACATAGTAGAGTACTAAAGGGTAGTCCACTATTCAACATGTTTACTATGTGCCGACTCCTAACCAGATCTAGCAGTAGTCACACCAGATAGTACCATATCATCTAGAGGTTCCATACATTCCTGAGCATCAACCTCCACCTCCACCTCTCATTCAAGAGGCTACTGGTATCGGGTTCGACCGAGAGCGGAAATAGCCACGTTTTATAGGGAAAGGCTTGTTGGGTTCCCAATAGGGGCAGAGACCCACCTACCAGTTTCAGGGAGGTATAAAACAACAATACCAGCACCAACAGTTCTAGCCTCACTTTCATTCTCCATTTCACATCCAAAATTGGAGACATGGCAAATAGCAGATGACATCTGCATATTTTTCCCAGTCTTACCACTAGTAGCAGTCTTCATCACATGGACAATATTCACATCCTCCTCATCCTCATTACCAGCAACAATATGGATACCAACAGCTTCCTCCGATGCACATCCGATGAATACCACACTCGATCGGTTAGCAATGTTGATGAAAACCATTAATGATCTTGCTCAGAGGATCGAGGATCTATTCACCATGAAGTCATTTATTCCTACATAGGTTGAAGCCAATCCAATAATTTCATATGCAAGGACCAGGTATCCCATGATCCATCCACACTCGAGATAGGTATGACCCTTTTAATTTTACATGTTTATCTAACACCATTAACCTCATGAGAGATAGGAGATTGCAACTACCTTTACACTAGTTGTTATTGGGGGATCGAGCCACTGAGAGAGATTCACCTTCCACATCATTTTTTCACAAGTAGTACTGAGGTCCATTGTAGCAACACCCAAGATTGGAGTTTCACCATCTTCATCTTCACCACTTACGCCACCACCACCCTCTTCATACTGTGAGAGATGCAGTTTGCAATCATCATATTTGGAGTACACACCCATCCTGGGATTTCCTTCTATAAAAGTAGCAACAGCCCGTACAATTTTAGATTTTGTTTCTTCTACCCCTATTTTAAACAACAGTTTACATAAAGATTCTGGTTGTCCATTTGTCCATGAGAATTTTGTTTTGAATAAAGGAATTGAGAAGTTGAATGTTTCTTCTGATTTTGTACCATTTCCTTTTGCATTGAAGAAAACTAAAAAAATAAAAAACTAAGAACAACCATGTCTTATCCTAGAGTAGTAGATATCCTATAGAACATCCTTTTATAGATACCACTCCTTAAGTACATAGAGTACATGTCAGCAGTGATAATGGGAATGAAAAAAATGTTTACTCAAAAGCAATAACCCAAGCAGAACAGACGAAAGAAGACAGAGAGCATCCCACCCAAAAGGAAAGATAAGGGAGCATCTCACATCCATTTCCACATATTTGATCAAGAGTTTGATCGCACCCTTCCCTACAAAATATCCTCCATCAATCTCATGCCATCCTTGTTGCTCACTCAGTTAGGGTTGGGGCCTTGTAGAACAACCGGGATGATCCTTCAGTATCTTGATAGATTGATTAAGATGCCAAGGTGCGTGTTAGAGGATGTTATTGCAATAGTGAACGCAATGAGATTCCCCATTGATTTTGTTTTCATGGATATGGACATCTCCGCCCCATTACTCCATACACCAATCGTACTAGGTTGGCCATTCCTTTGAACAACCAAAGAAGTAGTTGATTATGGTATTAGAGAGATCATCTTTCATTCTCGTAGTAACAAAGTGAAAATTGAGACAATCTCCAATCCTAGACCATCGCCATCACCTGCAACAAAAGATGAGAGACAGACAGTTACACAAGATCCTGAGGATTGTGATTTCTTGTTGAGTTTAGAGAGACAGATCTTTTTAATGATTTCATGGATACCCAGGAATTCCTTTCTGAGAAGGGATCTTTGGAAAGCACAATCGACATTAGTTCCCTTATTGATCCTACTATGTTTTTTGCTAATGGAAAGTTTGAGCTGATTTTTTAGGATAATTCTAAAACAGTGGAGGTACATTATGAGATTCATGAGACACATTCGTTTTATGAGATTAATGTTTATAGACCACCTGTTGAGATTTCTAAGATTGTTGTTGAGGATTCAAAATAACTTAATGAGCCATTCCTTTTTTAGCAGAGATCATTCGTTGCATATCTTTATGAGATTTTACTTGCTGAGCTGACAATAACCACGATGGATAGTTCACAGCGTACATATCAAGTACCATGTACTAGAGCAGTTGCACATGTCGTCACAGAGCCGATTCAGACCCCACCTGAGATCAAGGCTTTACCATCAACGTTGAAGTATCCCTTCCTTATGGGTCCCCTGCCCAAAATGTTTTCTATCATCCTCAGCTCCTAGTTGACCGATGAACAAGAATCTCACGTGCAACACTATTGAATGGAATGTTTCGGATCTCTATGGGATTAGTTAAGTTTTGCGCTCGCATGATAAATACTCAGAGGATGATTGTAAACCCTCCAGTGAGTGAGTGTCGTCTCAATACAAATCTAAGGGTAGTTATCATGAAAGAGATCAGGAAGCGGTGTGATGCTGGCTTTATTTATCTCATTTTGGATTCCAAGTGGGTCATGCCTTTACATGTGGTCTTGAAGAAATTTGAAATTAATATTGTAAAGAATGACTGTGGTGAGGAGATTCCAACCTGTAGACCTACTTCATGGCATGTTTGTGTAGATTACCGACACCTAAACACAACTACTAAAAAGATCACTTTCCACTATCCTTTATTGACAAGATTATTGAGAAGTTGGCTAGGAAAGAGTTCTTTTGTTTCTTGGATGATTAATTTGTGTACATCCAGGTTGATGTCGCTCCTGAGGATCAAGAGAAAACTACTATCACTTGTCTGTTTGGATCCTACACCTTTAGACAGATACCCTTTGGATCATGTGATTCCCCCGCTACATTCCAAAGGTATATGTTTGCCAATTTTACCAACATAGTGGGTAGTTTTCTAGAGTTCTTGATGGATAATTTCTTAGTCTGCAACGATAATTTTAACACTCGTCTTTCTCAATTAGACTGAGCACTTCAATGTTGCTGTGAGGTAAACCTAGTGCTCTCATGGGAGAAGAGTCACTTTATGGTGACTATTGGGATTGCATTGGGCCATGTCATCTCCAAACATAGCCTGGAGGTTGACTCAGCTAAGATTGAGGTGAACTTCAAGCTAGAGCCACTACAGAATTTGAAGCAGTTGAGGTCATTTCTTGGACATGTTAGATTTTATATGCTATTCATTAAGGACTTCAACAAGATCACTAGACCATTGACTGGGCTTTTGTGAAAGGAGAGTGACTTTGTTGTAGATTATAAAGTCCTCTCATTTCAACAAATGAAAGACATGGTTACTAGTCTTCCCGTACTACAACCACTTGATTGGTTTTTCCTCTATGAGATCATGACAGGCATGTCAACTTATGCAATTGGAGCTATGTTATGGTAGAAAAGAAATGGGATACTGTTACAGGATGTTAGCAAGACTCTGGATGAGGCAAAACACAATTACACAATCGTAGAGAATGAGATGTTAGCAGCTATATTTGCATTAGAGGAGCTCAAATCCTACCTCCTTGGTCCCGTGATGGTATACATGGATCACATTGCCATATGATACTTACATGCAAACACGAATGCCAAACCACACCCTATCGGATGAATCCTTCTTCTCTAGGAGTTTGATTTGGAGATTCGAGTTAAACCTATAGTTAAGAATGTTGTGGCAGATCACCTTTCCTTTATTACATATGCTAAGACTTATGAGCAAAGCATACTTACTATTTCAAATACCTTCCCAGATGAGACGATCTTATCTATGGACTCACTCCCATGCTATGTTGATATTGTGAAGTATCTTGTCTCCGCGAAAGTTCCACAGGATTGGTTGAAGCATTTAGACAAATTTATGTCAGATATATTTTCACCAATGGGAGGACATGTACCTGTTTCATGAATGTGCATTCCTCAGGAGAAATACACCAGTGTACTTGAGCACTATCACAAACTAGAGTCTGGTGGGCATCATTAAGGTAAGCACAAGACAATTTTTATGTTTTCTTTATAATTATAAACTTAATGTATAACATTACATACGAGATTGTTGAACTCAAGGAGACAAAGTGTTGAAACCGAAGGTAAAATATTAAAAATCTAAGGTATAATGGTTTCCTAATTTTTTATTTATTCTTAAGGGATTTTCTGAATTTTTATTTGATTTTTTAAAAATTTATATTGTTTTTATTATTTTAATATACTCGTATAGGTAAATGTATTATATTTTTATATTTAGTTTTACAATTTGAAGTTTTGATATGTTTTAATTATTTTATAACTTTTATGTAATTTTAGAAATATTTTGTAATTTTTATTTCGGTTTAAATTTAAAAACTATTTTATTAAAAAATGAGATTATTTCTTATTTTAAAACTAATAGAAAGTAGAAAAATATTTTTATTTATTTTTTCAAAAAAGTATATAAAATGTCTTTAAAATGAGTCATTGTGCTATTTAGGTGATTTTTATTGAATTAGTTATGATTTTAAAAGCTTTAGTATATCTTATATTTTATTGACTTTAATATTAAATTTTTATTTTTGTATTATTACATAAAATATAGTAAAATATATATTCTAGATAATTTTAATTGGATTGTTATAGTGTTTTTATATTTATTATTATTTTTATTATTGTTTGTTATATTTTTCAATATATTTAGGAATTAATAAATGTTAAAAATATTTTTTTAAAATATGATTTAATACTGTATAGAGTCGAACATAAGATATTAATAGATATTTTATAATGTCTTATATTTTGTATTTTTTAATAGGTATACAGTATTATAGTTTTGTGTATACGGTAGGAGAGATATATAGGTAATTAATGAGGAAAGAATGGGGTCCTTTTAGAATACGCAGAAATTGGAGGGCTCATGCATAAAATGCGAACACTTTACATGTTGATCACGTGTCTGTAGCCTACCAAGGACTTGCTTGTAGATTCATAAAGTTCGAAGGCTTTTATCGTAAATTTCATTTAATGCTTTGAGGTGCACGTGACTCTTCAACCGCTTGGACCTGGTTACAAATAACTAAACTTCTAGGGACATGTTTGTAAAAATACATAAATCTCATTTGAGCTCATGTGTAAATTCTTCGACCTAGACATGTTTATGATTTAGTTAATGATTATGGATTAAAGTTCAACTAACCAAGAAATATGTGTTGTGCATACGTGTGGAGCGTACGTCGCTTGGGGGTTGAGCGGTGGGGTGGTTGGGCGAAGCTGAGATCGATGCGTGGCGCTCCTTCGATTGTACGATTAGAACTTGATTGTGCAGTTAAAGTATAATCTAAGGAAAATGACATTCTTCACCAAATTAAATGCGAGTGGTGACTTCTTATCGGATCAACAGTTACCGAGTTCTTGAATTCTCCAGTCAATAGAGATAGATCTGGATGCAGCGGTGTGTATGAGAGATTCTGATCTAAAGCGGTTGTACTCTGGCTTATTTTCAGGAGGTTAGCGGAGCTTTATCTATGCCAGACGGTCGCAATGTGTCTCGATGAACGATAGGGATCTCCAGGTGTTAACAATGAAGATCATTCAGATTGTATTCATGACCACCAGTTGCTTGACCTGCAAGAGATATCAGCGACTCAGGGCATATTTTGGTCAAGGATTACAGAGGAAGGGTGAATGGAAGAGATCCTTGCGACGGTGAAGTAATGGAGCAAGGTCACATTCATCGATCGTGAACGGATATGACAGAGATGAAAGGTAAATGAAGAGGTTACGAAAATGGAGGTAAAAGCTGAAGGAGGATTAGAGAAAAGAGAAATGTAGAGGTTGAGAGAAGAAGAGAAAGGACGATAAGAGAAGGGAAGAAGGAGGATAAGATCATAGAAATCTTACCTGGATGTCGAGGTGCTAAGGAGGTTGTTTGTGGAGATGGAGCTCGGAGAACCTCCACAAGTTGTTGTTTCCTCTACACATGACGATGCGGGGATTGCGGTGTGTTAGCATGTCGAGGAACATAGGTACATGCCGGTATCGATCTTACCAGATCTCTTCCTTCGCCATCACTGCAATGGTGGAACAGGGGACTGTCTCCTCTCTCCTTCTTGACCGGAGCTCACTAGGAAATGGATGAAATAATGACAGATGGCGATCTCTAGGGGGCTCAGATCTTTCTATTGGAGGAGAAAAATTGGGGTCCATGGTAGCAGATGTAGTCAACGACGATGATGGCATCAATGACGGGCCATTAGGATATGGCCTAACGGTCAACAGTTGGATGTGGGCGTTGGAGAAGAGGAGAAAGGAGGAGGCGATGGGTGTAGGGAAGCGGGGAAGAAGGTGCTTAAACGAGAAAGCAAAAAGGGGATAGAGGAAAGAAGATAACAGAGAAAAAGGAAAAAAATAAAAAAAATAAAATCAATAATTAATGAATTAGTTTATTAATCAAGGTAAATAATTATAAAATTATGTAAATAAATTCAATTAGTAATTTAGTAAATTAATAAATGAAAAAACAAAATCTTAATTAATTAAATATTAAATAAATAAATAAACAAATAACTAAATTAGGATTTAGTAAATAAAGAATTTGTTTTTTTAATTTAATAGTATTATATTAATATAGTATTAAAGGATATGGGAAGATTCTTAAGCGCATCATGGAAGCGTGAGGATCGCGTCATATGCGATCGGGAATAACTAGTCGCACTAGTTACCCGAGGCAATGGAATTTTAACAATTTTCATGCGATAAAACACCATGATCCACTAACACTTCTCGGATCATTTCATCTAAACCAAAAGCAATTATTAGGGTTACCTCTTGAAACATGGTTGCATTCGAGTCTCTAAACGAAGAGTCCTCATGTCTCAAGTCCGATCTGACGGTGGACATGCTTGCGAGTGTGTTGATGAGACGTGTGCTACTCGCGATCCATGTTGATGATCCAAGCGACGAACCTCCTCATCTTTTCATACAAGATCCGATGTCTTCTTCACGAATGAGGCACACCGAAGGAGATGAAGATCCACAAGCAAACAATCCGGCAAAATAACGACGATGTTGTGGCGATGGGGACTCTCTCTAGGGATCCACAGTGGACGACCACAACGAGAGAGGGAGAGAGAGAGTTGACTTGTAGAGAGAAAGAGAGGGAGAGAGCCTTATGTTCTTATTGTCTTTGTTGTAACTTGTAGAACAAGTGGTGCCTCTTCGTATATAGTGTTTTGGGAGTCCATGGATCACAATCCATGGACTATACCACATCCATGGATAAGATTGATTTATGCTTCTTCCAAAGGACCATATTTTGTTGTTAAATCACAACAATTAATTTAGTTTAGATTAAATATACATTAATAAATCAATATAAATTAATCCTAAAATTAAATATCTAATACATGGAGATAATGGAAGCAAGATTGCCTCCTTCCATCAGGAGGGGGGACGACCACCCTTTCCACATGGGATTGGTAGTCGTCCACTCTCCCCAAATAGGAAGAGGCAATCTTCAAGTAATCTCATGAGATTACATTATTGCATGGAAATCTCCAATATTTGCAACAACATTTGTTGTAAATTAATCCACAAAAAATAGTTCATAAATAGTTTGTGAACATTGTAATCATGCCATTGGAAATATTATGAATCACATTCACATCCAAAAATAAAAATGTAAATTATATTTTCAATTAATTATCTAATGTGAATCCCATTCACATCAATGATTAGTCAACAAATATAAATCACAATATGCTCTCTCTAATATATTATAAATCACAGTAATAATATATCAATGAATAATTGGATAGTACTATCGACATTACTCATATCCATGGTAATTAAATCTCATTTAATCATCTTGTATCTCCATTCTCATATACTCAAATAATATCAATCACATTCACGTTATTCACATATTTTATAATTAAATCACATTTAGATATCTATGATAACTCTCCTTTATGAATTAAATTCATTTTATTCATGATAATTAAATCACATTTAATTATCAATTATATTAATGCTCGGATGTACATATCAACAATGAAATTATCCTCGAACTCTTTCAAGGATAATGCATTTTTTCCCCAGATAATTGGAGTTAAGGATGGGGTGATTGTATGTTATGAGGTCTAGAGGTCCATACCAAGCCATGATAGCTCCAATTATAGTGAAATCAGTTTCATTTGATAGATAATTCTATAAAACGAACATTAAAAGTGAGTACATCCATATCGGAGTCCACATGGCCAAGTCATGAGGTCCAGAATTTAAGAATCATAGCTTTATGACTTCGAGATTTATTGGCATTTTTTATTAATTTTTTATTTTTCTCCTGATTTTTAGAAACACATTGGAAATAGACCTAAGTTAAATGGGGTTAAAAAAATTAATTTAAAAAAATGGAAGTTTATACATATAATACATATAGAGAGAGGGGTCCAAACACCAAAACTGACTTGTTTTATTCTAATAGTTTTCGATATTTTAATAAATAGTATTATTTGTAAAACAAAGTATAAAAGTGAGTTTGGTCGATTTGGAGATTTCTAAAAACCGTTATGAACCTAGGAATTCGACTTTGATGGTTCTTTTGGTTCACCATAATTAATTAGTTATATATTAAATACTTTTTTTTGATACTTTTTAATTAATATATATTATTAAAACAACTTTCATGAATAAAGTATTTCAATTTGAGGTGATCTTGATAATAACTAAAATATGTGAAATATTCATATTGTGAAAAATGAATTATGTATATTTATGATATTGAGTTTGTAACATTTTTATAAATTAGGATCCCCATCTCCCCCTAGTTATTTATTTTATCGACCAAGTCAATATTTACTTGGTCTTGGGATTAGGATCAATCTATATATATTACATATCTACATCTTTCTTTTTCTTTCATTTTTTCTTTTTATCTTTATTATTTGGAAAAAATACATGTTAAATATATAATAATAATAAATGTGGTTAGAATGTTAATTAGCGGGAATTAGTGAGTATTTACATGTATTTTACCAATGATTTTTGCCAAAATGAAAGAATAACGGTGATAAATCTTAGATTCATCACATGATAATGAAGATTTTACATAGAGGCCTATGGTGGCCAACATAATTTAAGGATGCTAAAGAGAACGTTCGAGGTTGTACTGACGGTCAAAAGATGGGAGGAATCGTTGGTTCCAAATATACCATGCCCTTGCGATGTATACAAAGTTCAGATGTTTTCGATGCTTGGGGCATAGACTTCATGGGACCATTTCTTGCTAGTCAGTGGCTTTAGAACATCCTACTTGTCATGGATTGTGTTAGTTGTTGGGCGGAGGTTATCCCCAATAGAGTTGCTCATAGTTGTACTGTATGTGCCTTTCTCAATGATCATATTATTGATGGTTCATGATTCCCAATATACTTATTTCATATGGGGGAAACCATTTCATTAAGAGAGGAGTCAAGAAACTTGTGAAAGAGTACGCCATTGAGAATAGGGTTGCATCTCCATTACACCCACATACTAGTGGCTTGGTTGAGATTCAAATAGGGAGACAAAGATGATATTGCAAAAACTTGTATGTCTAGATACAAAGAACTAGTCCCAGATGCTTGACTTAGTTGTATAGCTTATTGGACGGTGTGCAAGTCTCCACTGGGTATGTCTCCCTCTAGGTTTGTGTATGGAAAGCCTTTCCAATTGCCAGTTGAATTAATTCATAAATCTTTACGGGCACTCTTGTATGCAATTTGGATTACGAGAAAGCAGGAAAGAGAAGAAAGTTAGATATGAACAAATTGTTGGAATACCAAGATTTTGCATACGGCAACTCACTCATGTATAAGGATAATGTCAAGCGTTGGCATGATTGACACATTAGAATGAAGACTTTCTCCCTTATAAGAAAGTTCGGATGTTTGATGTTAAATTGACGTTGTTTCCAAGCAAATTTAAAAGCAAATGGTCAGGACCATTCATTGTAAGAGCTGTGCGTGACAATGGTAGTATTGTCATATCTTGGTTGCCATATGATCACAACCATTTGTTGTGAACGGAAAATTGATGAACCCATATCTAGATAATGATATATTCCAATTCGTGGTTGATTCTATATATGTGGTATGAACTGATGATATTTTGATATTTTTGCATCTGATACATGAGCTGATTTTCTCTTATATATATCCTTTCCTTTTATTCTTTCTACTTCTGTTGTATATCATTCATCTCTTTTCTATGTGTATATGCCATACTTATGATGCACTCTATCCTAAGCATGGGGAGTGAATGATTTGAGTGTTCATATTCGTTCTGTTTCATCACTTTTGTTGTTGCATATACTTAGGGATCCTTTACCCTAAGTATAAGGGGAGTGATGTTGTTCATACTGATGGATATGGAGAGATCCTCAAGCGCATCACGGGAGCGTGAGCGTCGTATCGGATACGACGAAGAACGACTAGTCGTACTAGTTGTTCGGTGCAGCGGAATTTAAAAAATTTTGTTCGATGAAACCACATGATCCAAGAACCATTCTCGAATCGTTTCATCTATAACCACAGCAAGTATAATGCAATACCTCTTGAAGCGTGGTTGATCGAGTCTCTAAGAGAAGAGACCTCCTGTCTCAAGTCCGATCGTCGGAGAGATTGCTTGCGAGCGCGGGGATGAACCGCGGTGTCCTCGCAATCCAAGATGATGATCCAAGCGCGGTTGCTCCTGATCTCGACACACGAGATCGTACGTCTCCTTCGCGAGTGCAGCACTCCAAGTAGACGAAGAACCGCAGAGCGTCGAGGCGGCGGCACGAGGGCGCGGGCGACGACAATCCTCTCCACCAAGATGGCCGTCCACCAAGGAGAGAGGGCAAGAGGGGGCGTCGACTATGAGAAAGAGAGAGAGAGAGTTTTGCTACAATAGCATGTGTATTAAGAGAGCCAAGGGTGCCTCTCTATTTATAGGGTTTTGGGATCCATGGATCTCAATCCATGTGTCTCATAAAATCAATGGTTGAGATTGATTTATGATAATCCAATGGTCAAGATTGTTGTTGGTAAAAGCCAACAACTTGTGATTTAATTTTGATTAAATATATTTGATAAATCAAATATATATTAATACCAAATCAAACCAAATAAATAAGGAGAGAGAAGGCAATTGGGAGCCACCTTCCCATTAGGGAGAGGGGGACGGCCACCAAGTCCTAAAGGGAATGGGTGCCGCCCCCCCTCTTCCTTATGGGGAGGTAATCCCATGGATTACATGGGATTTGCACAACTCCTAATTTTTCTCTCTACTTATTTTTCAACAATTTTTATTCACCAAAAATAATTCTCAATTAATTTTGGGAATATTGCAATCTTGACATTGGAATATTGTGAATCACATTCACAACCCAAAACAAAATGTAATTTACATTTTCAATTAATTAGACAATGTGTATCCAATACACATTAATAATTAATCTACTAATATAAATTATATTTAACTCTCTCTAATACATTATAAATCACATTTATAATATATTAGGAATAATTTGGATATTACTATCCACATTATTCTTATCCATAATAATTAAATCACATTTAATTATATTGGATAATTTCTCATACATCATGATAATTAAATCACATTTAATCATCAACTTCTCTTTGCTTAGATCTCATGGAATTGTTCTCAAACCATTTAAGAACAATGCTATTTCTCCTCAGATACTTGGAGATAAGGACAGGGCGATTGTATTGTTCCACGTATAGTGACTTGGATATTGAGATCATATCTCAAATCCAGATCCCATGGACCTCTCATAGATGCTTGATCAAATCAAGACCGTAAACCTAATCTTCTCATTGCATCTGAATCTCATTCAGATCAATGTCCAATAAATGGACTAAGATCAGGTTACTTCTCTGATGAGAGGAGTCACTAAAATCCATACCTGTTTCATCACTCCCTCGGAATGGAAGCGTCATGGTTATACAATCGTTTATGATCAAATCACCCTTCAGGTATTCCTAATACCTGTACATCCTGCATACTGGAAGACTCATGATCATCATGAAGATAAAGATCACTTTTACACTGTCATCTTCATAGTCTAATCATTAAGTTTCTCAATCTTGGTCCTTGGGATATGGTACAGATCATATGCTTTCACAAAGCATATATCTTACCTTCAAATTCATATCATGCTTCTAAAGCATGATGACCATGCATGGAATTTGGTCAATCCCAATACCTCATGAGTGAGCTCATGTCTCCCTGTTCACAAGTGAACCTGTATGATCCCTTTGAGAGATCATATTACTCATATACCCTTACATGCACACCAGCTCGCCGGTGTATAGACCTTGATTAGGTCATCAACCTATTGGTCTGCCAAATGTACATGCTCAGACATATAGCAATATATCTGTCTCTGGTCAGAGGATGTTTGCCTGTGATGTGACAGTATTCATCATAGGTCTTTGGTTATCTCGATCTCGCTAAGTCAACTCATTGACTCAACTAATCTGATACCTCTGAATCAATATTCCTATGCAGAGGACCTGCATCAAGAGGTCAATCAGATATCAGTCTAATGAGATGGGATTGCCATCTCCCACTCAGATTGGAGATCACTACTTGTTAATCATTGATGATGCTTGATGAGTCCTCTATCTAACTCCTTAGATATTCATCCAAGCATCAGCCTCTATGATTCATTCATTGAATCAACAGCTGTATGATTATCAAGTTGGCCATGGTACATAACCCTTATTGTACAGAGGGACCTTATAGTGCATTCATTCATTCAATATCAGAAAAGGGAGTGAAACAAAACATCAATAACTTTTATTGATAAATCATTTATTACAATAACATTTATTGTAGGAATGGTTCGCCTCGGGCTCACATTGCTAACAATCTCCCACTAGCCCTCAGAACCATTCAGGAACAAGCCTTAAACCCATACTCATTACATGCTGGTCAAAAACCTTCTGTGTCAGAGGTTTGGTAAGAGGATCAGCAACGTTGTCGGCGGAGGCCACCTTGGTGATGATGATGTCACCACGCTTTTGAATCTCCCGAATGATGTGGTATTTCCTTTCTACGTGCTTGCTCTTCTGATGCCATCTGGGTTCCTTCGCCTGGGCAATGGCTCCCGTGTTATCACAGAGTAGCGGGATGGGAGTATCAGAGGAAACTACGCCAAGCTCCTGGACGAACTTGCGCAACCACACCGCCTCCTTTGCGGCATCCGATGCGGCAATGTATTCGGCTTCTATCGTTGAATCTGCCGTGGTGTCCTGCTTCTTGCTTCTCCAGCTCACAGCACCACCGTTCAACAGGAACACAAACCCTGATGTCGACTTTCGATCATCAATATCCGATTGGAAGTCAGAATCTGTATATCCCAAGACTTGGAGATCACCATCTCCATAGACCAAGATGTAATCTTGCGTCCGTCTAAGATATTTGAATATGTTCTTTACTGCATTCCAGTGTTGTTCTCCATAGTAGGATTGGTAACGACTTACCACTCCCACTGCATGGCAGATGTCTGGCCTAGTACACATCATGGCATACATTAAGCTTCCTACGGCTGATGCATAAGGGCATCCAGCCATGGCCTTCTTTTCCTCAACAGTTTGAGGAGCCATTCCTTTAGACAGGTGGATACCATGTCTTAAGGGTAGGAATCCTTTCTTGGAACTATCCATACGGAATCGTTCAAGAATCTTCTTAATGTATCCTTGCTGTGACAATCCCAATATCATCTTCTCTCGGTTTCTGAACAGCTTCAGACCCAAGATGTAAGAGGCTTCTCCAAGATCTTTCATCTCAAAGGTATTGGACAGCCAAATCTTCACACTGGTCATCATCCCTGTATCATTCCCAATGATAAGGATGTCATCTACATAAAGCACGATGAACACAATGGCGCTCCCACTAAGCTTCTTATACACACAAGGTTCATCAGGATTCTGCACAAAATCATAACTCTTTATGGTTTCGTCAAATCTGATGTTCCAGCTACGAGAAGCTTGCTTGAGCCCATAGATGGATTTCTTCAGCTTGCATACTTGGCCATCCTCAGTTATGAAGCCCTGGGGCTGCTCCATGTAGATATCCTCCTCGAGGTATCCATTGAGGAAAGCCGTCTTGACGTCCATCTGCCAGATGTCGTAGTCAAGATATGCAGCTATAGCTAGCAGTGCCCTGATGGATTTAAGCATAGCCACAGGAGAGAATGTCTCATCGTAGTCAATGCCTTCTCTCTGTGTGTAGCCCTTGGCTACGAGCCGTGCCTTGAAAGTCTCTACTTTCCCATCAGGTCCCCTCTTTCTCTTGAAGATCCATTTGCACCCAATGGGTTTTACCCCTTTAGGTGGATCCTCTAGGGTCCATACACCATTCTTATGCATGGAGTCAATCTCTGACTTCATTTCTAGCATCCATCTATCCATGTCATGATCCGCGAGTGCTTCATCAAATGAAGTAGGATCATTGTCAGTTTCACCTGACACATGGAATCCATACCTTTCAGGTGGTGCAACCACCCTCGAACTCCTTCGAAGAGGTATGGGTGTTTCATCTTTATTTATCTCTTCAGTTTCTGGTTCAGGAAGCTCAGAGTCCTCAGGGGACTCAATGAGTTCCTCTACTTCACTTTTGTCTTGACCTTTAAGGAAATCATCCTCCAGAAATTTCACATCTCTAGAGACAAAAACCTTTTGGGTCTCAGGGTCATAAAGTTGATATCCAATACCATCTTTAACATACCCAATGAAGTAGCACTCACGAGAGCGAGATTCTAGCTTACTTGCATCCACATTCTTTGCATGGACCAAGCAACCCCAAACCCTTAAGTGATTGACACTAGGTTTGGTTCCATACCATAGCTCATGAGGAGTCTTAGGTACAGATTTGCTAGGAATCTTATTCAGGATATATATTGCAGTCTCTACTGCATATCCCCAGAAACTAAGAGGTAAATGTGCTTTGCTCATCATTGAACGGACCATGTCCATGATGGTCCTGTTGCGTCTTTCAGCAACACCATTAAGTTGGGGAGTTCCAGGAGGAGTGAGATTTGAAACAATTCCATTCTCCTTAAGGTATTCCTTGAATTCATCTGATAAGTACTCGCCACCTCGATCAGATCGAATTCTTTTAATCTTCCTATCGGTTTGGTTCTCCACCAAAGCCTTGAATTCTTTGAACTTTTCAAAGGTTTCAGACTTGTGACGTAATAGGAAGATAAACCCGTATCGCGAATGGTCATCGATAAACGTCAAATAATATCGGTATCCATTTCGAGTCGCGGTACTGAAGGGACCACATACATCGGTATGTATTAGGTCAATAATACCTTCGCATCTTGTAACCTTGTTACGAAAAGGCATCCTAGTCATTTTTACCTCGAATGCAATGTTCGCAGGTAGGCAAAGATTGGACCTGTAGGAAATCTAAAGGTCCATCCTTTATCAATCTGTTGATCCTATCAACAGACAAATGACCAAGCCTTTGATGCCAAATCATATTTGAATGATTTTTATTCTCCCTGGATCTCTTAGGGTTTTTATTAGTGGTTGTAACATTCATGACATTCTCATTAATGCGCAATTCATAGAGTCCTCCAGAAGTTAAAACACCTTCTGCAATATATTTATCATAATGATTTATGACTAATTTATTACAGAACAGGAACGAATATCCACTTCTAACTAGCTTAGATACAGATATCAGATTCCTTCTAACTTCAGGTACATAAAGACACTCTTTAAGTACTAGGACTCTTCCACTAGATAATGATAGTCTGCATGTCCCGACGGCGACTGCTGCAACACTTGCATCAGATCCCATCTGGATGACTATCTCCCCTTCCTCAAGACTTCTAGTTTCCTGAAACAAATGCAACAAATTGCATACATGAACAGAAGCACCAGAATCTACAACCCAACTTCCTTCTCGTCCGACGAGAAAACTAGTTTCAATGATGAAAGTAGATTTTATACCTGCTGGAGCTTTACCTTTGTCTGAGGACTTCAGGTAATCTGGGCAGTTACGCTTCCAGTGCCCCGGCTTTTTGCAGTGGTGACAGACGTCGGCTTTCTTCGACGCCATTAAAGTGGATGCATTGGAAGATGAGGCAACACCTTGTCCCTTCTTCTTTCTCTTCTGGGCCGGGCCCTTCCGAGAACCTTGCTTCCGACCGCGCTTCCCTTTGACCTGTGCAACCATTGCAGTGCCAGAGGGACCATCTTTCTTCATCACGTCTTCTGCAGACTTTAATGCAGCAAGAAGCCCAGCATTTGTCAGTTCCAGCTTATTCATGTGGAATGACACTACAAAGTTATTGAAAGATTTGGGCAATGACAGCAGAATGAAATCAGCTTGCATATCTGCATCCATCGTCGCCCCCAGAGTCTCAAGCTCTGACAAGTACCCAAACATTTTGAGCACATGATCGCGGACCGAGGTCCCTTCCTGCATCTTACAGCGAAGAAGTTCTTTCATAACATTGTACCGCTGGGTGCGGTTAATGTCACCAAACATTTCCTTCAGATTCTGCATGATATCCTGGCAAGTGCTCATCTCCACATGTTGCTTCTGAAGAACATTGGAGAGAGAACCCAAGATATAGCATCTAGCCAAGACATGATCTTCATCATACTTGTCATTATATGCTTTTTCTTCCTTGGATTTAGGGTTTTCAAGTTTGTCATCATGGAGCACATAACTGATGCGCTCCGCTGAAAGCACAAGCTCCAAATTACGGATCCAATCCGAGTAATTTGGTCCGGTCAATTGGTTGACCTCCAGAAGCCTATTCAGAGGGTTCATGGCCTTCATGTTCTGAAATTGAGAATGCACTATATTAGAACATATAATCATATATTCAATTTAATTTTATTTGATTAAGGCATTTTAAATCAAATTAGTCTTGCTATGTCAACTATGAAAGTTTATTCCCTTATTCACTTTCAAAGTAGGAGATATACTTACCAATATATCTCAAGCAAGAACTGGGATCTCCTCTTTATATTTGTCATATCCCAATAATATGAGAACCTATGACTCCAATAAAGAGAAGCGGGAACTCATTCCGCCTTGCAAGTCCAACTTGCATTTCCCAATTCGGTCTTTAATGCCCGAGCCCACCACCCCTAAGGTGATGTTGACTCGTCATTAATTGAACCAACCGTCAACAGGAATACAACTCGCTATGCGCAATCCAATATCGCCTCAATAATATGAGGACCCGATATTGGGGTCACTACGCATACGTCCTTACTCTTTCGAGAAGCGACGAGCTCGATCCAAACGAATTATATGCGGGAGCTGTCACTTCGGACAGGCGTCTCCCACATATAATTATTTGGCGACGAAACCCTTCGCCTTGACGGGAGACCATGGATGTCACTTATGTGATCCTCCACCTCTTATTCAAATTTAATTAATTAATATGAATCATATTCATATAATTAATTCTTCCAAGGGAATTATCAACTCTAATCATATTAGAGTATTCTCAATTGGATATAATTAACTTAATCATATTAAATTAATTATCAATCCAATTTAATCAATCAAACTTAGTTTTATGCTTGAATATACATATATGATATTATTCTCAAAGTACGTATTAATTCGAATTTTAATAATTAGAAAAAATACATCATAATCCCTCGGACATTATCCCGGCCCTACCCGCTGTCATGGCCAGTACCGACGGGAGTGGGGCGGACCACATACGTTGCAACCCGCTGATCCAGCGATCCCCGACTAGACACCATATCCACCTCGGGAAAGGATAATGCCAAATTGATTACTTTGTACTTGAGATGATCATCGGTTTCTCAACCGAAATTATACCATATAGTAATCAAAACAATTTTGATTTTAAGGAAATTTGCTAGACAAATTCCCAAGTCCTATTCAAGCAAGAAGTTTGATGATTGTAGTTCCAATTAAGGTTTAGATCAAATCTAATCATTTAATTGGTTGGGGCCAAGTCAATTAGGCAAATAATCATGTTTCAATATTTCACAAATATTTTTCAAGATTATTTCACGAAATTAACAATTAATTTCTCTAATTGACAATCACTTGGTTCTAGATTAGGAAGGCAATTTCAGCAGTGACCCCTACTTACTAAAATTGACATATCTCAATCATATTAAATCCAAATTAAGCAAAGTCAATTTCTAAAGTTTGCTAATTTGATTTAGGACAGAACCTAAGTGATGTTTCACGCATTTCGAGGCAAGTCTAAACAGTAATTAACATTTTAATCACGTTCAGATTCACAGTTCTCGCAACAGTGCATATATGTCCATTAAAACGACCATATCTCGAGCATACGAAATCCGATTTACGCAAACTCAGATCCTATGGTTTCCTTATTTAATGGGGAACATAATCCAATTAAAAAATTCGTGTTTAAACAATTTAAACAGTGCCGAATTTCTTAACTAAACAGATCTGCGAAATCAAATGCGATGAAAAAACTTTCGCGACCTAAACGAACCCAAGTCGTCCTTGGTTAACGAATCACTATTCGAAACCATCGACCTAAGGCTCTGATACCACTTGATGGATATGGAGAGATCCTCAAGCGCATCACGGGAGCGTGAGCGTCGTATCGGATACGACGAAGAACGACTAGTCGTACTAGTTGTTCGGTGCAGCGGAATTTAAAAAATTTTGTTCGATGAAACCACATGATCCAAGAACCATTCTCGAATCGTTTCATCTATAACCACAGCAAGTATAATGCAATACCTCTTGAAGCGTGGTTGATCGAGTCTCTAAGAGAAGAGACCTCCTGTCTCAAGTCCGATCGTCGGAGAGATTGCTTGCGAGCGCGGGGATGAACCGCGGTGTCCTCGCAATCCAAGATGATGATCCAAGCGCGGTTGCTCCTGATCTCGACACACGAGATCGTACGTCTCCTTCGCGAGTGCAGCACTCCAAGTAGACGAAGAACCGCAGAGCGTCGAGGCGGCGGCACGAGGGCGCGGGCGACGACAATCCTCTCCACCAAGATGGCCGTCCACCAAGGAGAGAGGGCAAGAGGGGGCGTCGACTATGAGAAAGAGAGAGAGAGAGTTTTGCTACAATAGCATGTGTATTAAGAGATCCAAGGGTGCCTCTCTATTTATAGGGTTTTGGGATCCATGGATCTCAATCCATGTGTCTCATAAAATCAATGGTTGAGATTGATTTATGATAATCCAATGGTCAAGATTGTTGTTGGTAAAAGCCAACAACTTGTGATTTAATTTTGATTAAATATATTTGATAAATCAAATATATATTAATACCAAATCAAACCAAATAAATAAGGAGAGAGAAGGCAATTGGGAGCCACCTTCCCATTAGGGAGAGGGGGACGGCCACCAAGTCCTAAAGGGAATGGGGGCCGCCCCCCCTCTTCCTTATGGGGAGGTAATCCCATGGATTACATGGGATTTGCACAACTCCTAATTTTTCTCTCTACTTATTTTTCAACAATTTTTATTCACCAAAAATAATTCTCAATTAATTTTGGGAATATTGCAATCTTGACATTGGAATATTGTGAATCACATTCACAACCCAAAACAAAATGTAATTTACATTTTCAATTAATTAGACAATGTGTATCCAATACACATTAATAATTAATCTACTAATATAAATTATATTTAACTCTCTCTAATACATTATAAATCACATTTATAATATATTAGGAATAATTTGGATATTACTATCCACATTATTCTTATCCATAATAATTAAATCACATTTAATTATATTGGATAATTTCTCATACATCATGATAATTAAATCACATTTAATCATCAACTTCTCTTTGCTTAGATCTCATGGAATTGTTCTCAAACCATTTAAGAACAATGCTATTTCTCCTCAGATACTTGGAGATAAGGACAGGGCGATTGTATTGTTCCACGTATAGTGACTTGGATATTGAGATCATATCTCAAATCCAGATCCCATGGACCTCTCATAGATGCTTGATCAAATCAAGACCGTAAACCTAATCTTCTCATTGCATCTGAATCTCATTCAGATCAATGTCCAATAAATGGACTAAGATCAGGTTACTTCTCTGATGAGAGGAGTCACTAAAATCCATACCTGTTTCATCACTCCCTCGGAATGGAAGCGTCATGGTTATACAATCGTTTATGATCAAATCACCCTTCAGGTATTCCTAATACCTGTACATCCTGCATACTGGAAGACTCATGATCATCATGAAGATAAAGATCACTTTTACACTGTCATCTTCATAGTCTAATCATTAAGTTTCTCAATCTTGGTCCTTGGGATATGGTACAGATCATATGCTTTCACAAAGCATATATCTTACCTTCAAATTCATATCATGCTTCTAAAGCATGATGACCATGCATGGAATTTGGTCAATCCCAATACCTCATGAGTGAGCTCATGTCTCCCTGTTCACAAGTGAACCTGTATGATCCCTTTGAGAGATCATATTACTCATATACCCTTACATGCACACCAGCTCGCCGGTGTATAGACCTTGATTAGGTCATCAACCTATTGGTCTGCCAAATGTACATGCTCAGACATATAGCAATATATCTGTCTCTGGTCAGAGGATGTTTGCCTGTGATGTGACAGTATTCATCATAGGTCTTTGGTTATCTCGATCTCGCTAAGTCAACTCATTGACTCAACTAATCTGATACCTCTGAATCAATATTCCTATGCAGAGGACCTGCATCAAGAGGTCAATCAGATATCAGTCTAATGAGATGGGATTGCCATCTCCCACTCAGACTGGAGATCACTACTTGTTAATCATTGATGATGCTTGATGAGTCCTCTATCTAACTCCTTAGATATTCATCCAAGCATCAGCCTCTATGATTCATTCATTGAATCAACAGCTGTATGATTATCAAGTTGGCCATGGTACATAACCCTTATTGTACAGAGGGACCTTATAGTGCATTCATTCATTCATTATCAGAAAAGGGAGTGAAACAAAACATCAATAACTTTTATTGATAAATCATTTATTACAATAACATTTATTGTAGGAATGGTTCGCCTCGGGCTCACATTGCTAACACATACCATCTTTTTCGTGTTTTTATTTTCCATTATTTTCTCTATTCTCTATCTTATCCTCCAACTAGTTAATATTCTTTTTCTATACTTAGGGATCTTTTACCTTAAGTTTAGGGGAAGATGAGTCGAGTCATTAAGTTTGTTCATTCAATTATTCAATTTTTTCTGTTCGTATAGTCTTCTATACTTAGGATTATTTTATCCTAAGTATAGAGGGGATCACTGACTTCTATTCTTTTTGTCTAAGATTATTTTATCCTAAGTATAGAGGATATCACTGACTTCTATTCTTTTTGTCTATTCCTTGAGTCATTGTTGTATATGATTATTTTCACTTTTCTATACTTAGCACGAGTTATGTATTCGTATGCAGCTCTTTGGTCACCATGAGGACATAGTTGGAGCTGACTATAGGTGGTGTCGTATAACTGTATATATACTTTAGCCATAACTCATACTTTATTATTAATATGGTTATTATTACTATTGCAAAAAAATGTGCTTTGAAAAAAGATTTGTAATATGATTTGCAAAAATCATTTGAAAAATGTTTGCAAAAACTGTTTGTAAAATATTTGCAAATACCTTTTGTAAATTTGTTTGTAAATGTATTTGTTAAAAATATTTATAATTTTTTTATAACTATTTTTATAAAATATTTTCAAAATTATTTTTAAAACTTTTTTGTTTGTAAAATGTTTGTTTTTTTGTGTCAAAATTAAGTATATTATACAAAATGTTTGAAAACAAAATGTTTGCAAAAACCTATTTGTAAAATTGTTTGTATAGTGATTTCTAAAAATGTTTGTAAAAATGTTTGAAAAAATGTTTGAAAATCTTTTTGAAAAACTTTTACGAAATGTCTTGATAAATGTTTTAAAAATCTTTTGTAAATATTTTAAAGGTGTTTGTAAAATGTTTGTAAAATTGCTTTGTCACGTGGGATATAAATTATGGGATGCATATATACTTGTAAATCCATGCGTGTATAAAAATCTTGATCATTTTTTCCTTCTGTAAATAAAATTCTTGAAAGTAAAATTCTTTTAGAAAACTTCTATCTCAACTTGTACATAAAATGTTCTTGTAAAATCCTGTATAAAATGCGTATGATCCTTATGTATATATTTGTATACATATTCAATAAGAACCCTTTTTTTCTTAAAAATTGTTAAAATTTCATAAAAATTTGCAAAATGATTTCTTTGAAAAAACTTTTCAAAAAGATTTTTCTTTTGTTTGCTTTTTCTTTCAAGAAAATCTTCTATATATACTTCTTTCGTTTGCGTATGCATTTTTCAGCATGATATTGACACTTAAACTAGTCTCGACCAAAGTTGATGAATGGAGATTTGTTGGACCTTAATCAATTTAATTTTAGAGGAATCTTATAGGAAGAATGGTTGAGATTCTTCAGGTTTATAAACTTAATTCTTTGGAAACCACAAGAATTTGTTCAGTGCCATTTTGACTGCCTGAGTAGAGTACTTTGGAGCACATGCATGATTCTTGTCGATAATGAACTACCTTGCACTATTGTACTTACAATTTTCTCACATCAGTTGAAGTGGTAGAGGGTTGGATTTGCTGCATGGGACATAAGCCAATGGAAACCTCGGTAATCACACATTTGTGGCCATTGCATCCTAACCCGGTCTCGTAGCTTCAAGGTCTGAAGATAGAATACTATCAGTTGTAATAAAGCTTCAAAAGAGGGATAATCTACTAAGAGGAAAACTCCCTATGTACATGTTGCACATTGTAAATATTAAAAAAATTAAAATCAAATCAAAAACTCCAAAAAACTGGACATGCTTGATTGAAAATAAAATGTCTTCCGGAGTATGTATATAGACGTTTAGTCAATAAAGCAAGGATGAGCTTCAAAGTTAGATTTTTATGAGCTCGCAGTTGGATGACTTGGCTATATTTGTCATGTATCCAAGGATTGGTAGCTACACTGGCTATTGTCCATTGTCTTCCCCACCTCCTCTTTCTTGCGCTTCTCGCGGAAAGAGTTATTGGATTGGGTAATTGGGGTCATCATGTTGGAGAAGGCCGACTTTTACTACTTCAGTCGAGGAGAGCTACCCCTATCAATTACATTATACAAGAAAGATTTAGAGTCATAAGTGTTTGCTTATGTTTTGATTTATTCTAACATGTCTATTGAAAAGACTTGAGAATAGTAGTGTGGTTTCTAGAGGTTGATGAGTGTCTAGTCCGTTTCCCACTAAGGTTCCGCCCAATCTTATAATCCAAAGGTTTGATAGTGTACTTTGATCTTATAGAGATAAGTTTAATACTCAATATTGTTCTAAGTTCTTTATTTTTCCTTTGTTCCTTTTCTTTTTTTTATTCATTTATTATTTAAAATAAGTGTTTGATAAGGGACTAGCAACAGTAGAGCATAGGGGGGGGGATGAATTTGCATTTCAACATCTTTATTCATTTATTTTAGCTTAAAATCTATTATAAAACACATATAAATATCAATAAATCCATTCTTTCTCTAACCCTAATTCTTGGGTAAATATTATATATTTATCACTATTTTACTATAAAATAAATAACGAAAGAAAATAAAGGAAAAATAAAGAAAATAGGAGACTGTATATATGTAATAGATACAAGATGATTATGACGTCGAGAGCAGGTCAAGACTTGACTTGATCGACAAGGAATAAAGCAGGAGGAGATAAGGCCCAAAAATACTAAAATTTCATTTGTCACTTGTATATTCATATTATATACAAAATACTAAAAATTTCATTTGTCAATTGTATATTCATCACATATACAATATAGTCTATAATACACATTTTTCTTCAATTCATGGCCAAATTCTTTGAAAATAAAAAATCATTCTTGAAAATTATGACTAAATTTTTTTTGTAAATAATAAAAATAATTGCAATACACATCTGCATATATTGTGCACAGAACAACACTCTCAAAAAGTCATAAAGCCCAAATTGCAAGATCAATATCGTCTTCACCAAAACTCTAAATTCATCATACTATGAATTAAAATGGACGTTATTTCATAAAAATTAGACTTAAGGTGTGAAATATGGCCAGCTAGGGTACTAATTTATATCATATATATATTATATATACGACGTATATTATTTAATTATCTATTTCCTTATACATGTTTGTGAATATATATTTTTAATTAATTTTCAATAATATATTTAACTTATATAAAATAAAAATAAAAGTAACAAAGCAAAAATCAACAAAAATAAAATCAAGTATATATTGTATAACTATCACTATGTATATACTTTATATGTGCCTGCTTATTTATCCTATTAAACTAATTTCTAAAAAATAAAAATTTTGTTAAAACCGTTCTGAAATATTGTAAACAAAAAATATTGAATTATGTAAATATTTCTATAATTAATTAATTAAAATTCAAAATCTTGTATATATAGGTATAAATATTTATAAATAACCAAATTTATATTTATTCTAACCCTTGTATATACAATATTTCATTAATTAAAAATCATTAAAATTAACTTTAATTTATTCTTAACATTTTTTATTTACATAATTTAATTATATAAATTCAATTTTGATTTTTAATTTAATTTTTTTATTTTATTGGATCATTTCCCCCTTTTTGCCAGTATCCTCTATGCGTCTTATTAGCATATTCGGGATTGTTGACCTGGGTCAACTGCTCAGTCTGTGCCCTAATTCTGCATAACTCCCATCCCACCCATTCTTCACCTAGTTTCCCGACGTGCATTATTCGATAATTGACCATGATTCCTTCTCTGATCTTTTAACTCATTCATTCCTTTCGATCGCTAGCACCTTAGATCCTTCTTCTATGCCTTGATTGATCCCGATTTGATTTTCAAAACCCATAACAGCAACATCTATAAAGAGACCTCTTCCACCTCTACTGTGAGTTTTATTCCATTCTTCGGGTTTCTCTACGCCCAAGGTTGGTCTTTGGAGTCGAGGTAGTGACAGAGATTCCAACCCCACTGCCAGGAGTGCCCGAGGAATCCTGAGGATTATGATCCATCTCATGGCCAAAGTTCTCCGTTGTGTTCTGCCACTCTGCACCCCACCTTAAATCGACGTGATTTTCCTCATTTTTCTTCCATTCATAGGTAACTTAGGTATTTCTTCTTCGATTGTGCATTTCAATTTCATATTTATTTCCTTTTAAAAGCCGAGATTTGATCTTCATTCTCAAACTTTGATCTGTACAATTATAGGAGTTATGTTCATCATCAACCCAAACCCACTCTACAAACAATTTCACCAGACCTTTATACAACCCTTCCACCATCTGACCCCTTTCTGATTTTCACCGATCTGAAGTATGGCCTCCCCTCCTATCACACTTCACTGGAGACCCCCATCGATTCACCTTCTTCCGTGTTTTTAACTTAACACATAGGTCGGAGGCTCTCTCGGAGCATAGAATTCATTAATTTTTCATTGAATTGAATAACCCTCGGGATTTTTGTAGCCTCCTTGAGCTTGACCCTATATGTTATACAAGTAAATTAAGTACCAAATATCTCTTGTTACATTTTCTTTATTTATTTTGGCTTGAGATTGATTAAGTTTTTGCTGAGGGATCTTTTATGGTTGCAACGACATTGCGCATATATTCCATCTCTTAGAACCCTAATTTTCCCAACACAACACTCATGCCAGCAAATCCATCCCTCTACCACTTCTACTGAGGTAAGCAAAGTGAAAGGAGCATCTGTTCAAGATAGGTCAGTATCAACAGGAGTTGTGCATGTTCTATGAAATACTCTACTTAGGCAGTCAAACGACACTGAACCGAGTCTCACAATGTCAAAGAATTAAGTCATATAGACCCGAAGCACCTCAATTTCAGTTCCTCTAAGGTTAATGTGATTTAGTATATTTAGGTCAAACAAACCCCAATAATTAGATTTTACTTAGATTTGATCTATTATCGGGCTTAATCTGAAAAAAAGGCTATGTACAATGCAGAAAATATTTATGTCATGCAATTTTATGATTTTGAACTTTTTATGGATTTTTGAAAATGTTTTGCACATATTTATGAGATGTTTTAGTTTGCAATTTTTTATGGATTTTTTTTAAAATAATACTTTTTTTGTAAAATACAAAGGCAAAGTATTTACACATGAGTGAATCTTATTATTTACATGGGATGGGTTTTTAGGAATCTACAAGATAATATAAACAAAGTTTGGAAATGATGTATATAGTTATCAAAATAATTTGAAAATTATTTTCGAAATATTTAGAAAACTTTATTTTGCAAACTAATTTGACAAATAATTTTTACAAACATTTTAAAAAGCTTGTAAACCATTTTGCAATTATTTTTCAAACAATATGTATATATTTTTAAAAATAATTTGCAACCACTTTTCAAACCATTTACAATTACATTTTCAAACATTTTATGTAAACAAATAGAAGAAATTTTTCAATAAAAATATTTTTATAAAAATTGAAGACATATTACATAATATTTTTCAAACAATTTTAAAATGATTTTTCTAAGAGATTTTCAAATCAATTTTCAAACATTTTGCAAATGTTTTTGCAGGATTTATTAGTTGGTATATATAAAAGAACTTTAATGAATTTTATACAAGTATTTTCTTTACACTTAATTGTATTTTAGCCAAACTTATTGAAAATATGAAAGTACGAGTTACGGATAAAGTACATACAAAATATATACCCACTATACATAGCGTATGCTATGTCCTCATAGATTAGAGAGAAATGAGAAGACACAACTCGTATTGAGTATAGAAAATCCTATACTACAATGAATAAAGAATGAGCAAATGAGGAGTTGAACATCCCCCCTATACTTACAATGAAATAATCCTAGATATAGCATACTGTACACAAGGCATGGAGGGTCAAGGATGGCGATGTACGAAATCACCGGCTCGACCTATCCCCCCACACTCAGGACAAAATCTACCTAACCATAGACAGAGTGTCAAGAGTTGAGGGGATAGGTGAGGGATCAGAAAATGAACAACTCAAGACGTACTCCCACATTATACGTAGGGTAAAGTACATCTTAAGTATAACAAGGATGAAAGAGGTGATACCTTTTTGGAAGAAAAAGAAAATAAGAAACAAAAAGAAGAAAAGAAGAGAAGAATACATCATTCAAAAATATTTTTGACTGCTTTGTCAGATTCATAGGGTGTATCTTCACATACAACTTGAATAGTGTCAACGATAGATATGAAAGTATCATGCTCTAGGTAAGGATTCAGTAGCTGTCCATTGATTAGAAAGGGTTGTATGTCAACAGACAATCGAGATATCATCACACTACGATTATCACGTACATGTTTCACTGTAAACAACCCAGTATTTTTGCTCTTCAATTTCATGTAAAGATTTTTAATTTCGCATTTAACAACCAAACCCTCCGACTCATTTCGAAAGTCTTTCTGCAGATGTGTCTGTCATGCCATTTCTTTATCTTCTCCTTATACATTAGGTTGTCGTTATAGGTGTAATCTCTAAATTCGAGCATTCTATTCAGATGCACTTTTTTATTCTTCCTGGCTTTATTGGAGACCAAATTACAAACATTAACAATCCACAAGGATTTATGAATTAGTTCCGCGTGCAAATGACATAGCTTATCGTAGACCAGGAAGTAAGGAGATATTCCTAAAGGTGAATTTGACATGGTTATGTAAGCCCAAAGAATTGATTCAAGCAACTGAGACAAGTTCTTGCAATTCGGACGCACAAGCCTTTGAAGATTTTTTTTATTTCCCTATTTGAGCATCAACAAAGCCATTGGACTATGGGTTGTAGGGAGAACCGACATGATGTTCAATGTTGAATTCTTGAGTGAGCTTCTTTACCTCTATTTCGATAAAGTGGATACCCCCACCAGATATGAGGATCCTCGATATTTCGAACATTGAAATTACGTGATCTTTCAGGAAACAACAGATGATACGACTATGGAATGATCGGGTTGGGATAGCCTCTATCGAATGACTAACATAAACAACAACAAGCATAATGTATTCATATCCTTGACTATTTGGAAATGGGCCCATAAATTTGATAGCTCAAGCATCTAATACATCTGAAGTTTGGATAAATTTTTGGGGCAATGTCTCTTTCATTCCAATGGTTCCACCCATCTTTTGATAGTCAGTGCAATGCTTCACATAATCTTCTGCATCTTTTAGCATGGATGGCCATCAGAAGCCGCTTTGTAATACTTTTGTTGTCGTTCCTATGACTGATTAATGTCCTCCAACTTCGCGATCGTGACAATGCGTGAGGACACTAGGAAATCCGTCCAGAGCGATACACCTTCTCCATATACAATCTTCCCCATCACGAAAGAGATATGGATCCTCCCATTGCTAAAAAGGAATATCATATAAGAACTTGTCTACTTTCAACTTATGCCAATGTTATCGAGTTTTCTTCGACATAAGATAATTCATGATATTGGTAAACCATGAGGGCAAGGTGACTGACAAGATTGTCTGGTTTGGAAAGATCTCAGGTATAGGCAGCAGGTTCGGCTCATGAGCTTCTAGCTGGGGAAGTCGTACCAAATGATTGGGCACCACATTCTTGACTCCATGGTTATCTTGTATTTCAAGGTCAAACACTTATAGCGGAAGGATCCTCTTGATGAGACATGGTGTGGAATGCTTCTTTTGCTGTAAGTACAAGATGACCGAGTGGTCAGGAAAGACAATCACCTTGGACCAAAGGAGATGGGACTAAACTTTTCAAAGGCAAAAAATATTGCTATCAGTTTTTCTCTGTAATTGTGTAGTTCTTCTGTGCTTAATCTAGAGTTCTGCTAGCGTAGTGAATTGAAAATGGCACGTTATCCTTCCTCTATACCAATTTTTTTCATAATTTGATGCATCTATCATTATCTTGAATGGAAGTGTCCTATATGGTGATTGCAATATAGGGGCCTAATTTATCAAATCCTTCAATTGATAAAAGTTGCACACAATCATTAATAATGAAATTTGTGTCCTTTCCTAATAAATTACTCAATGTTCAAACTAGTTTGCTAAAATATTTGACAAATCGTCGGTAGAAACTGATGTACCCTAAGAATGATCGGACATACTTGAAAGTAGTTGGTGGCTCAAGTTTGGAATTACCTACACCTTGTCTAGGTCAACTTCCAAGCCACATTTGAATAAACGTGGACCAGCATGATCCCTTTGGTCACCAAGAAGTTGCTCTCCTACAATGAGAGAAAAAGATTAACTTCCCAATACCTTTTTATAACTGGGTCCAAGTAATCAAGATATCGATCAAACGAATCTCCATAGACTAAGAAATCATCCATGAAAACCTACAGAATATTTCCCAAATGTCGGCAAAAACTACAAACATACATCGCTAGAATGTAGCTAGGGTGTTGGATATCCCGAACGACATCCGTCCGAAAGCATATGTCCCGAATTGATTGGTGAACCTATTATTCTCTTGGTCTTCAAGACTAATAGCCACTTGATTACATCCTGAGTACCTGTCGAAGAAACAAAAATATCCCTTCATTGTTAGTCTCTCAAGAATCTGGTCAATAAAGGGCAATGGGATGGGGTCTTTCTTGATGATGAGGTTCAATCTTCTGTAGTCAATGCACACTCACGAAGAAGTGGGTACTCTAGTCGGAATCTACTCTCCTTTATCATACTTTACCATGGTGATGCCTCATTACGTGGGCACTAAATGCAATGGACTTATCCATTTTGAGTCAGAGATGGGATATATGAATCCCGCATCACATCATTTCTGAATTTCCTTTATAAAAACCTCCCAATGCTTCGAATTTAGACTTCTCGAACTCATGAGGGGTTTTTCTATCATCGTCGATGTAAATGTTATGGGAGCACAATGAAGGGTTTATCCCATAGAGATCTAAATCTTCCATCCCATCACCTAGGGTTACATTCAAGAATCTCAATCAGACAAAATTCTTGATCTGCGGTTAGATGAGCATTGATGAAGAGTAGATACATATGTGGTTCACCTACCAGGAAGGCTTACTTCATGTTGGAGGGTAATGGCTTAAGCTCAGGCAGAGTTGGAGCTGCTTCACTGGTAACCTCAGAAATATCTATTGGTGAACATTCTTTTATCTGTTCATTGTTCACCTTTGGCAATTAACCTCTTCAATTAAGGATGTAGAAATGTTATCAATCATATCCTCATTATTGATAAATCATCAATAATTTGTTCTTGGTCTCCATGGCTCATTGGTCGTGTAAGAATCTCATTTGCTACATCAACAAAAATGTCTTCTTCGTTGATAGAAAGGAACTCGACTGTCTTCTCCATTCCTTCCTCGATGTAGAGGAATTTGTTGATCTCAATGTCGTCCATGAATAAATCTGTATCTTGAATTTCTGCTGGAAGTCATAGTCTTCAGGGCGGTGAGATGCATGCACAATCACTTTAGATGCTCCCGCTATAGGCTTTGCCTCGGATATGTTTTCTATCTGCACTTTATTTTTGATGGAGTTGAATGTGATTTCACTAGTAATGTAGTTCAATACTGCTTTGGTTGTTCAAAAGAAGGACCGACCAAGGATGATAGGGGTGTGAAGTATGTGGAGACATCCATGTCTAGCATGACAAAATCAACAATGACTTCATGCCTTGAACGGTTACCATTACATCCTCCAACATGCCCCAAGGCCGCTTGACAGATTTATCCCCAAATTGTAGAAATATCTTTGTTGGTGTGAGTGGTCCTATCTAAATTACGTGAGTAGTGAAGCTGGCATGAAATTGGTAGAAGAACCGTTTTCGAAAAATGTGCATTAAATCTTTTAGTTGAACATTTAACAACGAACGAGTTGTACTCCCTTGTCTTTTTTTCTGTTTGAGAGATTGCTAATGGCATTGACGGTGACCATTGTGAGGATGTCCTATCCATGGTTACCACATTGGCATCTTGGATTGTAGGGACGAGGCCTGTGAGTTGTTGTACAGGTACCTTTCTTTCCATTATCACATCTGGCATGTATTTGAGAGGTTTCATCAAAGGCATATCTAAGACCAAGTTTTCTATAATTTCCATAATAGTAGGATGAGACAAAGCATTTTAAAAATTTTGATTTTTTGCGTTTTCTCCTAGCTTCAATGAAATGCATATTTATAGAATCTAAAATAGTTTATTCAAAATTGTGTTAATATTATTGTTTACACATAGATGGTGTGAATGTACAATAATTAACAAGATGTGGAAAAAAATATTTGGCTCGACTTCAACAGATGGTTTCAGGCCGTCTATTGCTGCATGCATCTCCTGGGTTGGCTGATCTCCACTGAGTTTACTCTTGCTACCTTCTTTTTAGATGTTTGGACTTTCTTCATTTTTTTGTATTTTTGTTTCTTCTTCTAGCGTTGCTTGGCAGTTCTGCTGGCTGCGCAGACTACACACATTCAAATGCAATGTTCTTCCCTTTCGTTGTTGCCGATGGTTGTAATATCCTACCAATCCTAAGAGCAACATCATTAGATAAAAAAGCAATTAAGATCACCTGAATCAGGTTGGGCACTACCTACTACCTACTACTAGAGATAAAAGTTGTCCTGGTTTGACTCAACCTGAGATGGTATGATAGTCTTCGTAGTTGTCAGGTTGTCAATCTTCTTGCTTATCTCATCCATGTTCTTTGTCAGCTGAACCAGACAGTCTAGTGCTAGGTTAACCAACACAACCTCAGAAGAATCATCATGTATGGGCCTCTGGTACTGTAGGGTAGATTGTTGTTGGTAACCCTGATTGTTCTCATAGTGATGGGGTGGGTATGGGGAATATTGAGAAGGACCGTAGTACTGGTTCTAATAATGAGAAACCGACTTCAAGTAGTGGTAATTCTGCTACCTGTATGCATAGTGCTAAGGACCACATTGGTATCCTTGCCTCCAATTGTTCCCATAATGTGGATATTACTGTTGATGAGAAGGATGCTATTGTCTTCCACCTTGTTGCTAGTGATAGGGCTTGTTGCCCATGTTTTGACCCTAAGTTTGTCCCTGATGAAGGGTTAGTTGCGCATCATTGTTCCATACACCATTTACGTCTTGGATCAGTGGAGGTAGGAGGAAGATTTACTTGTCATTGGCAGGCTAGAACTTTGGTTGGTAAACAGATATATGTGTTTGAGATTGCAGGGGCTGCACCAGGGTCTGCACGTAATATACATGCCGGACGGGTAGGGGCAACGGGAGACTTGACTAAGGAGACTGTGTCGGTGTTGGCTCTTTCTACTCAACAGGAGTTTCAGTAGTGGCAAATACAAAATTGTGTGCATTGCCATTTAATGCCTGGATAAGCTGCTCCAGCTGTTGGGAAATCAAGTTGAGCTTCTCCATGCCCTGGGTCCTCTTCTCGATGACTACAAGTTTTTCGAGGTCCTACAACCTCTTCTCAATGATGTCTATCTTACTCAAATGTCTTTCGATTATGCTACGGTTGGAGATATCATCGTAGTCTACACCGTGGGCTGCCATGTTAACTGTCTTGTGGCTGGTGACAGACATCATCATGTACCTACGTGATGAGGATTGATCCATCTCTCTTTCTACCATCTCCTCAAAAATGTCGCAGATGATATCCTCACCATTATTGGAAGGCAAGACACCACAATCGACATCTACTTGCTTCTGGCTCGCAACCATCAACCCACAGAAGAAGTGTTGAACGATACTAGTCTTTGCAATTTTATGGTGGGGACACTTCTCTTGCAGATCTCTGAATCTCCCCCATGCTTCATGGATCGTCTCATGGGGATATTAGATGAAATTGGAGATGCAAGTGCGCATCTTGTTCAAGCGATCAAGATAATAGAACTTGTGAAGAAGTATGACTTCATCTCCACCCAGGTTGTGACTACCTCGCCCTAATAGTTTACCCAAGACATTGTCGTGGAGGCTGAATGGGAAGGCAATCATCTTGATCACCACTAAAGGAATATTGGGGTAGTCGGTTGTTGCACAGATGCAACCAATTTGGTGGAGGTCTATGTACGGTTCTTCGGTTCTATTCCCATACAAGACTGGGAGCATAGACATGAATTGTGGCTTCAGCTCAATATGGACGTGGATGGATGGAATTTGAATCCACTTAGTAACATGTCCAACCCCTAGGTTTTATGTCTATTTTAATGTGGGCTTTAGTGACGGTGGTCTTGCCTCTCCTCCTTCATGATAGGGTCTACGAACTAACAAGAAGTCCTCTGCATCATCCATGTACAGATCCTTATATTCTCTATGAAATCCATCATTTCTCATGGGATCTCTCTCATATGTCCTCATACACAAGTAATTCAGCATGTATTAAAATCGGCCTGGGCTAATCCTAGGTTAATCAACTGTTATTCGACGGATTGGATTGATGCGAGGAGTGGGCTAAATATGAAAAATAAAAATGCTATGTATAATGCAGAAATTATATATGTGATGCAATTTTCTGATTTTGAACTTTTTATGGATTTTTGAAAAGGTTTTGCGCATATTTATGGGATTTTTTATTGGGTAATTTTTTAGGGATTTTTTAAAACAATTTTTTTTGGAAAAGAAAGAGGCAAAATATTTACATAGGAGTGAGTCTTATTATTTACATGGGTTGGATTTTTTGGAATTTACAAGATAGTATATACAAGGTTTGGAAATGATGAACATAGTTCTCAAAATAATTTGATAATTATTTTCCAAATATTTTGAAAACTTCATTTTGCAACCTAATTAGACAAATAATTTTTACAAACATTTTAAAAAGATTGAAAACCATTTTGCAAATATTTTTGAAGCGGTATGTGTAGATTTTTCAAACTAATTTTGCAACCAGTTTTCCAACCATTTATAATCACATTTTCAAAACATTTTATGTCAAACAAATATAAGAAAATTTTCAATCAAAATATTTTTTCAAAGATTGAAGATATATTATAGAATATTTTTCAAAAGATTTTAAAATGATTTTTCAAAATTTTTTCAATCATTTCTAAAACTTTTTGCAAAATGTTTTTACCTGATTTATTAATCGTTATATATAAAAGAACTTTAATGAATTTTATACAAGTATTTTATTTACACTTATTTGTATTTTAGTGAAACTTATTGAAAATATGAAAGTACGACTTATGGATAAAGTATATACAAAGTATATACCCACTATACTTAGCATAAGTTATGTCCTCATAGATTAGAGAGAAAAAGAGAAGACAAAACTCGTTTTGATTATAGAATATACTATACTATAATGAATAAAGAATGAACAAATGAGAAGTTGAACATCCCCCCAATACTTAAAATGAAATAAAACTAACTATAGCAGACTGTACACAAGGCAGGGAGGGTCAAGGATGGGGAGGTACGAAATCATCGGCTTGACCTACACCCCCATACTTAGAGAAAATCTACTAACTATAACAGAGTGTCAAGCATTGAGGGGATAGGTGACGGATCAGAAAATGAACAACTCTAGGTGTACTCCCCCAATATACTTAGGATAAAGTACATCCAAAGTATAACAAGGATGAAAGAGGTGACACCTTTTTAGAAGAAAAAGAAAATAAGAAACAAAAACAAGAATATATCATTCAAAAATGTTTTGACTACTTTGTCTGATTCATCTGTTGTGGTAGTATTCATGTCATCTTCACATACAACTTGAATAGAGTCAATGAGTGATATGAAAGTATCATGCTCTTGGTAAGGCTTCAGTAATTGTCCAATGATTACAAAGGGTTGTGTGTCAGCAGTCAATCCAAATATCATCACACTACCATTACACATACATGTTTCACTGTAAACCACCCAATCTATTGGACCTCCGATTTTCCTGTAAAGATTTTTAATTTCGCATTAACAACAAAACCCTCTGACTTGTTTCGAAAGTCTTTCAGCAGAAGTTCTTGTCATGCCATTTCTTGATCTTCTCCTTGTACATTAGGTTGTTGTCATTTGTGTAATCTCTAAATTTGAGCAGCCTATTCAGATCCACTTTTCGATTCTTCCTGGCTACTTGGAGACCAAATTACAAACATTTATCATCCACAAGGATTTATGAATTAGTTCTGTGGGCATATGACAAGGCTTTCTGTAGACCAGGAGGAGAGGAGATGTTCCTAAAGGTGAATTGTACGCGGTTATGTAAGCCCAAAGAATTGAGTCAAGAAACTGAGATAAGTTCTTGCAATCCGGACGCACAAGCCTCTGAAGAATTTTTATGATTTCCAAATTCGAGCGTCGGCAAAGCCATTGGACTATGGGTTGTAGGGAGAAGTGACACAATGTTCAATGCTGAATTCTTGAGTCAGCTTCTTTACCTCTCTTTCGATAAAGTGGCAACCCGGATCATATGTAAGGATCTTCAAAATTTCGAACCTCAAAATTATGTGATCCTTCAGGAAACGACAGACGGTACGACTCTAGGCTGATGGTGTTGGTATAGCATCCACCGAATGACTAACGTAAACAACAACAAGGAGAATGTATTCATATCCTTGACTACTTCGAAATTGACCCATGAATTCGATACCCCAAGCATCGAATACATCTCAAATTTGGATAAATTTCTGGGGCAATGTCTCTTTCATTCCAATGGTTCAACCCATCTTCTTGTAGTCAGTGCAATGCTTCATATAATCATCTGCATCTTTTAACATGGTTGTCCATCAGAAGCCTCTTTGGAGTACTTTTGTTGTCGTTCTTCTGCATGTGTAATGTTTTCCTGCTTCGCAATCGTGACAATGCATGAGGACTCTAGGAACTCAGTCTTGAGGGATACACCTTCTCCATATACTATCCTCCCCCTCATGAAATAGATATGGATCCTCACACTGGTATAAAGAAATATCATGCAAGAACTTGTCTACTTTCATCTTATACCAATTTTGTCGAGTTTTCTTCAACATAAGATAATTCATGATATCGGCAAACCATGGGAGCAAGGTGACTGACAGGATTCCCTCGTTCAGAAAGGTCTCAGGTATAGGTTGCAAGTTCGACTCATGAGCTTGAATATCGGGAAGTCTGACCTAATGATCGGCCACCACATTCTTGACTACAGGATTATCTTGTATTTCAAGGTCAAACTCCTAAAGAAGGAGGATCCACTTGATGAACATGGTGTGGCATCCTTATTTTGCTGTAAGTACCGGATAACCGAGTGGTCAGGATTGACAATCACCTTGGATCAAAGGAAATGGGACTGAACTTTTCCAAGGAGAAAAATATTTCTATTAGTTTTTTTTTCTATAATTGTGTAGTTCTTCTGAGCTTCGTCTAGAGTTCTACTAGCATAGTGAATTGAAGTTATTATAATCTGACTCATCTATTATTATCTCAAATGGAAGTGTCCAATCTGGTGATTGCAATATAGGGGCCTGATATATCAAATCCTTCAATTGATTAAAGTTGCACATGGTCATCAACAATGAAATTTGCCTCATTTTCTAATAACCCAGTCAACATTCGGCCTAGTTTTCTATATATTTGATAAATCATCGATAGAAATCGATGTACCCTAAGAATGACCAGACATACATGATGGGAGTTGGTGGCTCAAGTTTGTAAATTACCTACACCGTGGCTAGGTCAATTTCCATGCCACATTTTAATAAATGTGGCCCAGCGTGGTCCCTTCGGTCACCAAGAAGTTGCTCTTCTCCCATGAGAGAAAATTATTAACTTCCCAATACCTTCCTAGACCTCGATCCAAGTAATCAAGATATTGATCAAACGAATCTCCATAGACTAGGAAATCATCCATGAAAACCTACAGAAAACTACCCACATTTCAGCAAAAACAATAATCATACATCGCTAGAATGTAGCTGGGGTGTTGCATAGCCCGAACAACATCTGTCTGATAGTGTATGTCCCAAATGGATAGGTGAACATGGTATTCTCTTGGTCGTCTGGAGTGATAGACACTTTATTATATTATGAGTACTTGTCCAAGAAGTAAAAATATCCCTTCATTGCTAGTCTCTCAAGAATCTAGTCAATGAAGGGCAATGGGAAGTGGTATTTCTTGGTGGTGAGGTTGAGACTTTTGTACTCAACGCACACCTGCTAAGAAGTGGGTACTCTAGTAGAAATCTACTCTCATTTATCATACTTTACCATGGTGATGTCTGATTTCTTGGGCACTACATCCAATGGACTCAGCCATTTTGAGTTAGAGATGGGATATATGAATCCCGCATCACATCAATTCTGAATTTCTTTCATAATAACCTCCCAAAGATTCGAATTTAGCCTTCTCTCAAATTCCTGGGGGTTTTTCTATCATCGTTAATGTAAATGTGATGGGAGCACAATGAAGGGTTTATTCCATAGAGATCTAAATCTTCCATCCCATCACCAACGGGTTACGTTCAGTAATCTAAATCAGACGAGATTCTTGATTTGCGGTCAGATGAGCATTGATGATGAACAGATACATTTTTGGTTCACCTATAAGCAAGGCTTACTTCATGTTGGGGGATAATGGTTTAAACTCAGGCAGAGTGGAGTGCTTCACTGGCAACCTCAAAAATAACTATAGGTGAACATTCTTTTATCAATTCAATGTCCACCTTTGACAATTCAGCCTCTTCAATCAACGGTGTAGAATCATCTCAATCGTACTCACATTATTGCAGAAATCATAGATAATTTGTTCTTGGTCTTCAAGGCTCATTGGTACTGCAAGAAACTCATTTGCCACATCAACAAAAATGTATTCCTCATTAACAGAAAGGAACTTGACTTCCTTCTCCATTCCTTCCTCAGGGAAGAGGAATTCATTGATCTCAATGTCATCCATGAAAAAATTTGTATGTTGAATTTATACTATAAATTCATAGTCTTCAAGGTGGTGAGATGCACACACAGCCACATTAGAGGCTCCCACTATAGGCTTTGACTCAGATATGGTTTCTATTTGCACTTTATTTTTGATGGAGTTGAATGTGATTTCTCGGGTGATGTAGTTCAATACTGCTTTCCTTGTTCGAAGGAACGACCGACCAATGATGATAGGGGTGTGAAGTAGAGGTGTGGAGACATCCATGTCTAGCATGACAAAATCAATAAGGAATTGATCCTTTCAGATTTAATCGCAAATTACATGAGTAGTGAAGGGTATCAGATTGACGGAAGACCCATTGTTGAGAAATAAGCACTCAAACTCCTAGTTGAATATTTGACAACGAATGAGTGGTGCTCCCTTGTCTTTTTTTCTATTTGAGAGATTGCTGATGGCGTTGAAGATGACCATTGTGAGGATGTGATATTCATGCTTACCACATTGACGTCTTGGATTGTAGGGACGAGTCATGCGAACTGTTGTACATGTACCTTTCAATCTTTTATCACATCTGACATGTATTCGAGAGCTTTCATCAAAGGCATGTTTAAGACCAAGTTTTATATAATTTCCATAATATTTGGATCAGACAAAGCAGTTTTCAAAATTTTGAATTTTTGAGTTTTCTCATAGTTTGAATGAAATGCATATTTAAGGAATCTAAAATAGTTTATTCAAAATTGTGTTCCTATCATTGTTTACACATATATGGTGTGAATGTACAAAATCATCTACAAGATATGGACCAAAAATAATTGGCTCAGCATCAACGGATGATTTCAGGTTATCTATTGCTGCGAGCATCCCCTGGGCTGGCTGATTTCCACCAGGTATATTCTTACTTCTTTCTTTTTAGATTTTTGGATTTTCTTCATTTTTTTTATTTTTGTTTCTTCTTCTGGTGTTGCTTGGAACTTCTGCTGGATGGGCTGACCACTCACTATCAATTGCAATGTTCTTCCCTTTCGTTGTTGCCGATGGCTATAGTACCCTACCGATCCTAAGAGCAACTTCATTATATAAAAGGCAATTAAGATCACCTAAATCAGGTTGGGTACTACCGACACTGCTCCTACAGATAAAAGTTGTCCGAGTTTTACTTAACCTAAGCTAGTATGATAGTCTTCGTAGTTGTCAGGTTGTCAATCTTCTTTCTCATTGATGGATCGCTAAATACGATGTATAATTTGGGCACGTTGTTGTACGTGTACTTAGCGATTTAATCAGAACCGAGAGAAGATCTCCATGAAGAGTGTCTCGGATTTAATTTATATCTCGGGCAAGTACAGGTTCGAACATAGGGAGACAAAGGAACACCTTTAGGTTAATTCGAAATTTAAGATTTAGATTTCCAATGTGGATGTTTTTATATTTTTTCTGTGCAAAAACAAATGCAAATGCAAATGTGGATGAATCAAGACAATAAGAAAACACACAACTAGGCCAAATCAATTTTAATGACAAATCAGTTCAATTCAGCAAAATTATATTTTTTCTAGGATCTTAATTCAGTGATGCATGCAAAACATACTTTTTTTAGAATTTTAGGGGTTAAGATGCAACAATTAAAAATGCATGCTTTTATTGGTATTTTTGTGATTTTCACACAATCAGTAAGCAAAAATCATGAAAACTTTATTAGAATGAAAACATGATGCAAGGATATTACGGTAATATTTTTGGAATTTTTCGACAAAATATGAAATTTTTATGTTTTTTAGTGAAAACAGAGTGATTGTAAATAATTAAATCCTAACAAATCCACAATGTCAAATTAGCCATAGAGCGAATTATCCCAACTAGATATTTATTAAAGCAATCCAAAAAAGTAGAAAATTCGCGAAAAGGATGGATGTGTACTTAATTAAAAAACAAATACAAAAATCACTCTAAAATTTATTTCAGTCTCAAGACAACTCCAATTGAGATGAAATTTGGATAGTAAGTAGAACATACATCAAGGCATCATGTCTATGTTTTCAAGAATTTTTAGAGCAACTATGAGTTAGATATCATTTTAGGAGCACTAGATGGGTAAAATATGCAATATTTCAGTTCGATCTTTGTAATTAATTATTCAAAGACCCTAGAAATATAAATAAATACCCACGTGGTAGAGAACTAGTTGCTCAACATCATGTTATTTTTTATTTAAATAAATGATGCGAAAATAAAGTCCAAATTAGACGATGAACACAAGGGTATGCATGCATTTTCAGAAATTGAAAACTTACAAACAACTATGTACATGGACCTTTTTGCAATAACGAAAACATGAAATATACACAATGCAATTTTTACATTAAAAAATAAATAAGAAAGTAGACATTCCCCAGGAGGGACACAAAGGTGGGGAGGCAGAGCCGGTGGCGGGGGCGAGCCAGACTTGGCGTCGACAGAGGGAGGAGTTTAGCGGATACGCAGTCGCACATCGTGCTACGGAGGAGGGCCGATGCTGGGCGGAGGACCCTCATGCTGCGGGTGGGACGATGGACAGAGGAGGCACTGGATGCGGGTCGGGGGCGGTGCCGCTTGCATGAATAGGGGGGCCGCACTGGGGGGCGGTGCATCGCTCGCTGCGGCGGTGGAGCTCCGCCGCTGGCGACCGAGCTACAGACGTGGCGAGCGACACCGCCAAACGTTGAAGGAAAGGGGCGACGACCTAGAGGTGGCGGCTAGGACATTTCATTTTTTATTTTTTATTTACTTTTTTTTACTGTTGGTGATGTACAATAGGTTTTTTTATTTTTATTTTTAAATTTTATTAAACACAAAATGCAACTATATAAAAAATGTGGTGATGGTGTAATGGAGATGGTGAATGGTGGGAAGATGAAAATGGTGGTAAATGTGATAAGAACACATGCAAAGATAAAATAAAAAAGCAAATATAAGACGAATTATCTAAAATGGAAACGATCACCTACGGGGTGTGCTCACGAGAAGCACGGTCCTTGCTCGAATCATCGGTGAGCAATGAGCTCGAGCAGCACGTGGATGCGTCTGTGATGTTGGCCAAAAATCCAACAGATCTCACCGGAGAGAGGGCTGTCATCGCTCGACCACGGTCGCATCGCTGTAACCGATTCAGTTCTTGGAACTTGGATCTCCTCACATAAATATGTATCAAATGCAAATTGAGGAGGATGAGATGTATATGAAGAGAAGATATGAGAAGTTATTAAAGTGGTAAAGTTATATGGGAGGTTGTATTATTAATGGAGTTGAATGGGAGGTTATTAAAAAATGATTTAGTTGAATGGAGGTTGGTGGTAGAAGAGAAGTTATTGTAGAGAATGGGAAATAAACAATAAAATAAATAATGATATAAATTAGGCTAATAAAATATAAAAAATATAAAGAAGGAAAAATAGTGGAGAATTACAAAGGAATACATACAACATTTACATTTTTTGTTTGCTTTTATAATATATACATACATACATATATATATATATATATTGTCTCTTTAATAAGAGATTACAATGGAGAAATACGATAAAATACTATAACACAATGATGATTATTTGGGTTAAGTAATTGAGAAAGATAAAATAAAAAATGAAGAAAGAATGAATATATACATAATATACAATGTGCATCTAGGTCCCAAAATCCAACTTTTGCAAATGATCTCCGATTTTAATGAAACTACTTCCGTTGGATAGATAATTTTGTAACTTGAACTTTAAAATTGAGTTTGGTGAATTTGGAGTACATACGGAGCGGGAATTTGGCCTGGAAGTTGGACTTTACGCCTTAATCTCTTTGGGATCTAGGAGCATTTATTTGAGGGAAATTTGTTTTGTATTTTTATATTTTTATATACACTGTTATGAACAAGTTAGAGAAAGAACTAGCCAAAAAAGAGTTGAAATGAAATTATTAAAAATACATGAAGTTTTGGGTTATTTACAGGTGAAAAACTCCTTTATTTTTGCGGCTTATTATTATTATTTTATTTTGAACAATCTAATATACAATAATTATTGTGTTTTATTAATAAGAATCATTTTGTTAATTTATTGATTTTATGTATATTTATTTGAAACTTTTCTCATGGATTTTGCTAAGATGAAAGTATTGAGATAATGAATCGTGGATTCATCACCCCCCAATACTTAAACTTTGCTAGTCCTCGAGCAAATTAAGAATGAATAAGTTAGAATATCCCCTGATTGTACATGTGAATACAAGACTTGATTTGTTCAAGAACTCTAGGTTTTAGAGATCCTAAAATTCTAAGCCGAACCAAGATCTACTCAAAAGGTATCCAATTTCCCTAATCATCAGACTCTCTTTGTATACATATATAGTAAGGATATGACTTGAATGTTCACCGCAGTTACAAGAGTAGAGTCACAACGTCACCTAAGGTTCTAGTCTAAGAGACTCTCCTATGAACCCGACCCTCAACACTAGGGACTAAACCATTTCTTGAATCAAATTCGTTGTCTCTTTAGTGGTCATACTTAAGAGTATAGATGGAAGGCCAGTTCGTAAAGGGCATAGGATTGTGTCATTTCTTCTCTCCCTCTCATTGGAACAAGGATTCTCTCAAGTGCCTTATTACGCAACACATATTTTTGGTGTTGATCAATGCGTCCGTCAAGAGAAGTTGGAGTCGTCTGCACTTGTTTTCCTGGGAGTACACCGGGGTGTGCCTTTTTTGAGTACCTACCGTACCTTCTATACCCAGACTTACAGAATTTACGATGAAGAGTAGTTTTTTGATGCAAGACAAACTCCTGGTCCTAATAATGGTGGTCCAAGTGTACACTTTGAAATGGTTGGCAACGCTCGCCTTTGGTGAAATCTCTTTTGATAATTGACTTTGTGGAAAGAGAGCTTTTCTTTAACATTTCATTGCTTTGTAGTATTTTTGTCTAGCTCCATTGCTTTTACCAAGAGTTAGCGCATACTGATCAACAATTTTTTATTTTATCACACCGTGGCACATAGGTAAATGTCAAGAGATAGTACAAAAACCATGTTCTCATACTGGCTAAAGGTGCTGACAATCAAGTTTCATGAAGCCTTCATTGATTTTATCCCATCGTCGAGCATCATCAAATCAAGTCCAAACTCAAATACCTCATCCTAGTTCCTCAAGTGAAATTTCAATTGATCTCATTATAACTGCAGTCGTGTATGTGAGGTGATGATCATATTCTTTAGGTAGAGACTAAGCATTTAATATTGCATACAAATCTTTCAAACTAGGGAAATATGAATAATTAAGTTAAGGACCCTAATGACTAAGCCTGGTTAACTCAAAATCTCAAGACCTCATAAACCAAGTGTTCTTGAACATCACTAGTCTTGTGTGAAAGTGAATGTGTCAGGGATTAAACCAACGTATTAGTTAGTTTTTTTTATTTTTGTGACTTTTTTTTAAGTTTTAGAAAAAGGTTTCTTTCCCTTTTTTTGGAAAAAAAGATAAATAAGAAGACAACTACCTAAATAATTACAACTCGATAATTACAAAAATTCACAAAACTCTCTTGAATATAAATGAATTATCCTCGCTCTTCAGTAGTCGGAGCGCGTCACGTCCATCAAACTCTGATGTACTCCAAGTCCACCGAGCCCTCGCAAGGAAAATAAAATTTATATTAGAGAGAAGAACAACAAAATATATACAAAAATATGTAGCACAATAATGGAAATAAAAATGGATTAATTACATGTGGCTCGGGGGTCGAACTACCCGAGTAAGTAAAAATCTAAATCCAAAATGTGAAATTAATCCCTAAGCCATTTTCCGCCCCGGCAACGATGCCATCTGTGGAGTCGCTAAATACGATGTATAATTTGGACACATTATAGTATGTGAACTTAGCGATTCAATCAGAACCATGAGAAGATCTCTGTGAAGAGTGTCTCAGCTTTAATTTACATCCCAGGCTAGTCTGGGGTTGAACACAGGGTGGCAAAGGTACAACTTTAGGTTAATTCAAAAATTAAGATTTAGATTTCCAATGTGGATTTTTTTATATATTTTTTTTCAAAAATAAATGCAAATGCAAATGTGGATGAATCAAGACGATAAGAAAATACACAACTAGGCCAAATTAATTTTAATGATAAATCAGTTCAATTCAATCAAATTATATATTTCCTAGGTACATAATTCAGTGATGCATGCAAAACATTTTTTTAGAATTTTAGGGGTTAAGATGCAACAAAAAAATGGACGCTTTTTATGGGTGTTTTCGCAATTTTTCACAAATAATAAGCAAAAATCATGAAAAATTTTAAAGGATGAAAACATGATGCAAGGATACTATAGTAATATGAATTTTTATGATTTTTTAGTGAAAATAGAGTGATCGTGACTAATTAAATCCTAATAAATCCACAATGTCAAATTAGACAGACGTGAGATATCCCAAATAGCAAGCAATATAAAAAAGTTGAAATTTTGTGAAAAGGATGTATGTGGATTTTAGTAAAAATCAAATACTAAAATCACTCTACAATCTATTTGAGGCTCAAGAAAACTCTAATTGAGATGAAATTTGGACAGTAATTAGAACATATATCAAGGCATCATGTCTAATTTTTCAAGAATTTTAGAGCGATTATGAGTTACATATAAATTTAAGAGCACTAAATGGGTAAAATATGCAATATTTCAGTTAAACATTTTTAATTAATTATTCAAAGACCATAAAAATATAAATAAATATCCACGTAGTAGAGAACTAGTTGCTCAACATCATACCTTTTTTTTTAAATAAATGATGCAAAAATGGAATCCAAATTTAGAGATGAACACAAGGGTATGCATGCAATTTCAGAAATTGAAAACTTACAATCAACTATGTACATGGACCTTTTTTCCATAACGGAAACATGAAATATACACAATGCAATTTTCACATTAAAAAAAATTAAAAAGAGTATAACTTCCATAGGAAGGGCACGAAAGTGGGGAGGCGGAGCCGGTGACGGGGGCACGCCGCGTGAGGCGTCGGCGGAAGGAGGAGGTCGGCGGATATGCGGCCGCGCACCAAGCGATTGAGGAGGGCCGGTGCTAGGAGAGGAACCACTAGCTGCGAGTGGGACGGTGGATGGAGGAGGCACTGGCCGCGGGTCGGGGGCGGTGCTGCCTGCGTGAAGAGGGGGGTCACGCTGGGTTTGGTGCATCGCTCACTGAGGCGGTGGAGCTCCGCCGCTGGCGGTCGAGCCACGGACGTGGAGGACAACGTTGCCAACCATTGGAGGGGAAGGGGCGGCGACCTGGCCGTAGACTTTTTTTATTATTTTTTATTTACTTTTTTTTATTTTTTTACTGCTGGTGATGGACAATATTTTTTTAAAATTTTCTTAAACACAGAATGCAACAAAATAAAAAATGTGGTGATGGTGTAATGGAGACTGTGAATGGTGGGAAGATGAAGATGGTGGTAAATGTAAGAACAAATGCAAAGATAAAATAAAAATGCAAATATAAGATGAATTACCTAAAATGGAAACGGTCGCCTATGGGGTGTGCTCAGGAGAAGCACGATCCTTGCTTGAATCGCCAGCGAGCGATGAGCTCGAGCGGCGCGTGGTTGCGGCTGCGATGTTGGCCAAAAAGCCAATGGATCTCACCGAAGAGAGGGCTATCGTCGCTCGACCGCGGTCGAGTTGCTGTCACCGATTCAACTCTGGGAACTAGGCTCTCCTCACATAAAGATGGATCAAGTGCAAAATGAGGATGATGAGATGTATATAAAGAGAAGATATGAGAAGTTATTGAAGTAGTGGAGTTGAATGGGAGGTTGTATTATTAATGGAGTTGAATGAGAGGTTAATAAAAAATGGTAGAGTTGAATGAAGGTTGGTGGTAGAAGAGAAGTTATTCTAGAGAATGGGAATTAAATAATAAAATAAATAAAGATATAAAGTAGACTATGAAATAAAAAATATAAAGAAGGAAAAATAGTGGAGAATTTACAAAGGAATACATACAACATGTACATTTTTTGTTTGCTTTTATAATATATATATATATATATATATTTGTCTTTTTAATAAGAGATATTTACAATGAAAAATACAATAAAATATTAGAACACATTGATGAATTTTTTGGGGTTTTGAGTAACTGAGAAATATAAAATAAAAAATGAAGAAAGAACGAATATATACATAATATAATGTGCATCTAGGTCCCAAAATCCAGCTTTTGCTAATGAGATCCTATTTTGATGAAATCACTTCCATTAGATAGATAATTTTCTAACTTGAACTTTAAAAGTGAGTTCGTGAATTTGGAGTTTATACAGAGCAGGAATTTGGCCTGCAAGTTGGACTTTACGGTTTTTTCTCTTTAAGATCTTGTAGCATTTATTTGAGATGAATTTCATTTTTTTATTTTTGTATTTTTATATACATTGTTATGAACAAGTTAGAGAATGAATTAGCCAAAAAGGAGTTGAAACGGAATTACTAAAAATACATGAGGTTTTGGGCTATTTACAAGTGAAAAACTCCTTTATTTTTGCGGTCTTTTATTGTTAATTTATTTTGTACAATCTAATATACAATAATTAGCATATTTTATTTACAAGAGTCATTCTGTTAATTTATTGATTTTATGTATATTTATTTGAGACGTTACTCATGGACTTCGCTAAGATCAAGATATTGAGATGATGAATCGTGGATTCATCACTCATCTCATCCATGTTCTTAATCAGCCGAAGCAGACAGTCTTAGGGCCAAGTTATCCAGCACAACCTAGAAGAATCATCTTGTATGGTCCTCTGGTACTGTAGGGAAGAATTCTGTTGGTAACTCGGATGGTTCCGATAGTGAGGGTGAGGGTATGAGGAATATTGAGAAGGGCCGGAGTACTGGTTCTAATAATGAGCAATCAACTTCTACTAGCAGTAATTCTGCTACCTGTATGCAGAGTGCTACGGACCATGTTGGTATCCTTGCCTCCATGTGTTCCCATAATTTGGATATTACTGTTGATGACAGGGATGATAGGGTCTTCCATCCTGTTGCTGGTGATAGGGCCTTTTGAATGATATAGTAAGAGCCTTAAGCACATCACGGAAGCATGAGGATCGCATCGTATGCGATCCGGAGCGACTAGTCACACTAGTTGCTCGATGCAGCGAAGTTAAAATATTTCATGTGACGAAATCACATGATCCAAGAACACTTCTTGGAATGTTTCATCTAAACCAAAAACAAGTAATAGGATTACCTCTTGAAGCGTGGTTGTAATAGAGTCTCTAAACGAAGAGACCCCATATCTCAAGTCTGATCAGACGGAGGAGACGCTTGCGAGCGTGTTGATAAAACACGTGCTTCTCGCAATCCTTGTTGATGATCCAAGCGACGGATCTCCTGATCTCGACACACGAAATCCGACGTCTTCTTCACGAGCGAGGTGCACCGAAGGAGACAAAGATCCACGAGCAAACGATCGAGCAACATAACGACGACGCTGCGGCGATGGAGAACCTCTCTAGCACATCCATGATGGATGGGCATATGAGAGAGAGAGAGAGAATGGGCATGTAGAGAGAGAAAGAGAAAGAGAGACTTATGTTCTCTTGTGTGTGTGTGTGTAAAGAAGAGCAAAGGGGTGCCCTTCTATTTATATTATTTTGGGATCCATGGATCTCAATTTATGGGCAACACAAATCCAAAGGCTCTCATTTATTGGTGTTTCTTTTAATGGCTAAGATTTGTGTTGGTAAAAACCAACAACAATTAATTTAATTTAGATCAAATCTATATTGCTAAATCAATATTAATCAATCTCAAATTAAATCAAATAAATATGGAGATAATGGGAAAGAGAGAGTGCCTCCTTCCATATACATGGAGTGGATGTCCACCGTTTCCTAATAGGAATAGGCGGTCGTCCCTCCTATTAATATGGAAGGAGTATCTCCAATGTAATTTCCTTGGATTACATTATTCCATGTATCTCCAATTTTACAACAACAAATGTTGTAAATTAGTCTATAAAATAATTCATAATTATTTTGTGAATATTGCAATATTGCCATTGGAAATTTGTGAATCACATTCACAACCGAATATAAAATGTAAATTAGATTTTCAATTTAATATTCAATGTGAATCCAATTCACATTAACATTTAAATAACAAATGTAGATTACAAATAGCTCCCTCTTATATATTATAAATCACATTTATAACATATATGATTATCATGGACAGTACTATCCACATTATTCATATCCATGATTATTAAATCACATTTAATCATCTTGGATCTCTATTCTATCATTTCCAAATTATATGAATCACATTCACATTATTCACATTTTTTTGATAATTAAATCACTTTTAATTATCTTAGATAACTCTCCATATGATATGAATCGAATTCATATTAATCATGATAATTAAATCACATTTAATTATCCATTTTCTCAATGCTCAGATACATATATCAACTATGAAATTATCCAGAACTCTTTCAAGAATAATGTGCTTTCTCCGCGAATACTTGGTGATAAGGACAGGGCGATTGTATTGTTCCACGCATAGTGACTTGGATATTGAGATCATATCTCAAATACAGATCGTGGGCCTCCCATAGATGCTTGACTAAATCATGACCGCAAATCTAATCTTCTCATTGCATCTGAATCACATTCAGATCAATGTCCAACATTTGGACCAAGATCAGGTTACTTCTCTACTGAGAGGAGTCACTAACGTCTAGACCCGTTTCATCACTCCCTAGGAATGGAAGCGTCTTGGTTATACAATCGTTTATGATCACATCACCCTCAGATATTCCCAATACCTATACAACCTACATACCAGAAGACTCAGAATGAACCCAAAGTATTGGATCAACTTTATATTGTCTACTTCATGGTTTTATCAGTAAGTTTCTCATTCGATCGTTGGGAGTCAGTATCGATCATATACTTTCCAAAAGCATACGCCATACCTAGGTCTTGATCATATACTTTACAAAATGTATATATCAAACCTACCAATTCACTCAAGCTTCCAAATCGAGACGATCGTACACGGAATTTGGTTCCCCCCAATATCCCATGAGTGATCTCATGTCATCCGGTTCAGTAACTGAACCTGTATGATCCCTTTGAGAGATCGTATTACTCATACGCCCTTACATGCACACCAGCACGCCGGCGTATAGACCTTGATTAAGTCATCAACCTATTGGTCTACAAAATGTACATACTTAGACATATTGTAACACATATGTCTCAGGTTAAAGGATGCATGCCTGTATCGTGACAACATACGATATAGGACTTTTGGTTATCTCGATCTCGTTAAGTCAACTCTTTGACCTAACTAATCTGACACCTCCAAATCTCTATTCCTATGCAGATGACCTGCATCAAGAGGCCGATCAGATATCAGCCTAACTGAGAAAGTGTTTCCATCTCCTACTCAGACTGGAGATCATCTCTTAACAATCATTTGACGGTGCTTGATGAGTCCTCAATCTAATCCTTTAGATATTCATCCAATCACAGCCTCTATGATTCAATAGTTGATCAACAGTTGTATAATTATTAAGATGGTCATGGTACACAACCCTAATTGTACCAAGGGACTAATTATGCAAATTAGTTATTCTTCATTTCAGATCAGGGATTGATATTTACAATAACATTTATTGCATAATGGCTCGCAATGGGCTCGCACGTCCAGCAATTCCCCCCAGTCCAAAGAGCCATTAATGGGCTAATAATTTAAACCCACACTAATGTGACAATAATAGACTATTTATACAATAGCTAGATAAGCTAATCAGTCACTCTGTTCCCAAGAGACTACGCCAAGTCCTTTTACGACACTTGCATATCCCCAGTAGCAGTGCTCGCATCTAATGCAACTGTTGCATCTTATGCAACCAATACTCAATCTTGTTAGTTACAATGTCCTTGACTCTACAACTTAATAATTATCATGACCAGTATTTCTATAATTCTTATCAGAATACCCTTTATCCTGGAGATCACTATCTCTTACGGTATCCATAGTTAAGACCTTTTATATCACGTTCTATAAAGTCTTATGTTTTTGAAGATAAGACTTTGATATCACTATCTCAAAAAATCTTATCAATAATGAAGATTTTGTTATTTCTGTAATCAACGGTTTTTTTTGTCCATAGTAGGATTAGCAACACTTTACTACTCCCACTGCATGGCAGATTTCTGGCTTTTGTACACATCTAGCATACACAGCTTCTTGTAACTGATGCACAGGTGCAAGCAGCTCTAGCATTCACTTCCTCAACTCTTTGAGGTGCTATCCATTTAGATAGGTTAGTACCATATCTTAAGGGATGGAAGCCTTTCTTGGAATGTCGAAGAATGGAATATGTCCAAGGTGTACTACAAATGTGACAGTCCCAATATCCTCTTCTCTTTTCTTATAAACAACTTCAGAACTAAGATGTAAGAGATATCCTTGAAATCATATCTCAAGTTATGGAACCAACATATTATGAAACACTTATTTTTATCCTTATATCATTTGAAATGATTAAGATATTATCTACATTTAGCATGATGAACACAAATGGCACTCCCACTAAGCTTCATATGGTTCATCAAGATTCTTTCTGAAATCATAACATTTATAATTTCATCAAATCTTATGTTCTAGCTAGAAGAAGCTTATTTGAGTCCATAGATGGATTCTTTAGCTTGCACACCTTGCTTTCCTCAACATGAAGCCCTGAGGCTACTTCATGTGAATATCCTCAAAGAGGAATTCAAAGAGGAATGCAATCTTAACTTCCATCATGAAGATGTAAAAGTCAAGTTGTGTAGCTATAGTTAGCAATATTCTGATGGTTTTAAGAATGGTCACTAAAGAGCAAGTCTCATCGCAAGCGATGTCTTCTCTTAAGTGTGTATATTCTGGATACAAACCGTGCTATGAAGGTCTCTACCTTCTCATCAGGTTCCCTTCCACTTGAAGATTAATTTACATTATAATGGGTCTAAACCTTATAGGTGGATCCTCGAGGGTGAAGAAAAGGGTGAGATCCTTATGCGTATAATGGAAGCGTGAGGATCACATCGTATGCGATCGGGAGCGACTAGTCGTACTACTTGCTCGATGCAACAGAAATTAAAATTTTTCATGTGACGAAACCACATAATCCAAGAACAATTCTGGGATCGTTTCGTCTAAACCACAATCATGCAATAGGATTACCTCCTGAAGCGTGGTTGTGATCGAGTCTCTAAACAAAGAGAACTCCTGTCTCACGTCCAATCCGACGGAGGAGACGCTTGCGAGTGTAGTGATGAAACACGTGCCTCTCGCAATCTATGTTGATGATCCAAGCGAAGGATTGCCTGATCTCGACACACGAGATCCGACGTCTTCTTCACGAGTGAGGCGCACCGAATGAGACAGAGATCCACGAGCAAACCATTGGGAAACATAACGACCATGCTGCGGCGATGACGACTCTCGCTAGGGCAACCATGGTAGACGGCCACATGAGAGAGAGAGTGGGTGTGTATAGAGAATGAGAGAGAGAGACTTGTTCTCCTTGTGTAAAGAAGAGCAATGAGGAGCCTCTCCTTTTATAATATTTTGGGATCCATAGATCTCAATCCATGGGCAACACAAATCCAATGGCTCTCTATGATTTGTGTTTCTTTTAATGGCTAAAATTTGTGTTGCTAAAAATCAACAACAATTAATTAAATTTAGAATAAATCTATATTGATAAATCACTATAAATCAATCCCAAATTAAATCAATTAAGCATGGAGATTATGTAATGAAGATTGCATCCTTCCATAATATTGGATTTGGTGGAAATCTCATGCAATCTCATGAGATCTCATGAGATTACATTATTCCACGGAAATCTCCAAGATTTACAATACACTTGTTGTAAATTATTCTACAAAAATAAGTCATAATTATTTTGTGAATATTGCAATCTTGCCATTGGAAAATTGTCAATCACATTCACAACCCAAAAATAAAATGTCAATTATATTTTCAATTAATTGTCCAATGTGAATCCAATTCACATCAACATTTAACTAACAAATGTAAATTACAAATAGCTCTCTCTTATATATTATAAAGCACAATTATAATATATATGATTAATATGGATATTGCTATCCACATTAATCATATCCATGATAATTAAATCACATTTAATCATCTAGGATCTCTATTCTTGTTTGCCGAAATAATATGAATCACATTCACATTATTCACGTCTTTTATAATTAAATTACATTTAATTTTATTAGATAACCCACCTTATAATATGAATCAAATTCACATTATTTATGATAATTAAATCACATTTAATTATCATTTTTCTCAATGCTTGGATACATAATATCAAAAGAGAAATTATCCTAACCCCATTCAAGGATAATGCGCTTTCTCCGCAGATACTTGGAGATAAGGACAAGGCGATTGTATTGTTCCACGTATAGTGACTTGGATATTGAGATCATATCTCAAATCCAGATCACGGGCCTCCCATAGATGCTTGATTAAATCAAGATCGCAAATCTAATCTTCTCATTGCATCTGAATCACATTCAGATCAATGTCCAACATTCGGACCATGATTAGATTACTTCTCTATAGAGAGGAGTCACGAAAATCCAGACCTGTTTCATCACTCCCTAGAAATGGAAGCATCACGGTTATACAATCGTTTATGATCACATAACCCTCAAGTATTCCCAATACCTGTAAATCCTGCATACTGGAAAACTCAGAATAAACCTGAAGTATTAGTTCAACTTTACACTGTCTACTACAGGGTTTTATCATTTAGTTTCTCATTCGATCATTGGGAGTTTGTATCGATCTTATACTTTCCAAAAGCATATATCATACCTTGGTCTTGATCATATACTTTTTAAAAGTATATATCAAACCTACAAATTCAGTCAAGCTTCTAAAGCGAGACGACCGTGCATGGAATATGATTCTTCCCAATATCTCATGAGTGAGCTCATGCCTTCCAGTTCAGTAAATGAACATGTATGATCCCTTTGAGAGATCATATTACTCATATGCCCTTATATGTACACGAGTGCGTTGGTGTATAGACCTTGGTTAGGCCATGAACCTATTGGTCTGCCAAATGTACATACTAAGACATATAGTAACACATCTGTCTCCGGTCAGAGGATGCGTGCATGTATCGTGCCGGCATACGATATAGGACTCTGGTTATCTCGATCTCGTTAAGTCAACTCTTTGACCTAACTAATCTGACACCTCTGAATCTCTATTCCTATGCACAAGACTTGCATCAAGAGGTCGGTCAGATATCAGGCTATATGAGAAAGCATTGCCATCTCCTATTCAGGCTGGAGATCATCTCTTAACAATAATTTGATGGTGCTTGATGAGTCCTCAATCTAACTCTTTATATATTTATCCAAGCACCAGCCTCTCTGATTCAATAGTTGAATAAACAACTGTATGATTATTAAGATGGCCATGGTACATAACCCTAATTGTACTAAGGGACCTATTATGCAAATTATTTATTCTTCAGTTCAGATCTGAGAATGATATTCACAGTAACATTTATTACATAATGGCGCGCCGCGGGCTCGCATGGTCAACAATCTCCCACTATCCCAAAGAGCCATTAATGGGCTAATCATTAAAATCCGCACTCATGTGACAATCATAGGCTATTTAGAAAAGAGTTAGGTAAGCTGATCAAGCACTCTGTTCCCGTGAGGCTACACCAAGTCCTTTTACGACACTTGCATATCCCCAGTAATAGTGCTCGCATCTAATGCGAATGTTTCATCTTATGCAACCAATACTCAATCTTGTTAGTTACAGTGTCCTTGACACTACAGCTTAATAATACTCATAACAAGTATTTCTATAATCCTTATCAAAATATCCTTACTCCTGGAGATCACTATCTCTTAAGGTATACACAGTTAAGACCTTTTAGATATCTATCTATAAAGTGTTAAGTTTTGAAGATAAGTCTTTGAGATCACTATCTCAAAAAATCTTGTCATTAATGAAGATTTTGTTATTACTGCAATCAAGTGCTTTTTCTCCTTTTAGGATTAGCAGAACTTTACTACTCCCACTGCATGGCAGATATCTAGCTTTTGTACACATCTAGCATACACTCGGCTTCTCGTAACTGATGCACACGTGCAAGCAGTTTTAGCATTCACTTCCTCAACTCTTTGAGGTTCTATCCCTTTAGATAGGTCAGTACCATATCTTAAGGGATGGAAGCCTTTCTTGGAATTTCCAAGAATGGAATATGTCCAAGGTGTACTACAAATGTGGCAGTCCCAATATCCTCTTCTCTTTGCTTGTGAACAACTTCAGAACTAAAATATAAGAGATATCCTTGAAATCATATCTCAAGTTATGGAACAACCATATTATAAAACACTTATTATAAATCCTCATATCATTTTAAATGATTAGGATATCATCTACATTTAGCACCATGAACACAAAGGCACTCTCACTAAGCTTCGCATGGCTCATCAAGATTCTATCTGAAATCATACCATTTATAATTTCATCAAAATCTTATGGTCCAACTTCAAGAAGCTTATTTGAGTCCATAGATGGAGCTCTCTTGCTTTCACACATTACTTTCCTAATCCATGAAGCCCTGGGGCTACTTCATGTGAATATCCTCGGAGAGGTATTCATAGAGAGATGCAATGTTGATTTCCATCGTGAAGATGTGAAAGTCAAGTTGTGTAGCTATAGTTAGCAATATTGTGATGGTTTTAAGCATGGTCACCGAATAGCAAGTTTTGTCGCAACAATGTCTTCTCTTCTGGTGTGTAGCTCATGGCTACGAACCGTGCTTTGAAGGTCTCTACCTTCCTATCAGGTTCCCTCTTCTCTTGATGATCCATTTACACCTTTACAGGTCTCATACATATAGGTGGATCCTCAAGGGTCCATATACAACACTTTACTTTATACTTTCATTGCTAAAATCCATCTTTCCATGTTATAATCCTCAGGAGTTTCATCACACGAAGTCCGATCACTAGGGATGAAAATGGTCGGATACGGATACGAATGTATGTATAATCATATCCTTATCAATTTACAAATATGAATACGAATGCGGATATGAATATTGAGAAATGTGAAAAATGTGTTACCATATCCTTAAAAACAAATACGAATGTAAAACGAATACGAATCGGATATGAATAATAACAAAAATAATTTACTAATACACATGTTTAGGATGGTTTAAACATAAAATAGATATACCATATAATGCAATTTCATAAAAATTATATCAACGATGGTGAACGCAATCATAAAATGATACTACACACATTTCTAAATAAATATATTACTATACTTATATTCGAAAACTAATATACGAATACGAATGCGAATATTAACGAATGTTAAAGTGACATCCATATCCGCATCCATTTTAAAACAAATATGAATATGAATGTCAAATATGTATAAAACGAATATGATAGCGGATCGGATACGAATATATTCACATTCGTTTTCATCCCTACCCATCACTATCAGACTTAACTGACTCATGGAGTATATCCTCAAACTTATTTGAAGAGGTATTAGTGTTTCATCTTGAATTATCCTTTTAGTTCCCGATTTTAGGAGTGTTATTATCTTCTCAAGATTAAATGAGTTCCTATACTTCATTTTCATCTTGATTCCCAGGAGAGTCATCCTCTAAGAATCACATTCTTAGAGATGAGATCTTTTAAGAATCTCAAGGTTATAAAGTAGATATCCAATACCATCCTTTAATTTCCTAATGAAGTAGCACTCTCTAGTGCTCAATTCCATCTTACTTGCATGGAATCTTATTAAGCATATATATTGTAGTCTCTACTACACATATACTTGGAAACTAAGAGGTAATTATGCTTGGATAAATATCTAAAGAGTTAGATTCAAGGACCATGAAATGATTGTAAAATGTGATCTCTAGTCTGAGTAGGAGATGTCAATCCTTATATCTAAAGGTTGATATCTAACCGACCTCTTGATGCAAGTCCTCTACATAGGAAATAGCAGGTGATGTCACCACATTTCGTAACATGTAGATCGAATCAGCGGATGCGTACGATCAGAGCGGTGGCGTTTGTGAAATAGAGACGGGGAGACGTCGGCTATGGAAGGTGGCCTCGGTGATTTGATGAGAAAGACGAGATTTTGAAGGGATTCAATGGGGAAGAAGATCGCGGGGATATCTGATTCGAGGCGGCGCTGCGATGATTTTGGGGCGGGTTGGAAGGCGACAGAGTTTGCGAGATGGGCGGCGAAATCGTGGGGTGCGACAGAGGTGAATTGGGAAAAGTGTGGTCTGGGAACGAAGGCCAACGATCGTCCAATCGGCTGCGTTCGGACGGCCGTGATTATGCCATGTGGCGCCGAGGAGGGGTGCATGTGGATGCACGTGCGGGGCACGTGCATGGGAGGCACATGCTTCGCACGTGCGAGGTCTATATATTTTTTAAAATTAATTAATAAAAGCTTAAAAAAATGGCTTACATGTGGCTCTTCAGAAGGGGCCATGTGTCAGCACCACAAAAAACGAAAAATAAATAGTAAACGGCCTCGGATCGAAAAAAATTCTTCATGAAAATTGCCCGTCTCGATGAGATCTACAACTTTCATTAATACATCCAAACCAAAATCGATCATTTGCATGAACTGATATTTTTGGGGTATCTCATGTACGTAGAATACCTCGATTTTTGGGTTTTATAATTTTTTATCATTTCTAAACCAGATTAAAAAAATCCAGAAAAAATATGATAAAATTAAATATAAATATTAATTTTATTTTTTGGATTTTTATTAATTAAGAAAAAGAAGAAATAAAATAAAATACGAAAAGGTTCAATCTTGTATAAACAGATAGTGAAGACTTGGACTCAATTTGTTTCTTTGATTTCAAGTCTATTTGGATTTGTATTTTTGCACATTTTAATAAAACTTTTATCAAAGAAGATAAATGAAAAATAAATAAATTAAAATAGGTTAATTATGTACATAAAATAATAGGTCAAAAACCGTTAAAATACAAAATCTAAAAAAGAGGCCCATAACCCAACTTTCACATACGAGCTCCGATTCACATGAACTTGGTCTTGTTTTGAAAGTAGTTAAATGTAAAATAGTTCAAAAGTGAGTAGGATTAAAACAAACACTGGATGAGGAAGATATGAGGGTTTTAGTCCGGAAATCCTAGAATAATGATTTGGGTTTTTGGTCCAATTATTTGGGTTAGTTATTTTTTTCCTATTTTTCATTTACTCTTGTTAGTGATATGTGCATACTGAAGGTGGTTTTGGGACATTTGGAGTTAGCATCAATTAGTTAAAAATCTGGGAAGTGCGGCTATTTACAGATCAATTTTGGCAGGGATTATTGGTTTCTTATTTTGTGCAGAAATAAGTGATAATATGCAATTCTTATTAAGAAATGCATGAATGTTAATTATGTAGAATAAATGAAGAAATGCGAATGATTTTTAAGGATTTGAGCTTAATTAATGATATTTAGAGTGATGAATCTGAGATTCATCATCCCCCTATAATTAAACCATGCTCATCACTGAGCATCAAAAAGGAATGCCATGAGGTGAAATGAGATTGGGGTCCATACCATGACCATGAGCTGAAGTTGAAAATGAAACTAGACTCGACCTTTGGAATATTAAATTTGCAGAACATATGTGAGACTTAGAATTTTAAAATCAACAACCTTTAATTTCTACGCATCATTGTCACAGTTTTGGCTCAAAAGTCATCTTAGATTAATCCTCTTCCCAAATCATACCATATGAACATTGAACAACCGACTCATTTGTATGAAAGGTTTCAGCCCTTCCCATCCAGAATGCTTGACTACCATGCTAATCTCCTCTCCAGTAACTCGTCCTCAGGGATTTAGGTATTTCCTTCTAAGGTCTGTCGCGTTGTGTTCACAATCGAATTGGGGGGAGGAGTTAGAAGAAGGAGAAAAGAATTGGTGGGTAGCCAGTGCAGTGTAGTCGCCTCTTCTTGTGAATCTGGCTAGCGTAGCCGAGTCTCAACCAAGATCTGCAGGTTTTCTTGAAGCTTGGACCTTTTTGATCAGATATTTATTTTGTTGTGGCTTCTTTGTATTTGGATTTTTGGCTATTCTGCTTGAATGTTGTTGTGCCCCTACAGAAATAGAATCTTTTTGTTTTCGTATATTTTTGGGGTCTTAGAAAAAATTATGCCCAGCCGTCCATCCCTTTTCCGAAGCTTTATTTCAACCCATACTCTGGTCTTTAGATTTCTACGCTATGAGGAAAGAAACTCACACAGTCTTCCAACATCTCGTTTGAGTTGAGCTAAGTGCATAGTGCGAGAGTACTAACTAATTCCCTATTCCAGGGTTGTACCCAGAATGAAGAGACCAGGTTAGACCTAAGAGTCAGACGCTCCTAATTGTCATGTGGAACTCAAAGAATAAAGTCAAAGACCCGAAGTTTCTAAAATCTTATTTCTCGGTGAAGTTCCTCTGAAAATTAGATGGATTAAGGTCAAGTTTAGACCACTCTCGGTTTCTGCTCATAACTCGATTCAGAACCCAAAGACTTTTCACATATGTAAATGAATGTGATCTTGGATAAAGTGCAGGTGTGTGAAATGCAGACGTATTATTAATTTTTTTTGCATTTTTTTATTATGTAAGGGAATTTTTTTGACAAGTTTTTTTAATGCAAACATGAATATGAAGACATTTTTTTAAACAATTTGGGTTGGATACAGTCAGTAGCAAAACTCTCTTTTTTTGTTTTTGTTTTATTTTTGTTTTGTGTTACCCACCACATAAATACATATAGATTTACGTGAAAGTACGAGATATGGGTAAAATATATACAATATATATATATATATATATATATATACAGACCCCCCTTATACTTAGCGAGTGTTGTGTCCTCAGAGCACAAGAAGCGTAAAGAAGACATAGCTTGGTCTAAGCGTAAGAGAGTGAAAAAGGAAAAGAAAAAGAACATGATACCCAGGTGTGCCCCTCTATACTTAGACTGTGAACAGTCTAAGTATGGAAGAAGAGCGAAAGAATGACGCGGTCGGGGTATGTGAATGAGGAGAGTATATATGGATGGGCATAAGTTCCCCTATGCTTATGTTAGCAAGGTGAGCCCGAGGCGAACCATTCCTACAATGAATATTATTGGAATAAATGATTTATCAATAATAGTTATTGATTATTTTTCACTCCCTTTCTAAGATTGAATGAATGAATGCACTATAAGGTCCCTCTGTACAATAAGGGTTATGTACCATGGCCATCAATATGATCATACAACTGTTGATTCATTGATTGAATCATGGAGGCTGATGCTTGATGAATATCTAAGGAGTTAGATAGAGGACTCACCAAGAATCTTCAAATGATTGTTAAGTGATGATCTGCAGTCTGAGTTGGAGATGGCAATCCTTTCTCATATGGCTGATATCTGACCGACCTCTCAGGTCCTCTACATGGGATTAGTGATTCGGAGGTCTCATATTAGTTGAGTCAATGGCTTGACTTAACGAGATCGAGATAACCAAAGACCTATGTTGAATGCTGTCACAACATAGGCATGCATCCTCTGACAAAAGACATATGTGCTGCTATATGTCTGAGTGTGTGCATTTGGCATACCAATAGGTTGATGAACTAACCAAGGTCTATATATTAGTGAGATGATGTGCATGTAAGGACATATGAGTAATACAATCTCTCAAAGGGATCATACATGTTCACTTGTGAACCGGAAGACATGAGATCACTCATGAGGTATTGGGACTGGTCAAATTCCATGCATGGTCGTCATGCTTTGGAAGCATGACATGCATTTGAAGATAAGATATATGCTTTGGGAAAGCATATTATCCATACCAATTCCAAATGACCAAGATTGAGAAACTTAATGATCAAACCCTGAAGATGACAGTGTAAAAGTGATCTATATCTTCAGAATGATCATAGGTCTTCCAATACGCGGGATGTAAATGTATTGGGAATACCTGAGGGTGATGTGATCATAAACGATTGTATAACCATGACGCTTCCATTCCGAGGGAGTGATGAAACATGTTTGGATTTTAGTGACTCCTCTCAATAGAGAAGTGACCTAATCTTAGTCCATGCATTGGACATTGATCTGAATGAGATTCAGATGCAACGAGAAGATTAGGTCTACGGTCTTGATTTGATCAAGTATATGTGGGAGGTCCATGAGATATGGATTTGAGATGTGATATCAACATCCAAGTCACTATACGTGGAAGAATACAATCACCCTGTCCTTATCTCCATGTATCTGCGGAGAAATCTCATTATTCTTGAAGGGGTTCTAGAATAATTCTGTAAATCTAAGCATTGAAGAATTGATGATTACATGTTATTTAATCATCTTCATGTGTGTGGAAATAATCCAATATAATTAAATGTGATTTAATTATTGTGGATAAGAATGATGTGGATAACAATATCCAAATATTCATAATATATTATAAATGTGATTTATAATGTATTAGAGAGAGCTAATTATAATTTATATTTGTTTATTAGTTATTAATGTGTATTGGATACATTGTGTGATTAACTGAAAATGTAAATTATATTTTCTTTTGGGTTGTGATTATGATTAACAAATTTCCAATGGTAAGATTGCAATATTCTCAAAATTAATTATGAATTATTTTTGAAGAATAATTCACAACAAAAGTTGTTGGAAATAATAATGGAGATTTCCACAGAGATTTGTTATCTCATGAGATTTCATGAGATTACCTCCACATGGAAACATGTGGATGGCTACCAAGTCTTCCTTGGAATTGGTGGTCGTCCACCATGTTGACATGGGAGATGCAATCTCCATGTTGATTCTCTTCTTATTTGGTTGATCTATTTTCGAATTGAATTGTATTTGATTTATCAAATATATTTGGTCTAAATCAAATCATAATTTTTTTGGCTTTTTCCAACAACAATCTTGATCATTGGATTGAACATAAATCAATCTCATCCATTGATTTAATATGTCCCATGGATTGAGATCCATGGATCCCAAAACCCTATAAATAAAGAGCCATACCATGCTCTCTAAGGCTATGCAATTTTGGAGCACATCTCTCTCTCTCATTTCTCTCACACGTTAACTCTGTCTCCCTTTCCTTGGTGGTTGTCCACCAAAAACCCTAGAGGAGAGTTTCGTCAATGCCTTCGCCACCGTGTCGCTGCTTCGACGTTCTTCGTTTCTCCGTCTTCTTGGAGTGCTACGCTCACAAAGAAGACGTTCGATCTCGTATGATGAGATCAAGAGTTCACGGTGCTTGGATCATCTTGTTGGATTGCAAGGATGATGCGGTTCATCCCCCCGCTCGCAAGCATCTTCTCCGACGATCGGACGTGAGACATGAGGTCTCTTTTCTTAGAGACTAGCTCAACCACGCTTCAAGAGGTATTCCTTTATACTTGTTGTGGTTCTGGATGGAACGATCGAAGAATCGTTCTGGGATCATGTGGTTTCATCGCATGAAAATTTTTTAAATTCCGCTGCACAGAAAATCTAGTACGACTAGTCATTTTGGGTCGTATTCGATACGACGATCACGCTTCTGTGATACACTTGAAGATAATACCATATCCTTCAACTTAGGCTTTGGTCAGCCTATGTATAGAAGAAGGGTGGAAATGAGGTGATCGAGACAAATGGAGAATGGTATGTACATATGGCGTCGGTCCCCCCCATACTATGCCTTGGCCTAAGGAAAGGAAGAAGATGTACAAGGAGACCGATGTGGTCGGGAGGGAGGGTGGGTAGCCAATGATTAAGGTGATTTTTAGCTGATCTTTTTGTGAGCCTATGGTGGGAGATCGTAATGATAAGAGAGGGATGAAGCATAATATTCCCAACTATGATCAATATTTTTCTCATAAAAATCATGATGGATAGTAGATGAAGCGTTTGAGTTAGATTAAAGATAACCTTCATCAGAGGAATAGTATTTAAAAGTCGACACACTCCAGATATTCTTATCTTTTTGTTTTTCAAATGTTTTCTCAGAATTTGTTCCTTCTTGAGATCATGTGATTTGTCCTCGGATGAATATTCTGAAGCACCAGTCTCAGTCAGCTCATAAGAAATAATTCCATTGTATTTGATGAGAGCAGGAGCATCAGCTTTTGATGAATAATAGTGAGGAACAAAAGTCATCCAAAGGGAGTCGAATTTTGGATCATTGTGAAGATATGGTTTTAGAATTGTCGAGCAGACATCGCTCATGTAGATTACCGTTTTCGGACATGATGAGGGATCATCAGCTGATTCCTCTTCCGGAAGGTCAATGGTGACTTTCTTTTTCTCGTTTCGCGAAGGTGTCGTAACAATTGAGTCTCCAGATGAATAACCATTGGAATTCTTCTCCTTGGTAGGTGTAAGTCCTGCGTGCTTGTTCTTAGTCTTCTTAATGCTGGTGCACTCTCGTTTTGGGATGATTTGGTCAAGGTATTCAAAGTAGGTTGCTCCAGGGTGCGACGATGCATAAGTCCTCGGATCATATAAGAAACATTCATTTATTTTGAGATATGCGGGAACTAAAATACTGGAAAGAGTCTCTACATATTCATTCTCAATTAATTTGATGTTGGAGCATTCCTGTGTCGTGTTGATATGATCCAGATAGTCAAAATAAGTTGATTCAGGGTGCGGCCATGCATAAGTCTCCAGATCATATGATTCATATACTTGATTCTCCATGGTGAGAGTAGTTGGGAATGGAGAAGCGGGAAATTCTCTAAACTAATAGTCTCATCAACAACCACTATCTCAAATGTAGCAACAGGGTTGGACCCTTCTACCACTTCAGGGTTACGGTTATCGGGTACTTCGTGGGTTGCCTTTGAAAATTGTGGTTCCTCAAATATTGGGTAAGATCAAAGTGCATCCAATGATGTAAAATTGATTTCCCGAATCTTACACTCAATAATTGCCTTAGCTAATGCTAAGAATAGCTTTTCGAGAATAACTGGAGACAGGGTGAATTCTCCATGATGCTTGATATCAATGATCGCGAATTCTACTTTGAGCGGAGCACCTTGGAATGTCATGATGACAGAAGTGATTCCTCTCGACCACTTAATCGATCGGTCAGCTAATTGAACAATCTCGCGTATCTTCCTGATTGGTCCGAGTTTGAGTTCGTGAAATACAGAGGTCGGGAGTATATTGATCGGTGAATCGTTGTCAATTCGAGCATGGGTGAAAATTGTGTCTTTGATTCGAGAGTCAAATCCGGGCAATTCACTATGTGGCTCTTGGTTTTTCTCCTCAATACCAAGGATGACGCCATTGACAAGATATGTCTTTCAATCTTTGTTCTTATCCTGCTCGACTTTTTCATCATTAATTTGCCCATTACAAATCCTTTAAGGTCGGGGAAGTGTTCAATGGACATTGTAAAGGGAAGTTCAAAATCAATCTTTTCTCTAATGCTTCCCGTAGAGTAGCATCCAAATTCTTCAGATCATCTTCATTTTCAATTTTTATGTAGTTTTCTGGATTTTTAATTTTTGGGTGTTTTTTAATATTTCAATTTTTTGGTATTTTCTACGTGGTGTGGTGATGTGGTGTGTTCCTCATATGATAAGGGGTTCTGATGTTTTGAGTAAGAGTACATAGTCATTTCTAGGGGAGTAATATGTTGTAGTGTCGCTATCCGAAGCATCCCTAGGTTTATGAATATCCTCAAAATTTTCAACATGAGATTCAATCTTTTCCTCATCTAATTTCATGTCCGAGCTACCAGAGATTGAAATCTATCGATTGGAAAACATCTGAAATCTATCCTCCATTAAATCAATTTTCTTATTTATCCTCGAAATATCATCCTCCAAAATATTTTCATGACCAATCATGGGAGCAGTGGGGGAGTATTTTTGTATTTGAGATTCAATAGTTTCATCTTCCATTTCCTTGTATGTGATAGGAGAAGAGTCTCTTGGAAAATCCAATATATGATTGTTATTTTCTTAAAATTTATTCTCAAAAATTATGGAAGGAGGCTGCTGATGTGATACAGGAATGTGGAGATGGTCAACGTAGTGTTCAATCCTTTTATCATGATTGGTCAGACCTTGATATTGTGGAGTCAGCATACATGGTTTATGTGTTTCTATGTAGTCAGTCCAGTCCTCTGTATGAGTGTCTTATCTGAAGAGGGGGTTGTCATGGTCAATCCAAGATGATGGTTGTTCATTTGAGTTCGATGGTGGGGAAGATGGGAGATGTGAAGAAATGTGATTATATTCTCCCATGAATGATGGATTGACATTTGCCGAATATAAAGGATGAATTACATGATCAGAGTAGAGTGGATTGACATATGAACAAATAGAGACGTCAGTCAGTTGTTGGTTTCTATGATCCGAATACAAAGGGTTGTCATTCATGGAGTAGGTTGGATTTGTAGTGAATGTTGACTCTATTGGTGGTTGAGTGTCTCATGTGGAAGTTGGATGGTGTGTAATTGGAGGCGGTTTTGGAGTTTTGGGTCTAACCGATACGAATTCATTTTCATAACATAACTCTGATGGATTCTTGGATAAATGTTCCGTCATTTTTGAAAGAGTTGAAATGAATAACGGTTTGGGTTTAATCTAGGAGAATTGATTTTCATGATCTAGATCTGGAGAGTTCTTAGAGAAAAGTTCCATTATTTTTGAAAGAGGTTTATGAAGGATATTGTGAATCCTTAAGTGCATCACAGAAGCGTGTTGATCGCATCGTATGCAATCGGAGCAACTAGTCGTACTAGATACTAGATGCAGCAGAAATTAAAATTTTTAATTCTAAAGATGAAACCACATGATCACGAGAACACTTCTCGGATCGTTTCATCAAACCACAAAGTATAAGGAATACCTCTTGAAGCGTGGTTGTGATCGTGAGATCCCAAAGTAGAGATCCTCCTATCTTAAGTCCGATCCACGAAGAACGCACTTGCGGGCGCGATGATGAGTCACGTTCCTTCCCGCAATCCTCGATGAAGATCCAAGCGATGGCTCCTCCGATTTCGTCAAACGAAATCCGTCGTCTTCCTTTAGAGTAAGAAACTCCAAAGAAGAAGGAGATCCTCGAGTCGTCGAAGAAGAAGCCGAGAGTCTCTCCTTTCTCAACACAAAGTGGACGGCCACTTAATGGAGAAGAGAAAGAGAGAGAGAGGGCGAGAATGAGAAAGAGAGAGAGAGAGAGTTGTCACCTTGTACAACTCTTAATGATGTACCATGGAAGGCTACCCTAGCCCTCCTTTTATATTAGTTTAGGATCCAATGGATCTCAATCCATGGGACACATGGATCCAAGGGCTATGCTTGGTCCATGCTAAATCAATGGCTATGATTGTTGTTGGTTAAAACCAACAACATTTATTTAAATTAAAATATGTTGCAATATTATCAACATAATTTAATTTAACTATTTAAGAGATAATGTGACAACAAAAAGGGAGTCAACTAACCTCCCTAAATCATAGGGGGCGTCACCTATGAATGAGTCATAGGTGGCGCCACCTCTTATTTAGGTGGTTAATTTGTCTCCTTTTTATCTATCTTATTATTTCTTAATTAATATTGCAATAACAATTATCACAAAATTATTCACCAAATTAATTCCAAATTAATTTGTGAATATTTCAATCATGCCATTGAATATTATGTGAATCATATTCACAACCCAAACTAATTAGTAAATTGCATTTCCAATTAATTAATAAATGTGAATCTAATCCACATTATTAATCAACGAATGCTATTCACATAAATTCTCTCTCTTATATATGTATATTATAAATCATATTTATAACACACATATATCATGGATAGTGTTATCCACATTCTCTTAATCCTTGATAATTAAATCTCATTTAATTATCTTGGATAATAATATGAATCATATTCATATTATGCTTGATAATTAAATCTCATTTAATCAACAAGTCCTTGCTTGGATATTTCATCAAAAGAATTATTCTTGAACCCTTTCAAGAATAATGTGCTTTCTCCGCAGATACTTGGAGATAAGGACAGGGCGATTGTATTATTCCACGTATAGTGACATGGATATTGAGATATTATCTCAAATCTAGATCGTACGAACCTCCCACAGATGCTTGATTAAATCAAGACCACAAATCTAATCTTCTCATTGAATCTGAATCTCATTCAGATCAATGTCCAACACTTGGACTAAGATCAGATTGCTTCTCTACTGGAAGGAGTCACTAAAATCCAGACCCGTTTCATCACTCCCTCGGAATGGAAGCGTCATGGATATACAATCGTTTATGATCACATCACCCTCAGGTATTCCCAATACCTGTACATCCTGCATACTGGAAGACCCATGGTCAACCCGAAGATTAAGATCAATTTTATACTGTCTTCTTCAGGGTTTGATCACCAAGTTTCTCATTTGATCATTGGGATTTGGTATTGATCATATACTTTCCAAAAGCATATATCATACCTAGGTCTTGATCATATACTTTCCAAAAGTATATATCAAACCTACAAATTCAGTCAAGCTTCCAAAGCGAGACGACCGTGCACGGAATTTGATTCTTCCCAATATCTCATGAGTGAGCTCATGTCTTCGGTTCAGTAGGGAACCTGTATGATCCCTTTGAGAGATCGTATTACTCATATGTCCTTATATGCACACCAACGCGCCGGTGTATAGACCTTGGTTAGGTCATCAACCTATTGGTCTGTCAAATGTACATACTCAGACATATAGCAATACATCTGTCTCCGGTCAGAGGATGCGTGCCTATGGTGTGACAGCATTCAACATAGGACTTAGGTTATCTCGATCTCGTTAAGTCAACTCTTTGACCTAACTAATCTGACACCTCCGAATCTCTATTCCTATGCAGAGAACCTGCAACAAGAGGTCGGTCAGATATCAGCCTATGTGAGAAAAGATTGCCATCTCCTACTCAGGCTGGAGATCACATCTTAACAATCATTTGACGGTGCTTGATGAGTCCTTAATCTAACCCTTTAGATATTCATCCAAGCACCAGCCTCTATGATTCAATAATTGAATCAACAGCTGTATGATCATTAAGACAGCCATGGTACATAACCCTAATTGTACAGAGGGACCTATTATGCAAATTATTTATTCTTTATTTCAGATCAGGGAATGATATTTGCAATAACATTTATTGCATAATGGCTCGTCGTGGGCTCACATGTCCAACAATCTCCCACTAGCCCAAAGAGCCATTAATGGGCTAATCATTTAAACTCACACTCATGTGACAATCATAGGCTATTTAGAAATAGCTAGGTAAGCTGATCAGTCACTCTGTTCCCACAAGACTATGCCAAGTCCTTTTACGGCACTTGCATATCCCTAGGTTACAGTGCTCGCATCCAATGCGAATGTTGCATCTAATGCAACCAATACTCAATCTAGTCAAAGCAGTTATAGTGTCTTTGACACTATTGCTTAATAACTATTATAACCAGTATTTCCATAATCCTTATCAGAATACCCTTATTCCTGGAGATCACTATCTCCTATGGTATTCGCAGTTAAGACCTTTTAGATTTCCATCTAAAACTCTTAATTTCTTGAAGATATTGTTATTACTGCAATCAAGTGTTCTATCTCTATAGAAGGATTAGTAACAGTTTACTACTCCCACTGCATAGCAGATATCTGGCTTTTGTACACATCTAGCATACACTTAGCTTCTCGTAACTGATGCACATGTGCAAGCAGTTCTAGCATTCACTTCCTCAATTCTTTGAGGTGCTATCCCTTTAGATAGGTCAGTACCAAATCTCAAGGGAAGGAAGCCTTTCTTGGAATTTCCAAGAATGGAATATGTCCAAGGTGTACTACAAATGTGACAGTCCCAATATCCTCTTTTCTTTGATTCTGAACAACTTCAGAACTAAGATCTAAGAGGTATTCTTGAGATCATATCTCAAGGTATGGAATAGCCAGTCTATAAAACACTTATTATCATCCTTATATAATTTCAAATGATTAGGATATTATCTACATTTAGCACGATGAACACAATGGCACTCCCACTAAGCTTCACATGGTACATCAAGATTCTATTTGAAATCATAACATTTATAATTTCATCAAATCTTATGATCCAACTTCAAGAAGCTTATTTGAGTCCACAGACGGATTTCTTTAGCTTTCACACCTTACTTTCCTCAACCATGAAGCCCTGGGGCTACTTCATGTGAATATCCTCAGAGAGGTATTCTTAGAGGAATGCAATCTTGAATTACATCCTGAAGATGCAATAGTCAAGTTGTGTAGCTAAGGTTAGCAATATTCTGATGAGTTTAAGCATGGTTACCGAAGAGCAAGTCTCATCGCAAGCAATGTCTTCTCTTCCGATGTGTAGCTTATGGCTACGAACCGAGCTTTGAAGGTCTCCACCTTCTCATCAGGTTCCCTCTCTTCTTGAAGATCCATTCACACCTTAACGGGTCTAACCCTTATAGGTGGATCCTCGAGGGTCCATATACAACACTTGTATATGAAGTCTACTTTAGACTTTATTGCTAATATCCATCATTTCATGTCATGATCCTTAGGAGCTTCATCACATGAAGTCCGATCATTGTCAGACTTGGCTGACACATGGAATATATCCTCATACTCATTTGAAGAGGTATTAATGTTTCATCTTTAATTGTCCTTTTAGTTTCCGATTTCAGGAGCCTCATTATCTTCTCAAGATTAAATGAGTTCCTATACTTCATTTTCATCTTGATTCTCAAGAGTCTCAATCCTCCAAGAATCACATTCTCAGAGATGAGATCTTTTAAGAATCTCAAGGTCATAAAGTAGGTATCCAATTCCATACTATATTTTCCTAATGAAGTAGCACTCTCAAGTGCTAGATTCCAGCTTACATCCATGGAACCTTATTAAGGATATATATTGTAGTCTCTACTACACATATATACCAGGAAACTAAGAGGATAATTATGCTAAAATTCATCATTGATCAAATCATGTCACACATGATCCAATTGTATCTCCCTACAACTCTATTGAGTTCAGGTTTATCAGGAGGAGTGAGATAGAAATTATATTCATATCTCCATAAGGTATTCTTTGAATTTTATCTAATAGGTACAAGCTACCTAGGTTAGATCAAATTCATTTCATCTTTCTTCAAACTTTGGTTCTAAACCAAAATTGTGAAATCTTTGAACATTTCAAAGGTTTCTCAGGTGAAGAGAAGAAATCTCATATCATACGTAATCATCAATAGATATCACATATCCATAATGTTTACTATGATATAGGTGATCTACATACATCAATATGTATGAGATCTTGAATACCTCGACATCTAACACCATTCCCATAGAAGGGTGTATTGGACATTTTACTTTGAATACAATATTCACAAGTATGTAAGATTTGAAATTTTAGACATTCTAAAGTTTCATATCTTACTAGTCTATTGATCAAATCAATAGACAAATGTCCAAGGCTTGATGCCAGATCATTGTCAAATGATCTTCATCCTCCTATTGATCTTATAAGGTTTGATTTTCAGTATTAGAAATCTTAATGAACCATTCATTAATATTCTAATTTTATGGAGTCCACTAGATGTTAGATTACTATCTGAAATAATTTCATCATAACTCTTTATGATAGTTCTATCTCAGAATTCAAGTTTATTTCCAACATTTAGAAACAAACAATGATGGTATTCTAATATCTAGGTCATAGAGACATTCTCTAAGACTAAGGGCTCTCCCACTGAGAATATGAAGTCTATCTATCCAATAGAGATTGCTGCAACAATTACAGTAATATCCATGTAGATGACTACTAAACCTTATAATCAAATTTATAATCTTCTAATAAATATATGCAACCAATTGCAAATGTCATTAGAAGATTGGGATACAATTGTCAGACTTAATCTTATGAAATAAGAAAGTCAGAGTCAATGATTATATGTAGACTATTCTGATGCTCTATCTGAGTCCTTCACTAAGGATTTTAGACAGACTTGATACTCATACTATCAACACATCAACTTATTGCAGTATTGGCATTCATCCAACTCTTTGGATGTCATATGGAAGTCGCAGAAGTAGGTCAACTCTTTGACTTTCCTTCTTACTCGGGTCCGACCCATGCTTCCCTGCGCTCTCTTCATCTATAAACAACCATTGTTCAAGACAAAGAATCTCTTATGTTGAATTCAAAGGATTTCAATACAAGAGCATTTAAACAATTATACATGCTTCATTAAATTCATTCAAAATGATTATTGTGAAGCTTCATGAATGACTTGAGTATAGATAGTAGAATGATGACACTCATCATATCTACATTCATCTTAACTCTTGGAGACTTAGGTTCAGGTAGGTATTCAAACATTTTGAATACATCATCTCTTTCGAGCCACCATTCTGCATTATGCAGAGAACCATGTCATTCATGATTAAATGTCTAGAGCACATATGTATGCCAAAATATCTTCTTTTATTTTATAAGGATTATTCGACAATTACGATCATCATCAACATGTCACTTTCCAAGTACACTCGATGAAAGATCAAGACTATAGAGACATACAAACCCTAAGGTGATGTCTTATTGTCTTATTTAATTGTCCTTCCTCATTATGTTGAGGGGACTTGCACACTGCAACCACATACATTATGTGTCCAATTGCAAGTACAATATCTGGATCATGAGTCCAATCCAAGATATTTTTACTGGTTATCATTGAGTATAACATTGAGTGGGTTTAATGAAGGATTATCTGAAATAAGAAATTTGCATAAGGGTATATATTATATATACATGTTTTACTTTGATTTAGGAATTTTTATATCAAAGTTATCTTGCCTTGTCAACACTGAAAGTTCATTCCCTTAATCACTTTCAATGTAAGAGATATTCTTACCATTATATCTCTAGCAAGATCCGGGATCTCCTTTCCTATCTTCGTTGCATCCCAATAATATGAGAACCTACAACTCGGATAAAAAGAAGTGGGAGCACATTCCGCCTTGCAAGTCCAACTTGCATTTCCCAATTCGGTCTTTAACACCCGGGCCCACCACCCCTAAGATGATGTTGACCCGTCATTAATTGAACCAACCGTCAACATGCTTAATACTCGCTATACGCAATCCAATATCGCCCCAATAATATGAGGACCCGATATTGGGGTCACTACGTATACGGCCTTACTCTTTCGAGAAGCAAAGAACCCGATCCAATTAAATCATGCGCAGGATCTGTCACTTCGGACAGGCGTCTCCCATACACAACAACTGGCGACGGAATCCATTGCCTTGACGGGAGACCATGGATGTCACTTATGTGATCCTCCACCTCATATTCAAATTTTATAATTAATTATGGTGAATCACATTCACATAATTAATTCTTCCAAGGGAAATACACATCTATTCAAAATAGAGTGTTTATTGGATATAATTAATTTAATCATATTAAATTAATCATTAATCCAATAATCAATCAACAAACATGTCTTTTACTTGAATAATAGGTATATACTCAAAGTAGGTATTATTCAAATTTTAATAATTAGAAAAATACACATTGTCTGTCTCCGGCATTATACAGTCCCTACCCGCTGTCATGGCCAGTACCGACGAGAGTGGGACGGACCGCATACGTTGCAACCCGCTACTCCAATGCTCTCCGACTAGGCACCACATCCGCCTCGGGAAAGGATAATACCAGATAGACCATCATGTACTTTGAGATGTTCATCGGTTTTTCAACCGAAATTATACCATATAATATAAATCAAAACATTTTTGATTATAAGGATATTTGCTAGACAAATCCCCAATCCTATTCAAGCAAAGGAGTTTTTCATGTAAAAGTTGTCCTACAACAATTGTAGGATAAACTATGGTTTTCAAGAAAGCAATGTTTGTTGATGAACCAATGATCAAGATCTAATATCTTATCATTGTGGTTTAGGCAAATGTCATTCAATGAAATAATTATTTCTTTAAATATTTCACAAATATTTATCACTAATTATTCCAGAAAATTAACAATTAATTTTCATCATGATAATTGAATGACATATCACAAGGTTCAAGATCAAGAAATTGTTAATTTCCAGCAGTGACCCCAATCACTAAAATTAACTTATCTTGATCAATTTAAATCCAAAAAATGCAAACTCAGTTTCCAAAGATTGCCTATTTGATTTATTAAATAACCCAAGTGATAATTCACGCATTTCAAGGCGGATTAAAACCGTAATTATCTCATTAATTACGTTCAAATCCGCAGTTCCCGCAACAGTGAATATAGTCATATTCAAAAAGCCATATCTTGAGCAAATGAAGTCCAAATTTAGTAAACTCAAGTCCTATGGTTTCCTTGTTTAATGGGGAACAAAATCCAATTGAAAATTTCGTATTTAAACATTTTAAACAGTACCGAAAAATTCAATTAGACAGAGGTGCGAAAATTGAAATGCAGTAAAAAATTTCGCAACCCGTTCTAGAACCAAATCGTCTAAGGTCTATGGATCATATCCAAAACCTTATTCAACCTGGCTCTGATACCACTTGAAGGATATCGAGTATCCTTAAGTGCATCACGGAAGCGTGTTGATCTCATCGTATGCAATCGGAGCAACTAGTCGTACTAGATGCTAGATGCAGCGGAAATTAAAATTTTTAATTCTAAAGATGAAACCACATGATCACGAGAACACTTCTCGGATCGTTTCATCAAACCACAAAGTATAAGGAATACCTCTTGAAGCGTGGTTGTGATCGTGAGATCCCAAAGTAGAGATCCTCCTATCTTATGTCCGATCCACGAAGAACGCACTTGCGGGCGCGATGATGAGTCACGTTCCTTCCCGCAATCCTCGATGAAGATCCAAGCCATGGCTCCGCCGATTTCGTCAAACGAAATCCCTCGTCTTCCTTTAGAGTAAGAAACTCCAAAGAAGAAGGAGATCCTTGATGACGCACCTGACAATCGGGTTAAGTATGTAAATAAAATGGTCGTTGTGACCCAAATCACCAAGCGCGGTCAATCGAGAAAAATTGATAAAAACCACTCAGAAAATCAAGAAATTCAATGTAAGCGGTCTTCGCTATTCTTTTTACCTGGTATAGCGATCCAGGGTCGAACACAAGGAGCACGATTGAAAAACTAAGTAGTCAAATTTCAGAGAAGCTAATTTTTAGTGGTTTTTGATTTTTTATATTTTTTTTAGAATTTTTAATATGTGAAGGAAAATAAAGAAAGTATAAACAAGCACACTTGAGCTATTTATTTAACACACTAAAAATCTAGCAAAAATTCAGAAAAAAATATTTTTATGTTTTTTAGGTTTTCAAATGTTTTTGGTGAATTTTTGATAATTTTCTGAAGTGTAATTTATTTTCTAAAAATCAAACAGTACTGAAAAGATAAGGTACTGTCCAGCAGGGCCCAAGACCTAAAGATAAAATATCTAAAGATCTCAGAAGGCCCTGGAGGTAATTTTCCTGTAGACTAGATAAAGCAAGGAAAATTCGAGCACCAGAATTATTGTTTTTGGGTTTTTAGATTATTTATTGTAATTTTTATGACTTTTTAGGTGTTTTGAAGTTTTTAAGGTTTTCCAGTGATGAAAAATAGCCAAAATTGGCTAGAAATCAATCAACAAGCAAACAACAGTATCTAATTTTTTTAGAATTTTTGGAGGTGATTTTATATTTTTTTGGTATTTTTAACCCTAGACAGTGACTAAAAAGGCTGTTTTTGAATTTTTAAAATTACTAAATGAAAGTAAAAATGTCCTCAAAAATCACTGAAATTCCTACACCATGGCTGGAGCCATGTGTCAAAATTTCATTGGATTTGGAGGTGGTTTGATATTTTATTCAAAAATAACAAGAGGGCACTGTGCACAGGGACGTATGTGCAAATACCCGATAGTCCGGGGGCCAAGGTGCAAAATTCTCAGCAAGTCACGCGCGTGGCGCGTGGCTGGGGCACACAGGGACCTCTTGGTAATAAAAACCAAGTCTTAGGGCCTTTTGATAACTCGTATCAAAAACCCAGGGACTCGGTTGCAAAAATCCCACTAAAATCCGCACATGCGCATAAACAACACTCACAGGGGCATCAATGCAATTACCAAAAAGTTATCATTCATTTCAGAACAACCCATATCTACGGGTGAAAAGATGTAAAAAAAACCCAACACAACACGTGACGAAGCACGTGGTCTCATACACACAGGGGCATTAATGCGAATAACAACAAACACAAGGTCCACAGTGCAAATAACCCTACGTAAATAAAGTTCTAAAAATATTTACAGGACTAGAAATGAAAAGACAAACTAAGAGGGGGTGCTAAGTAATTTACCCCTTTATTCGTCGACGGCCAGATGCGCGCCACGTGGTGGATCCAACGGCTCGGGACGGCGGGCGCTCTTCTTCGGTGTCTCTTGGGCTCGATCGACGGTGGAGGCGAGGACACGTGGAAGATCTCACGGTGCTGGGCTCCGGTGCCTCTCTCCTCTGCTGCAACGGTCCGGATGAGCTCCTCAGATAGATCGACGGCTGCTGCTCCTCGAGGAATGGATGGCTGAGATCAAAACTGGAGCGGAGGCGTCATCGGATGGTTCTGGAGGATGATGGAAGAACTTCGACGCCGGCGAGCTTCGCCGGCCTCCTGCGTGAGCTGCACTCCTCCTCAGCTGCTCCTGATGATCGGAACGGGTCCGCGGTGAAGCCCCGCAGCTGATGGTATTGTCCGATAGCCCAGCCGAGCCCTGGAGGGGCTCCGGCGAGGCTGGCGGCGCGAAGCTTCTGGCTGGAATGTAAGGGGGGCTCAAACGCCTCCCTTTGGACCTGCAAAGCAAACAGAAAGCTTCGCGGGTCGAGGGCAAAGTGCCTCGACCCAAGAAAGCGAAGTGAAGGTGGCTGGTGGGTCGGGGCGAAGGAGCTCCGGCGAGCGACGGGTGATGGAGCTCGACTCCCAGCTCCGGGGCGAGCTGGGTTGAGTGAAAGTGCGAAGAATGTGCGTGAGAAAGTGGCGAAGGTGATAGGGTGCTCCGATGATCGAGATATTGAGCGAGATGGCCGGAATCAGGGAAGCACGTCGGACGGTCGATTTGGGCGAAATCCAAAATTAGGCGAAATGGAAGGGCGAAAAGATTACCTGGGAGAAGCGGAAGACTGTGCTGGAGTGTGGCTAACTCCCGGTCGTAGCCTCGAAGGGCGTCAAGGCCTGAGGCTCGAGCTCCTGCAAGCGGCGGAGCAACGGCGGCGCGAAGCTGCCGGATCGATGGTCGGGGCACCCTCTCCTCACTGCAACAGGGGCAAACGCGAGCTGTCACCTCGGTGATCACCCTGGAGGTCACGGGAATGAGAATGGCGAGCCAAAGATGAGGCGCGGAGGCGGCGGAGGGAATTCTATATATAAGTGCAGGCCCGATTAGGGTTAGGCGACGACGGCTAAGGAAGGCATGGATTTCGCGGCAAAGAATCTGGCGAGGGATACTGATGATCGGCGAAGAATCCGGGCACGGGGTTTGCGTGGGCGACAGTCTAGAGACGCGTGGAAAATTTGGCAAAGGCGGGGCGGAGCGCATCTTCCAGAAAAGGAAGGAGTCCGCGGGGGAGTTGACTGGGGTCAACAATCCCCCGTGGACCAATCAGGAGCTGCCACGTAATCGATTTTTTTGTTTATTTAATTTAAGGTAGAAAAAGGCTGAATTAAGAAAAACTTAAAGCATGAAATATTTTTCTTTTATTTTTTTCTATTTTTTGGTGATTTTTAATTAATTTTTGGAAATAAAAATAGGGTAGCTATATATATATAGGTATATGTACACTATATAGATTTTAATTTTTGAATTTTTTATTTGTTATTTTTGTGTATTTTTATGCCCATTTTATATTTTATTTATTTACATCATGAAATGAAGAACAACATGGTATTTTTATTTTATTTTAATTATTTATATTCATAGGTTAAATAAATAGTTATATACATTTATATACATGGTATATACACTGTATTTTTGTATTTTTAATTTTGTAATTTTTATTTGATTTTTGTTTTGTTTCTTTTTATTTATTTTATTTACAAAATATGCCATAGAATATTTACAAAAAGTTTAGAAAATAAATACATTTATTTTTAGGGTTAAATAAATAAGGAATGATGATCTATACACATGGTGAAAGGGCATTTTTGAATTTTTTGATTTTTTAAATTTTTATTTTGTTTTTTAATAGTCTCTAAATATACACAGAATATGTACAAGCATATTTTTGGGTGAGGAAAATATAATTTTATTTATTTACAGAAGTATATACACATGAGCTCCTATCTCCCTCTACTTTGTCTTTTATGCGGTCAGGCCCATGCTGAGCCCTCCCTTGGGTCAAGTTGCTCAATATTTATTCTAAATATTTCCCTCTTTTTCTTTTTACTCTTTATTCTTTTATTTTTGCACAAAAACATGCTAATTACAGGTTTTTACACAATGCATGCTTTTGGTAATTATTTGTATTTACACATATCTACATGTATTTGCAAAGGTTTTTGTAGCTAAAATATAAGAATAAAGAGTGATGAATGGGTATTCATCAATCCTCGAGTCGTCGAAGAAGAAGCCGAGAGTCTCTCCTTTCTCAACACAAAGTGGACGGCCACTTAATGGAGAAGAGAAAGAGAGAGAGAGGGCGAGAATGAGAAAGAGAGAGAGAGAGAGAGAGTTGTCACCTTGTACAACTCTTAATGATGTACCATGGAAGGCTACCCTAGCCCTCCTTTTATATTAGTTTAGGATCCAATGGATCTCAATCCATGGGACACATGGATCCAAGGGCTATGCTTGGTCCATGCCAAATCAATGGCTATGATTGTTGTTGGTTAAAACCAACAACATTTATTTAAATTAAAATATGTTGAAATATTATCAACATAATTTAATTTAACTATTTAAGAGATAATGTGACAACAAAAAGGGAGTCAACTAACCTCCCTAAATCATAGGGGGCGTCACCTATGAATGAGTCATAGGTGGCGCCACCTCTTATTTAGGTGGTTAATTTGTCTCCTTTTTATCTATCTTATTATTTCTTAATTAATCTTGCAATAACAATTATCACAAAATTATTCACCAAATTAATTCCAAATTAATTTGTGAATATTTCAATCATGCCATTGAATATTATGTGAATCATATTCACAACCCAAACTAATTAGTAAATTGCATTTCCAATTAATTAATAAATGTGAATCTAATCCACATTATTAATCAACGAATGCTATTCACATAAATTCTCTCTCTTATATATGTATATTATAAATCATATTTATAACACACATATATCATGGATAGTGTTATCCACATTCTCTTAATCCTTGATAATTAAATCTCATTTAATTATCTTGGATAATAATATGAATCATATTCATATTATGCTTGATAATTAAATCTCATTTAATCAACAAGTCCTTGCTTGGATATTTCATCAAAAGAATTATTCTTGAACCCTTTCAAGAATAATGTGCTTTCTCCGCAGATACTTGGAGATAAGGACAGGGCGATTGTATTATTCCACGTATAGTGACATGGATATTGAGATATTATCTCAAATCCAGATCGTACGAACCTTCCACAGATGCTTGATTAAATCAAGACCGCAAATCTAATCTTCTCATTGAATCTGAATCTCATTCAGATCAATGTCCAACACTTGGACTAAGATCAGATTGCTTCTCTACTGGAAGGAGTCACTAAAATCCAGACCTGTTTCATCACTCCCTCGGAATGGAAGCGTCATGGATATATAATCGTTTATGATCACATCACCCTCAGGTATTCCCAATACCTGTACATCCTGCATACTAGAAGACCCATGGTCAACCCGAAGATTAAGATCAATTTTATACTGTCTTCTTCAGAGTTTGATCACCAAGTTTCTCATTTGATCATTGGGATTTGGTATTGATCATATACTTTCCAAAAGCATATATCATACCTAGGTCTTGATCATATACTTTCCAAAAGTATATATCAAACCTACAAATTCAGTCAAGCTTCCAAAGCGAGATGACTGTGCACGGAATTTGATTCTTCCCAATATCTCATGAGTGAGCTCATGCCTTCCGGTTCAGTAGGGAACCTGTATGATCCCTTTGAGAGATCGTATTACTCATATGCCCTTATATGCACACCAACGCGCCGGTGTATAGACCTTGGTTAGGTCATCAACCTATTGGTCTGTCAAATGTACATACTCAGACATATAGCAATACATCTGTCTCCGGTCAGAGGATGCGTGCCTATGCTGTGACAGCATTCAACATAGGACTTAGGTTATCTCGATCTCGTTAAGTCAACTCTTTGACCTAACTAATCTGACACCTCCGAATCTCTATTCCTATGCAGAGAACCTGCATCAAGAGGTCGGTCAGATATCAGCCTATGTGAGAAAGGATTGCCATCTCCTACTCAGGCTGGAGATCACATCTTAACAATCATTTGACGGTGCTTGATGAGTCCTCAATCTAACCCTTTAGATATTCATCCAAGCACCAGCCTCTATGATTCAATAATTGAATCAACAGCTGTATGATCATTAAGACAGGCATGGTACATAACCCTAATTGTACAGAGGGACCTATTATGCAAATTATTTATTCTTCATTTCAAATCAGGGAATGATATTTGCAATAACATTTATTGCATAATGGCTCGTCGTGGGCTCACATGTCCAACAGTTTATTGGTTGAAAAATCAAGAAAGGAGATATGGCACAATTGTACGGCTTTTGATTTTCGAAATCGGTTCACGCGCGCAAAATCAGACACAAATCAACGCAAGTTCATCAACTCACACAATGAAGCCGTAAGAGTTTGACAATTTTCTTTTCAAATTTAATTGGTGATAAGACAATCTAGGAAAGAATTTAGCGTGCAGTTAGGTGCCGAAGATTTTCTTAAAGACTGTCCCGAATCCCTACGACTAGTTGCATCCACTTTCATCTAGTATAGATGTAAGTACGGACTGTAAAACGGCTACCATATTACTTAAGGATGGAGCCTTACACGGTGCCCTTTAAACCACCCACTCTGCTAAGTAAATCCGGACCGTTAACCAGCTACCCATATTCCTCACTGAGAAGTAGCTAATCGTTTTTCAACTCAGTAGTCGGAATGAAAATGTCGGAGCTAGGCTCTAACCTTAAGTGTCGTCTCTCGCTCACTTAAAAAAATGCATCCAAGGTTGGGGTTGCTCTCCCGCAAAAATTCTTGATTTTATGGGTTATTTAAAGTCAGATATATTTAGCAGTCCTAATTCTAATTAAGTGATAAATAAAAATTCAAGGTCAGAACAAAGGCATGTCTACCCTCCAGTCCCAGTTTCCTTTAAAATCATGTGACAAAACAGGAGGGGGAATTCGGGAAAAGCTGATGCACGCGAAAAACAATGATGTATGCTGAGATAGAAGACTTACAATGATTCCTCGCAATCTCCATGTGGGATGTAATACAAGAATTGAAAATTTAGTCTATATGGACGCAAGCCGGTGAGAAACCACATTTACTAGAAAGTTGCATAAGCGGGGAAGAATTGAGTTGAATTTGGCTAAATTGAACGATCTATGTTCGTCTCAATTAAAGTGAAGTGTGACCTTAGATCTTACGAGCACAAATAAAAAAATTAAATGCCCTAAGAATCGTATGTGCAGGTCTATCGTATGTACCATTCAAGTGGAGCTCCACGCTCAACGGAGAGTGAAACAAACCACGACACACCACATAAAAAGTTCAAAGTCTCTTACACATGCGAGAGTCCAAACGAACACCGTTATAAATAAGCAATTAATTACAGAAATTGTAGATAATAAAATCCTAGACTCTACGCTCTCTAACAACTCAATTCGATCTTAAATTAATTGCAGGTTATTCGAAAGTATATGAAGATGCGTCGGTTCTTGAAAAACCGCTCCACATACACCGGGTACCTCACAAGAAAAATAAGAGAGAATGTTAGAGAGTGATGCAAAAATAAATAAAAAAGAAGATACGAAAAATAAATACTGAAAACAAAAAATAATAAATGCAGAAAAAATAGATTTACAGTGAAAAATTCGGGGGGTCAGACTACCCGAATGCGGAAAATTGAAAAAAAAAATCAGACAAAAAACTAAGTTGTTTGCCTCCCCGGCAACGGCATCATATGACGAGTCCGACATTGCACTATCTAAATATGTGTGAATTCAATGTGCGTTAAAATAAATGTGTCGTTTCATTATAGGTGGCAATCGGAATCGGTCAAGAAACAACCACACAAAATATTTGTCAATATTAGTCAATGTGATTTTATGTTTATTTTTGTTGGGGAATTCTCAAGGTCGAACACAAGGAGGCAAAGGAAAATCTAGAATTATGTCTATCAATGTTCATGCACGATTTTTGAGTTGGATTTTTTTGTATTTTTTAATGCAATTAAGAATGCAACATCCAATTTCGGCCTATTTAGGGAATAAAGGGTAAATGTCAAGCAAACAATGTCCGAAAAATACAAAACTTGGCACAATGAAAATTATGATGAAACTAATACACACTATTTTTTTTGGAATTTTCAAATGCAAGCTGAATTTTTTTATGAATTTTTGCTTTCAACTAAATGAATTTAAATAATTAATTATAATAAATATTAAACTTAATTATTTTCAAGGGGAAAAATTATCTAAGTTCTATCACTAGGTGACGAATCTCAGGAAAATCCTAAACCTCGAAAATACGAGATGCATGCAAATGATTTCTATATGGCAAACTATGCATGCAAATGCGATTCTTTTTTAGCACAATGTTAACCACAATTAATTCTACAATCCATGATTTTTTGATAATTATAAGAGCAACAATTAATCAATGACAAATTTCAAAGTACAAGATGGGTGAAATATGCAATTTTCCACAATATAAATAACTACTAATTAACCAACAGTCATAAAAATGTCTATAATATGCCATGATGTAGATAATTTAAGTGAGGGAAAATGCCTATTTTTGAATAATAAAACAATGTAACAGAGAGGTCCAAAATTAACGGGGAGTACAGAGGTGTTTATGCAATATTTAAATGTAAAATAATAATGCAAATCAGAGATAGAAATGGAAATACCTAAACCTCCAAAGTTTTTTCTACAAAAATACCAAGTGGTCATGTGCCAAGCACGTCACCCTTGGTTGGATGGTCTGGGATGTAATTAATCGAACACGTGGGGGGCCCTTCTGTAAAATCACCAAGTGGTCATGTGCCAGGCACGTGACCCTAGGTCTGGACTTCAGCGTGAATGAGAGGACTCCTGGGGTGCCTTCTGCAATTCGTCCCCTCACCCATGTGCACAGCACATGAGGAGGGTCTCGGGATCTATGCCCGGCCGCTGGCATCTTGAAGGGGCGGAGTGGTTGGTGCTTGTGGCGGAGCGCCGGTCAAAGGGCGCGTGAGTGGTTGATGCTTGCATCTGGAGAGAGCTTCCGTTGGTGTGCTAGCATGGCGAACGGAGATATTATTGATTGGTGAAAGGTTTGAAGAAAGTTGGGACTTGGTGGAGGTTGAAGATGCCAGAGTTGTTGCGATGGGCAAGATGTTGACGATGATGTTGACGGGAAACGACAATTAGAGAAGATGGGCGTAGTCGTTGTTGAAGCCGGTGGAGTAGGTTGCTGAAGAAGGAGGTCAGAGTCGACTGTAGGCTCGACGGCTGGAATCGCCAGAGCTAGGCAACGAAGGCGGAGATCATCGTGTTTGCAACGAGGGGCGGGGAGCCCTCAGATCACGTCGGGAAATAGCAGGTGTTGTCACCTCCATTCGAAACATGGATATCAAATCGGCAGATGCTTCTGATCGGAACGATGGAGCTTGTTAAATAGAGTTGGGGAGAGACGGGCTATGGAAGGTGGTCTTGAGGATTTGATGAGAAAGACAAGATTTTGAAGGGATTCGATGGGGAAGAAGATCGCAGGGAGATCTGATTCGAGGCGACGTCATGATGATTTCGGGGTGGATTGGAGGGTGAAGGAGTTCGCGAGATGGGAAGCGAAATCGTGGGGTGCGACAGAGGAGAATTGGGAATGGTGTAGTCTTGGAACGAAGGCCAGCGGCTGTCCGATAGGCTGAGATCGGACGGCTGCGATCATGCCACGTGGCGGCGAGGAGGGGCGCTTGGGGATGTACGTGTGTCGCACGTGCATGGGAGGCACGAACTATCCACGTGCGAGAGCTATATTTTTTTTAAAACTAATTAATAAAAGCCTCAAAATTGGCCGACACGTGGCGGTTCCAGGAGCGGCCACATGTCAGCACCACAAAAATCGAAAAATAAATACTTTGTAACATTTAAAATAAATAGCAAACGACTCGGATCGAAAAGGTTTCTTCTCAAAAATTGCTCGTCTCGATGAGATCTACAACTTTCATGAAGAAAACCAAAATCAATCAATTGCACGAAATGATATTTTTGGTGTATCCCATGTAAATAGAATAACTCAATTTTTGGGTTTTATATTTTTTTGTCAATTTTGAACCAGATTAAAAAAATCCAGGAAAAATATGGTAGAATAAAATATAAATATTAATCTATTTGTTTTTATTATTAATTTAGAAAAAGAATAAATAAAATTTTAGATGAAAAGGACCAAATTTGTAGAGACAGTTAGTGAAGACTTGGACACAATTTGTTTATTTCAATTCAAGCTCTATTTGGATCTGGATTTTTGCGCATTTTAATAAAACTTTTATCAAATAAGATAAATGAAAAATAAATAAACTAAAATAGTTTAATTATGTACATAAAGTAATAGGTCAAAAATCGCTAAAATACAAAATGTACAAAAGAAGCCCATAACCCAACTTTCACATAGGACCTCCGATTCACTTGAACATGGCCTTGTTTTGAAGGTAATTAAATGAACATTAGTTCAAAAGTGAGTAGGATTAAAATGGACACTGGATAAGGAAGATATGAGGGTTTTAGTATGGAAATCCTAGAACTATGGTTTGCGTTTTTAGTCCTCTTATTTGGGTTAGTGATTTTTATGTGTTTTTCATTTGTTCTTGTTAGTGATATGTACACAACGGAGGTGGTTTTGGGTCATTCGGAGTTAGCATGAATTAGTTAAAAATCAAGGAAGTTCGGCTATTTACATGTCAATTTTGGCTGGGATTTTCGATTTCTTATTTTTTGCAAAAATAAGTGATAATATGCATTGCTTATTAAAAAATGCATGAATGCTAATTATGTAGAATAAATGAAGAAATGCTGATGATTTCAAGGGATTTGATCTTAATTAATGTGATTTAGAGTGATGAATCCGAGATTCATCACGATGCTGCTACATATTTTAGTTTTTGTTTTTTTTTGAAAATTTGTTGTTTTGTGATTTATTTTTTTTATTTTTTTTATCTCAGAAAATCAATCAAGAAGAGAGATGATATGGTGGTGAAGGTGGTGGTGGTATGATAAAGGTAGTAAATGGTAGGGAGGATGATGTGGTGGTGTGATATAAAAACAATAAGGGAAAAAATATTAGATAGAATAAAATAAAAAGGGAAATGATAGGGAATACTTACCTATGGTTCACCGGATTTGCATAGTAGCTTCACTCGACTCCTGTCTTGGCCTCGATCTGACTGACAAAATAAAAATCGAAGAAGCTAGGCGAACTTGATGGGAGCTCGACACAGCAATGATGGCCGTCATGCTTCTCAGCAGAGGGAGGTCGTCGCTTGAGGAAGATGATTAGTCGTTGTCACCGACACCACATTCCAAACTCCTTTTTCTCTAAGAATGACGTATGGGGAAAATGAGGATGAGGAGATGAATATAAAGAAGAAGAATGTGATGTTGGAGAAAGATGAAGGTGGAGGAGATGGAGTGGAATGGGGGGTTATTAGAAGATTGTGGAGTTGAATGAAAGTTGGTGGTAGAAGAGAAGTTATTGTAGAGAATGATAATTAATTAAAAGTAGGTTATTAAAAATGGAGAATAAAATAAAGAGAGAAAAATGGGGAATTTACATAATTAAGACTAATAATATGTACATATTTTTACTTTTCTAAATTTATTTTTTTTTGTATTTCTTAAAAGATATTTATACAATAAAATAAAAAAATATCAGAAATAAAATACAAAACAACATTGATTTTTCGGATTTCTAGTTACTAATAAACATATAATAAAATATAAAGAAAGACTGGATATTTAAATAATATACAATGTACACCTAGGTCCCAAAACCCGTATCTTGCAAACGAGCTCCGAATTTAATCAAATCACTTACATTATATAGATGATTTTCTAACTTAAAATTTAATAGTGAGTTTCCAGAATTTGGGTTTATACGGAGCGGGAATTTCTATGGGAAGTTGGACTTCACAGCTTTTTTCTCTTTAGGATCTAGGAGTACTTATTTGAGGTGAAATTTATTTTGTATTTTTGTATATTTATAGACATTTTTTATAAACAATTTAGAGAATGAATTAGCTGAAAAGGAGTTGAAATGAAATTATTAAAAATATATGATGTTTTAGACTATTTACGTGTGAAAAACTCCTCTATTTTACGGCTTTTTATTCTTAATTGTTTTGTACAATATAATATGTAATAATTAATGTATTTTATTTACAAGAGTCATTTTATTAATTTATTGATTTTTTGGAAATTTACTTGAAATTCTACTCAAGAATTTTGCTAAGTTTAATATATTGAGATAATGAGTCGTGGATTCATCAATGGGCGCGTCCTTCGAAGATTCACCGTGCGGACTGATGAGCCGCAAAAACTGAGAGACTAAGGAGAGAAGGTATCAATGGTCATTGCGACCTCAACCCCTCGGACCAGGCTCAATTAAGAAAATCAATCAAGACCACCAAATATGAAGAAAATCAAACAAGTCAATCTAACAGCGGTCTAGCTGTTTATTTAACCTGGTACAGCTACCAGGGCTGAACTCAAGGGGCATGGATTGGTTAAGAGCCTACGTAGTGGTCAGAAATCAAAATAAATTATTTTTTTGGTAGATTTTTTTGTTTTTATTTTTTTGTATTTTTTTAATAATGAGAAAAGGAATTAAGCTAGGCAAAATGGCACACACAATTATTTATTCAATAGACAAAACCAGATGAAAAAAATACAATAAAATAATTTTTTGATTTTATAAGCATTCAGATGTTTTTGGTCTTTTATAAGATTTTTAGGATTTTTAGTGAATTTTCTAAAAATGAGATAAGTCAAAAAATGAAAGCCACTGTGCAGCCATATTCTAATGGCTATTTAAAAATATAAAACTAGCCTATAAAAATCTAAAGACAATTTAATGAGAAACTACAAATAAGAGCCAAACTATAGGAAATGGAATTGCATTTTTTGAATTTTTAAGAATTTTTAATGATTTTTATGAGTTTTTTAGTGTTTTTAGATTTTTAGGGGTTTTATAAATCCTAATGCAGCAAAAATTTCACAAAATCGAAAAGGCAACAAAACAAGCTAACACTATTTTTTTTAGAATTTTTGAAGTCTTTTTTATATTTTTAGTTGATTTTGAAATTCAAACATGAGCAAAATAAGAGGTTTTTAATTTTTTAAAAATAGAAAATGAAAACAAATGTCCCAAAAATTGAATGAAAATTTTACACGGTATCAGGAGCCACGTGTCCAAATCTCAAGTTAATTTACTATTTTATTCAACCAATGAAACATGTACAGCACAAAGGGACAAACATGTAAATAAAACAAGTTTCCAGGATCAATTATTGATGAGCCTTAAAAGTACGAGGGGCCTACTGTAAATTTCACACCTATTCAAGCACATGTCCAAAAAAAATCACGCACAGGGGTATTAGTGCAAATATAAAAAAACTATTCAATCAAAGCATAACACTCACAAACCCTAAGGACATACATGAAATTGTTCCAGATATACACGTGACGAAGCACGTGCGTCCACAAAAGGAGGACTAAAGTGCAAATAAGAAAGACAACAGGTGCTAATATGAAATTGTCCCGGAGTGCTTATTTATTTAATAAACGAAATAAGAACAGAGAATAAATGCAAGGGGTATGGCGTAAATTACCCATCCAAAACATGCAGGTCACGTGGGCGTACGAGGCCGTTAGATCTTCTATCTAATGTCCTGTTAGATGCAGGGTACGGACGGCTCAGATGCAGACTGGCAAGTGGGCACAATCTGACGGCTCCGAGAGGGTCTAGAAGAACTCCTCCCTGGCGAGCATCGCTGGAGGATTGGAGGTGATCCGATCTGTTGATGGATGATCAAAGGGAGGGGTTCGACTCGCGTCGACCCTCTGCGTCTTGTGGCAGTTGTGGATGTAGTCCTCTACTGTCCGATCTCCTGGACGGGTGGTGCGACGTAGGGTAGCTCCGACGAGACTAATGAAATGCGTAGTGGGGGGCAATCTTGCCCTTATGGATCTTCATATGAAAGTTGGCGCTCGGAGGGTGACTCCGGAGGTAATTATTGGACTAAGTGAAGCGACAGGAAATGGCGGAGGACAGCTCCGATGAAGGCGGAGGAAGGAGCCTCGCTCAATCTTGGCTCGATTAGCCAAGCTCAAGGTGATCAAGTGAAGGGAGAAAGGTGATGATGGAGCAGATTTTCAATCTGAGCGGGTAAAAATGATTGGTGGAGCTCCGACCACTAGGTCGGATCCGGTGAGCGGAAGATGGAAAATCGGTGATAACTAGAACTAGGGTCGATGAAATATTCACCGATAATCGGAAGTCGATCCTGGGCTCTAGGAAGGGTGCGGTGAAGGTGGTCGTTGCCTCGACGGAGCTGTAGCGGGCTGGAAGGCTCTTACGTGCGGTGCTCTGGCCACGGTTCGTCGAGTGTTGGCTACAGGTGCCTAATCCGGCCACCAAAGGGTGGTTCCGGTCGCTGTCACTGAGAGGAGGCTCTCTAGAGTGGATTTAGGGCATGCGGTGCGAGTTGAGGAAATTGGGGTCAAAGTTTAGGTTTTATAAGATGTCCCAGACGATGGTGAAAAAGGGGCACGGGTGCACAATCCAAGGAAGATCCGCAACCCCCTAGGAATCCACGAGGGTGGCTGATCCATGGAGGAAGAGTTTGGTGTAGGAATCGCGGCGAAAGACGGTTGGATCTGCTCCAAAAAATTAGGAAGAGTCAGGCAGGTGAGCGGTTCCGCGATGAAAGGATCCGAGGTAGAGAGTTGACCGGTGGTCAACAATCCCCTGTGGACCAATCACAGAATTCCAGGGTCTAAAATCTTTATAAATTAAATTGAAATTGAAAATGATTATATTTAAAAATATTTTAAAATTGTTTTCTTGGTGATTTTTATTTATTTTTTGAAAAATAAATTATGCCATATACATAATATAATATTATATACATGCATAAAATACGTATGTATTATATTTTTTTATCATTTTATCTTTGTATAAAAATACCAATTTTATATTTATTTCTTTACAACATAAAACTTCGGATATAAAATAATTTTTATTTTATTTTTGGTATTTATTTACAATGGTGAAATAAATAGGTCTATTATTCCTATATACCATGTTGTATGTACAAGAAGAGAGAGAAATAAGTTAATTTTGTTTTATTTTACTTTTCTACATTTTATTTTATTTTCAGAAATATATACAAATTAATAAAAACACATTTTTAATTTTATTTTATGGAAATAAAATATATACATAAGAGGGGGTTTAGGCAATGTAGAATGACCCTATCTCTCTCTCTACTCATTATATTTAGAGATCATGCTCATATTGGGCCCTCTCTTGGGTTCAGGTCACTCAATATTTATTCTAAATATTTCCCTCTTTTTCTTTTATTTCTTTATTATTTTTTTTTTGCAAAAATACATGCTAATTACTCATATTTTCACAAAGCATGTATTTTGGTAACTTATTGTATTTACAATCATATACATTGTATTTTGCCAAAATATCTAGCTAAAATAAAAGAATAAAGAGTGATGAATGGGGATTCGTCACCCCCCTATACTTTACTTTTGCTAGTCCCTTAGCAAACACTTATTAGAAAAAGAAGTGAAAAAGAGAATGAAAAAGACAAAGTAGGCAAATCAAGGTTGATTATTAAACTTTCCTTCGTTAAATTGAATTATGGAGCTCAGTCAGACCTTTGGATTATTAATTTGTCGGAAACTTATTTGGACTTAAGCTTAAAATTTCAACAGCCTCTAAGTTCCACCAAACTATGGTCAAGACTCCTCAATAATCCAGATCAGAACAAGTCCACATACACAAACTCTAATGACCATGATATTTCCTTGTACTGTGCAAGTGATATGTAGCTCCCCACCTCATAAATGACAAAGCGACAACCCCCCTTAACAAGGTAACTCCAATGCCCCAGTCTAGCAACTCTTCCCTCGAGGAGCGGGGTATTCCCTTCTAAGTTCAAGTACAACTAGCTCAAGAAGAGGGGGGAAGAAGAGAATGGACCACGACCAGTGTAGCCATGTATCCCTGGGAGCCCAACCAGTTTAGTAGAGTCTCCCGTTGCAAGCTTCATAAGATGGTCATCTGTAACATAAGCTTTGCTTTATTTGACTATATACACTCCGGTTTGTATTTTATTTTCAATCAGACCATCAACTTTTTTGGAGCTTTTTTTGCACATTTTTTATGTGCATATGTACGATATATCTACATGGTGCAACATATATACATAAGGAGTTTTTCCTCTTGAGCCAGGAGACTATCCCTCTTTTGAAGATTTATTGCAACCCACAACTCCTGTCTTTAGACTTCATCACCACCAAACCAAGTTGAGACACACTTCCTTCACAATAACGAGAAGAGAGGTACCGCCTAGAAGTACTACCCTCATATGCTACCCCAAGCCAAAGGAAACTGCCTCCTCACCACCTCATCCGTGAGAGCTATGTGTAAAGTGCTGGTGCAAGTAAAGACATTGTCTCTGAGAGTCATGTGTGTGTTGTTAACTGCTCTACGTAGGCTCATCAAGATGATATATGCTCATAGCCTAGCGGAATCAAAGAATTAAATCCCAAATGAACCAGAAAAGTCTTAAACCTAAGCCCTATAAGGATCCTCTTAGAATAAGGTGGATTAAGGTCTTAACCAAGCTCCATTTTTCAAGTTAATTCCAGGCCAATTTAAATGTCAGCTATGATTCGGAAAAACTATACAAATATTTATAAATATGCAATTTTTAGAACATTTTTTCAAAATGTACAAAATTTTTGAAAATATTTGATAACATGGATGTATGCATGAATGCGAAGTTTTGCAAATATTTACACAAATTTACACAAGGTTTTTGAAAATTTTTTGTTCTTCAAACATTTTACAAAAATTTTGTACTATATACATAATTTTTGATATGAAAATATTTACACATTATTTACACAAATCATTTTTACAAACATTTGTATAAAAAATAACTTTTATAAATACTTATGTAGGTGCAAGAAGAATTTTATGTACAAGGAAAAATTTTAAATTTTTATAGTTTTTTGGATAAAAGGACTTTAGCCATTTATTTATTAACACACTCACACAAAGTACGAGTTGTGGCTAAAGTATATATGAAATATATACAACACCCCCCTATACTTAGCTCGAACGATGTCCTCAGAGTGAATCAAGAGCAATGAAGAAGACATAACTCGTTCTTAGTATAGGGGAAGTGAAAAGGAATGGTATACTACAACGACGAATCAGTGAATAGAATGAAGAGGACTCTGTGTTTCCCCCTGTTCTTAGGATCAAGTAATCCTAAGTATAGCAAGTTGTGCATGAAGGGAAATCCGAGTGTTAGAATGTACAGGGTCTACCTCCCCTATACTTAGGGTAAAATATCCATAAGTATAGGCAGTAAAACAGAGGTAGAAAGAATCAATGAAATACCCTAGAGTCCTACACCCCCCCCCATACATAGGGTAAAGTACACCCTATGTATAGTATAATCATAATATAAAGATGGGATGTGGACTAAAGAATGAAATGATATGGATAGTTGATCTATACAAGGCGGAAGACTGTGATAATCAACCGTGAGATGCTATAGATGTGAGTCAAAGACCATATCTCACGCAAAATGAATAAGGGCAACGTCAATGACCAGCGGCTCATGATCTAGATATGGTTTGAGCTGATGTCCGTTAACGCGAAAGATAGCCTTAGCAGACAACTAATATATATCAATGCTTCCGTTGTCATGTACCTTTCGGACCAGGTATGGTCCCTTCCACTTTCTCTGTAACTTCCCTGGAAATAATCCAAGCCTAGCATCAAACAACCATACTAACTGATCCGGCTCAAATTGCTTGTGGCTAATATGAGAATCATGCCACTCCTTAACTATCTCCTTATAATGTAGGCTGCTCAAAAAGGCTTCATATATAAGCTCCTCCAGGGCTGCAAATTCTGCCATTCTCTGGTCTCCTACACTCACTAGATCCAAAAGTATCTCTGTAATAGCCAATGTGACTTATGTCTCAGCTCAACAGGTAAAAGGAAGGGCTTGCCATGAACGAGGTGAATGGGAGATGTACCCAAAGGAGTCTTGAATGACGTCCTATATACACACAAGACCGAATCCAAAAGTTGTGACCAATCCTTTCGGTCAGGGCAGACAACCTTCTGCAATATAGTCTTGATCTCCCTATTCGACACTTCAGCAGGACCATTAGTCTGAGGGTGGTATGGTGTGGCTACTCGATGGTCTATGATGAACTCGCTAGCGAGGGTCTTTACCTTGTCGTTGACGAAATAGACCCCCCGTCATAAATTAACACTCGAGGTACCCCGAACCATGAAAAGATATTCTTCCTAAAAAATCAGCATACAGTACAAGCATCTGTGGTTCGGGCGGGAATGGCCTCAACCAATGACTCACATAATCAACGGCCAACAGAATGGACTCGAATCCATGAATCTCAGAGAATGGACCCATGAAAATCGATGCCTGATGCGTCAAAGACCTAACAAAAGTGTATGGGCCATCGGCATTATATCACACCGTCCACAAGTGTGCATCCTCTGACAGTTAGTACATCTCTTTACGAACTCATCCGAGTCCTTTAAGAGAGTAGGCCACCACAGGCCGGATTGGAGCACTTTCTGTAACGTTCTCCTCCCAGAGTGATGTCCTCCTGCCTCCAGCTTGTGGCACTAGGTGAGGACGCTATGGTGCTACTCCTGAGGAAAGCACCGTCGCCAGACACTATCCCCTCATGGTAAGGATGGGATCCTCCCAATGGTATGACTTGGCCTTCGCTGGGTAGGTCTCAAGTCTCTGCTTGAGCCAACCTTGGTGATAAGAAAGTTCACAATGTCAGTATACCACGGGAGTGAGGCGATAGCAAGGATCGCTGTCTGGGAAGGGATCACAAATAGGGTTAATCTGCTCGGAATCCTCAAGATGCTCTAATGGGGAAAGATGATCCACCACCAAATTCTTGACTCCAGGCTTATTTTTAATCTCAATATCAAACTCCTGGAGTAGAAGTATCCATCTAGTCAATCTCGCTTTGGCATCCTTCTTGGCCATGAGGTACCTGATGGTGGTATAATCGGTGTAAATAGTCACTCTAGATCCAATGATGTACGATCTGAACTTATCCAGGGAAAAAACTACAACTAGCATCTCCTTCTCTGTGGTTGTATAGTTCCGTTGAGCGGCATCCAAAGTACGGCTAGAGTAGTGAATGGCAAAAGGCAATCCATCCCTCCTCTGTCCTAGCATGGCCCCCACGGCAAAATCGGAGGCATCCGTCATGATCTCGAATGGGAGAGACCAATCAGGCGGCTGGAAGGACAGGAGCCTCAACAACTAAAGCCTTGAGAGTCTCAAATGACGCATGACACTTATCATCAACTATGAACTCAGTGTCCTTGGTCAGAAAATTAGTCAACAGTCAGGCAATCCTGCTAAAATCATGAATGAATCGTTAGTAGAAACCGACGTGCCCTAGCAAAGACCATAACTGTCACAATTTGGATAGTGGATTGAGTTTTCTAATGATATCCACCTTGGCCGGATCAACCTCCATGCCCCTGTTGGAGATGATATGGCCAAACACCGTCCCTTAAGTTTCCATGAAGTGACTCTTCTCCCAAGACAAAACAAGTTCGGCCACAATGCATCGTTGTAGGATGCGGTCTAGGCACTCAAGACAAGAATCGAACCCATCACTGTAAACCGAAAAGTCGTCCATGAAGACCTACAAGCACTCACCCACCATTTTCAAAAAGATGGACAACATACACCTTTGGAATGTCGCTAGAGCGTTTCATAGACCAAAGGGCATGCGTCTGAAAGCATATGTCCCGAAGGGACAAGTGAATGTAGTCTTGTCTTGGTTCTCTAGTGTAATGAACACTTGATTGTATCCAGAGTACCCATCCAAAAAGCAGTAATGGCTCTTCCCTGCCAGCCTCTCTATAATCTGATCAATAAAAGGCAGCTGGAAATGATCCTTCTTGGTGTCCTGATTCAATCATCTGTAGTACACACATACCCTCCAAGAAGTGGGTACCTGGGTAGCGATCTCCTCTCCAGACTTAGTCTCAACTGTAGTGATACTCGTTTTCTTGGGCACCACATGTAATTGACTAACCCATTTGGAGTAGGAGACATGGTAGATAAAATCGGCGCTCCACCATTTCTAAATTTCCTTCATGACAACCTCTCAAAGATTCGGGTTCAGCCGCCGCTTGAACTCACATGACGTCTTTGCGTCCTCCTCGATATAGATGTGGTGGGAGCACAATGCCGGACTTATCCCCTGGAGATCATCTACGCTCCACCCTATCGCCTTGCAGTTCTTTTCAAGAACCCCCATCAGACAGGAATGTTGCTCTCCAGTCAAATCCGTTGATATAATGAATCGGTGCATCTCATGCTCACCCATAAGGAACCTATACTTCAGCAACTGCAGCAAGGTCTTCCGCTCTGGGAAACTGGGAGCTGGTGGATCTAGTCTCTGAAAAGTCTGAGTGAATGTTGTAAGGGCTTTCGCTGAAAATTTGAATCTGGTGGAGACTTCTCTGCTGGTGTGTCTCTGCTCTACATGGAATCAACCTCCGCCCTACCTGTAGTGTTTGTGGAAGTCAGAAATGGTATCAAATGATCACACTCTGACCAGTCTATATCTGACTTTGAGGGATATGTGTCAGTATCAAAAGAAGAATCTGCCTCATGACAGGGAACTGACTCTATTGCCTGAAATGTATCCTGGACCAGGAATGTGCTCTCCAAGGTCTCCTTGGCTAGCATATGTGCATCAGAGATCTCTGAAGTTGAGAGGATGGTCCGTGCTGCAGGGTTTGCCCAAACTACCTCGTCGTTCGTAATCACAAAATCACGGTCCTTGTGGATGTCTCTCCCTGCCTCTGTCATTTGCTCTAAATCTGAAGGTGGCTCTGAGCAAGTTGGATCTCTGGATCTAGTCTCCTCGACCATCTCTATTTGTATACTTTCGCCCTCGACGGGAAAGTATACTTTCCCTCTATCATGATCAGATACTGCCTTGGCTGTGGACAAGAACAGGCATCCTAAAATGATTGGGGTATCGGTCACGGACTCAAGGATCTCCATGTCCAACATGACGAAGTCCACGAGAATATCAGGCCCTGAGTCGTGACGACAACATCCTTCAGCAACCACTTCGGCCTCTTGACAAATCGATAAGCAAACTGAAGGACCGTTCTACTTTGTCGTAGAGGGCCTAACTCAAAGCGGTCGAGTAAGGATGCCGGATGTAGGTTGATCGAAGACCCGTTGTCTAATAGAGTACGGTCGAACCTCTGCTCATGAATGTGGTATCTAACAAAAGGGGCTCCTGCATCTGACCTCTTGGCTAGCAGACGGTTCTGGATTGCAAAGCATGTGGCGCGAGTGAGCACATGGATCATTGTCTGGTGGTTCCGCCTGTTCCTCTAAAATGTAGTCCTGTCTCTAAGGGATCTTTGGAAGAGAGGTATGTGCTCCAAGGCCTCCTGTAGAGTCAGATGTATATGAAATCGGTCCATCATCTGCTGGCCAAACTCGAGCTGGTGGGTCTTCTTTTGGTTTTTTTTGGTACCCTTAGCAAAGTGGAGTGCTTGGGGAAAGAGGACGGCTGGGTCCTTCTCAGATGAAGGACTAGGCTAGGGCCTATGCTGCTCAGGCAAATTAAAATCCATACATAAATCATCAATCAATACAGATGGACTCGCAAATGATAAACGATTTCCTTTTTTCACAGAAGTGTCCTGAGATACATCAACTTAATGAAAAGCAACATGAAGTGAAGAATTGGAAATGGTGGCCTCAGCACCACCCTCGGCATCTGTAATAGCGGCATTAGTACCACGCTCTGGCTCAGCAATGATGGTGGCATCAGTACCACCTCCTCTATCTGGTGAAGCAACAGCCGCAGTACCGTCGGTTGGATCAACGTCCTTGGTGGCATCAGCGCCACCGTTATCATCATCATCTCTAGTGGCATCATCACCTCTCTCATCCTCATATGGCGCTCTTGACGTTGCATGGGGTCGTCGCTCAGACGAGGCGTTGCCTGCTGGCATCCTACCGCTCCTAAGTGTAACAAAATTAGTATAAAACAAGTATGCAGTAACATCACCAAGTGGAGCACTAGGAGTGGTAATCTCAGTAAACTCTACCAGCTCAGACTTCCTCTTCTGTTTGTTCGGATTCGGCTCGATATGGGCAGGAATGGCGACCTTCCCTCTACCAATCTCCCTGAGACCTTAGGTGATCCATTCATCTCCATAGATTCATTCCTTCACTTGTCAATCCATCCTAACCTCTGTGTTCACCTCAGGTCTCTCCAACTTTACTTATAAATCTATGAACATAGGCTTCTCAGACTAAGTATAAGGGATACTTGAGTCTCTGTAAAATTCTTTACTCATTAACCCTTCTCACCTATACTTAGTTTATTTCTAACCTAAGTATAGGGGGCGTCCTCCTCAGTTACGATATTTTTCATACCTTAAATTGTGATATGGCTTTGTGTCACTTAGGAGGAGATAGCAAAATTTAAGTATAGGGGGGTATACTTCATATATAGTATATATGTACTTTAACCATAGCTTTATTTTGAAAATTTTTGAAAAAAAATATTTTTTGGGGGCTAGAGTATAATCTTATGAACTAAGTTGGATGAAATGTTTTCAAAGTTTGGAAAATTTTCTATACTATGTTACAATATTTTTGAGGAAAATTTTTTGAAAATGCTTTGAAAAATGGGTTTTACTTATTTGAAAAATCGTTTGTAACATGTTTGTAAAAATCTATGTATATTGGACATGGTTTGGAAAATGTTTTCGAAACTTGATTTCAATGAGGAAAAATAAGTTTAACTTGTGTTCTAACTTTACTCAAAAATGCATAAAAATGAGAAAAATAATAAAATTCCTTTAAAAAGCAAATTGACTACTAAACATAAATAAGTAGATGCTTTCAGTGACAGTCTCCCTTAGCAGTGTAAGTGGTTTACAGGACATCGCGTAAGGCTCCCTCCTCAAGCAACGGGTACCGTCTACAGCTCATACTTACACCTATATTGGCTGAAAGTAGATGCAACTATTCATTTGAGTTTTAATCAATCACTAGGACTTTTATAGTCTTTATAAAAAAATGAAAAATAAAATGAAAAAAAAGGATGAAGGAGTTAGTTTAAATCCATGTCACTTTCACTATCACACAGAATTAGTGATGTTTAAGAACACATGGCTTGAGAGGACATGAGATTTTGAGTTCACTAGCCTTAATCATCAGGGTCTTCGACTTAATTACCTACATTTTTCTTAGTTTGTCAGATTTGCATGCAATATTACATGCTTAGTCCCTAACCTTAAGAATAAGATCAGCACTTAACATACATGACTATGGTTATGATGAGAGGAATTGAAATTTCACTTGAGGGACTAAGATGTGGGATTCAAGTTTGGACTCGATTTAATGGTGATCGGGGATGGGATAAAATCATTGAAGACTTTGTGAAACCTGAGTGTCAGCATTTTTGAGCAAGTATGAGAACATGATTCTTATGATAATCTCTTGATATTTACCTAAGTGCCAGGGTGTGATAAAATAAAAAGTGTGGATCAGTGCGTGCGTACTCTTGGTAAAAGCATTAGAGCTAACCAAAAACAATACGAGGAAATATCAATGTTGGAAAAGCTCTCATCATGCAAGTCAAATATCAAAATAGATTCCACCGAAGGGGAGCGCTACCAACCATTTCAAAGTGTCCACTTTGACCACCGCTATTAGGACCTGGAGTCGGTTTTGCACCAAAAAAAGGGCCCTACTGTTGGAAATGCGAGCCCACGGCGAGCCATTATGCAATAATTGTTATTGCAAATATCATTCCCTGATCTGAAATGAAGAATAAATAATTTGTATAATAGGTCCCTTAGTACAATTAGGGTTATGTACCATGGCCATCTTGATGATCATACAGCTGTTGATTCAACTATTGAATCATAGAGGCTGGTGCTTGGATGAATATCTAAAGAGTTAGATTGAGGACTCATCAAGCACCGTCAAATGATTGTTAAGAGATGATCTCCAGCCTGAGTAGGAGATGGCAATCCTTATCTCTTAAGGCTGATATCTGACCGACCTCTTGATGCAGGTCCTCTGCATAGGAATAGAGATTCGGAGGTGTCAGATTAGTTAGGTCAAAGAGTTGACTTAACGAGGTCGAGATAACCAAAGTCCTATATTATATGCTGTCATGATATAGGCACGCATCCTCTGACCGGAGACAGATGTGTTGCTATATGTCCAAGTATGTACATTTGGCAGACCAATAGGTTGATGACCTAATCAAGGTCTATACACCGGCGCGCTGGTGTGCATATAAGGGTATATGAGTAATACGATCTCTCAAAGGGATCATACAGGTTCAGTTACTGAACCGGAAGACATGAGCTCACTCATGAGATATTGGGAAGAATCAAATTCCATGCGCATGGTCGTCTCGCTTTGGAAGCTTGACTGAATTTGTAGGTTTGATATATACTTTTAGTATATGATCAAGACCTAGGTATGATATACGCTTTTGGAAAGTGTATGATCGATGCCAACTCCCAATGATCGAATGAGAAACTTACTGATAAAACCACGAAGTAGACAGTATAAAGTTGATCCGATACTTCGGGTTTAATCTGAGTCTTCCAGTATGCAGGATGTACAGGTATTGGGAATACCTGAGGGTGATTTGATCATAAACGATTGTATAACCATGACGCTTACATTCCTAGGGAGTGATGAAACGGGTCTGGATTTTAGTGACTCCTCTCAGTAGAGAAGTGATCTGATCTTGGTCCAAGTGTTGGACATTGATCTGAATGTGATTCAGATACAATGAGAAGATTAGATTTACGGTCTTGATTTAATCAAGCATCTACGGGAGGCCCGCAATCTGGATTTGAGATATGATCTCAATATCCATGTCACTATACGTGGAACAATACAATCGCCCTGTCCTTATCTCCAAGTATCTGCGGAGAGATTGCATTATTCTTGAAGGGTTCAAGAATAATGCCATAAGATCTAAGCAATGAAGAAATAATGATTAAATGTGATTTAATCATCTTGATGTGTGAAGAAATTATCCAATTTAATTAAATGTGATTTAATTAATGTGGATAAGAATAATGTGGATAGAAATATCCAATTATTCATAATATATTATAAATGTGATTTATAATGTATTAGAGAGAGCTAATTATAATTTATATGTGTTGATTAATTATTATGTGTATTGGATACACATTGTGTAATTAATTAACAATGTAAATTATATGTTGTTTTTGGTTGTGAATATGATTCACAATTCTTCCATGGAAAGATTGCAATATTCTCAAATATAATTGTGAATTATTTTTGAAGAATAAAATCCAACAAATTTGTTGCAAATTAATAGGAGAGAAATCCAAGGAGATATGCAATCTCATGGAAATCCATGAGATTGCTCTCCATTGGGAAACAAGTGGGCGGCACCCAATTCCTATATGGAATGGGTGGCCGTCCCCTCTTGGTTGCACATGGAGATTTGATCTCCATGTGTATTCTCTCCTTATTTGTTGGGATGATTTAGGAATAAATTATATTTGATTTTGTCAAATATATTTTGACCTAAATTTGTTGCTTTTGACAACAACAATCTTGGCCATTGGATTGACACAAATCAATCTCACCCATTGATTTTATGTGTCCCATGAATTGAGATCCATGGATCCCAAAACCCTATAAATAGAGAGGCATACTATGCTCTCTATGGACTTGCAATATTGGAGCTCTCTCTCTCCCTCATTTCTTCATACACGCCAGCCCTCTCTCCCTCTCTTGTTGGTGGCCGTCCACCATACCCTAGAGGAGAGAACCGTCGTCGCCTTCGCCACCGCACCGTCGCTTCGACGTTCTTCGGTTCTCCGTCTTCTTGGAGAGTTCCTCTCACGAAGGAGACGTTTGATCTCGTGCAACGAGATCAGGAGCAACCATGCTTGGATCATCTTCTTGGATTGCGAGGACAACGCGGTTCATCCCTGCGCTCGCAAGCAGTCTCGCCGACGATCGGACTTGAGACAGGAGGTCTCTTCCTTTAGAGACTTGATCAACCACGCTTCAAGAGGTATTGCATTATACTTGTTGTGGTTATAGATGAAACGATCTGAGAATGGTTCTCGGATCATGTGGTTTCGTCGAATAAAATTTTTAAATTCCGTTGCACCGAACAACTAGTGCGACTAGTCGTTCTTCGTCGTATCCAATACGACGATCACGCTTCCGTGATGCGCTTGAGGATAATCCCATATCCTTCACCTACATCGTAAATGTTACAAGTCTGGGTGTATAAGGTATATTAGATACTCAAAAAAGGCACACCTCGATGTATTCCTAGGAAAACAAGTGCAGACGACTCCAACTTCTCTTGACGGGCATATTGATCAACACCAAAAACATATGTTCCATTAATAAGGCACTCGAGAGGATCCTTGTTCTAATGAAACGGAGAGAATAAATGACACAATCCTACACCCTCCATCATCTAGCATGCCATATACACTTCTGAGTCTGACAACTAAAGAGATGGTAGGTTGATTGCAATATTTGGTTTATTCCCTAGTGTTGAGGATTGGCTTCTAAGGAGAATTTCTTGGACTAGGACCTTGGGTGAAGTTGTGACTCACGTAACCGCGGTCACCACTTAATGTCATATCCTTATTTTATACGTATACAAGGAGAGTTTGGAAAATTAGAGAAATTTGATACATCTTTATTAAGGCTAGGTTCAGCTTAGACATTTTGGATCACTAAAATCAGGAGTTCTTGAACGGATCAAATCATGTATTCACATGCACAATCGGGGATTAATCCAACTCATTAATGATCGAGATGCTCGGGGACGAGCATAGTTTAAGTATAGGGGGATGATGAGCCTAAGTTTCATCATGATTATTTGTCCATATTAACCCCTAAGTTAAATTAGTGTCAATAAAAACCAAATAAATCATTGTATATATCCGAGTCTTTGAATAAATTAAAAAATACAAAAAAATGACAAAAGCAAAAATTATATAGTTTTTATACCTTTATGAACACTCATAAAAACATATCTCGCTTTATTTGACCTCTTTTGCATTTTTGGTCAAAATGAAACTTGTATGTATCATCAAGATCTACACTTTCATGATTTGAGTTTTTCCAAATTTGGTCTCCTTCTTCCTCTTTTTTATGATTTTCATCTAAATAATATGGTTGGTCCACATGGATCCTTCTGGTTAAGCCATGTGGTCGTCTGCCTTATCACCAAGCACCTCGCTTTTCCACTATTCCATCAACTTCTAGAGATTAAATCCGGGCAGGTAGTTCCTTCAGCCATTCTCCGCCCTCCAATTATCTCCATATAGCATATGGACAACACTTTGCTGCCCTTTTGTCAACCATTGGATCTAATGATCCAATGGTGACATACTTCTCACCCCTGTGTCGTAGATTTCCCTCAAAGAACCTTCATCACATTCGTTCATCCGTACTTCAATAAATGCCCTTGATCGCTTCTCCAAAGATCATCTCGTATATCCTCTTCTGCCTACTTCACCTCTCACCATGTGCCACCTTCCAGTGCCTCTCGATCTCCTCCACAACCATCCAATCTCGATTCCCGGCCTCCGCTTCGATTTCAGCCCTTCGATCACCCATCAGACCGTACCCACTACGTCCATACCCGCTTAATGCCCCACCGATGAATCTTTAGATCCTATGGTCATACACGAATCATTCTTATCCTTAGATGCAATCTCATCGATTAGATGAGGATCGCATCTTCGTGCCCATGTCCAGATCATCAGATGGCATGTCCAATGGCCAATCCTTTGTCTCATTCATCTAGACCCCCCTCTCTCTTCACGATCACCTTTCTGCACATGATGCCCCCTTCACATTTTCACCACCTCCTTAACATTTCCATCATCTCGATAACCATGACTAGTTAAATCTTGATCCTACCTCTTCCTCAACATTTCTCCACACATCCATCTTGTCCGCTCCAAGCCTCGCCTGGAAACCACTGATAAATCTTACATTCATTACTCTAAATCTCATTAATTAAGCTCCAATCGCTCAAAATCATTAGCATTTCTTCATTTATTCTGCATAATTAGCATTCACGCATGTTTTGATAAGAATTGGATTTTATCACTCATTTCTGCACAAAATAAGAAACGAAAAATTCCAACAAAAATTGACTTGAAATTAGCCAACGTCCCTGATTATTAACTAATTCATGCTAACTCCGAATAACCCAAATTCATTCCACTGTGTACATATTTAATAAGAATAAATGAAAAATACAAAAAATCACTAACCCAAATAAGTGGACCAAAAACATAAACCCTAGTTCTAGGATTCTCGAACAAAAACCCTCCTATCTTCTCCATCCAGTGTCCCTTTTGACCCTACTCACTTTTGAATTAATGTACATTCAATTACCTTCAAAACAAGACCAAGTTCAAGTGAATCGGAGCTCATATGTGAAAGTTGGGTTTTGAGCAACTTTTGTACATTTTGCATTTTAGCGATTTTTGAACTATTATTTTATGAATATAATTAACCTACTGTATCTCATTTCTTTTTCATTTGTCTTCTTTGATAAATATTTTATTAAAATGTACAAAAATCTAAATCCAAACTGAGCATGAAATCAAATAAACAAATTGACTCCAAGTCTTCACTAATTGTCAGTACAAAAGTTGTCTTTTTCGTCTTTTAATTTATTTATTCTTTTTCTAAATTAATAAAAATCCAAAAAATTTAGATTAATGAGTAAATATTTATCGTTGATTTTATCATTTTTTCAGATTTTTATCTGGTTTTAAAATAATAAAAAATCATAAAAGTCAGAAATGAGGGAATTCTATGTATGTGGATACCCCAAAAATATCACTTTGTGAAAATGATCAATTTTGCTTTTTATGTCTTCATGAAGTTCTAGATCTCATCGAGATAAGAAATATTTGTAAAGAAACTTTTTCAATCCGAGGTTATTTACTATTTTTTATGTATTTATCTTTCCATTTATTTTCTGAATTTTATGAGGCTAACACGTGGTAGCTCCTGCAACCGCCACGTGTCACCTAATTTTTGGCTTTTTATATTGTGTTTTACAAAAATCAAATAAAAAAAATAAAAGGCTCGCACATGTGGTGCGCGTGCCTCTCGGGTACGTGCCACACACGTGCTCCGCCTGGGCCCTCATCGACCGTCACATGTCGCCCTCCTGGCCGCCCGATATTGGCCGATCAAACAGCCCCTGGATCATCTTCCTCCTCAGTGCACTTTCCCAATCTAGTTGCCACCTTACACATTTCCAACGTCGGCCTCCTTCCCCTTCCATCTCCAATCAAATCGCCACCGGCCTCCGTAGGTTTCGCGTCGCCGCATATCAGATCCTCCATCAAGCAATCCTGACCATCATGCGACCTCTTCGTCCGATCTTCAACCAAATCTGATCGCCTTCCTCTTCCACCTCCCAAATCTCGCCCCTTCACCGTCCTTATTTAAAGGTCGCCGCCCTGACCTTGACAACCCATCCGTCGATTACATCTCCATGTTAAGTAAGGTGGTGACAACACCTGCTCTTTCCCGGCGAGATCCGAGGTCTCCCCACCCGTCATTGCAGATGCGGTGTCCTCCGCCTTCACTACTTAGCTCCGGCGATTCCAGTCGTCGAGCCTACGGTCGACTACGATGCCGCCTTTGCCCTGTCGTGCTTCAACGTCGACCATCATCTTGAACGTTCTTCATCGACTACATCCATCTTCTCTGACAACGCATCGATGCCTTCTTCACCAACATTAGAGTCAACTTCATCACACATCCCCGCCTCGGATTCATCACCATCCTCACGCGCCATCAGCTTCGCTGTAAGCTGCCCAGCCTCCGTTCAACGCCCGAGGCTGCTAAGCTCCTTTAGCGACATCTAAAGCTACCTCAACCATCGGCGTCTCCATCTACACTGCTTGCTCCGCTCCACGACAACCGGCCTGAGCCACCACTTCCCCCAGCATCGCTCCTCCAAGTGGTACGGCCACTTCCGCCTCTCCACGACCGCCAACAACTGAGCGGTGGTCCCGAGGCCCCCTGCTCGTGCTCCGCACGTGTGTCTGGGGAGCGTCTCCCAAACTCATCCCAAGGTCACGTGCTACGCACGTGACCGTTGGGAATTTTGCGTAGGAGCCCCCTGTCCTCCTCCGAATTGCAGTTCAGTCCGTTTAACCCAGGGGCCACGTGCATCGCATGTGACCTACTGGGATTTTTCCAGAAAACCCCTCCCACCTATCGGCAATTACGCGCAGGCCCCTATTCGCATTTTATGGCCCCTATTCGCATTTTATATATTTATTTGTTGCATAAATTCTATACATCCCCCCTTAGTTTTGAACCTCTCCGTTGCATCATTTTATTTATCAAAAATAAGAATTTTTTCTGCATTTGATTCTCTACATTATGGCATATTGTGAACATTTTGTTGATCAATGGTTAATTAATAATTATTTATTTTGTGGATAATTGCATACTTTCCCCATTTTGTGCAAGTTTTTTTACAATTGATTAACTGTTCCACTAAAAATTGCCAAAAAATCGCAGAAAAATTGCATTTGCATAGTTTAGAATTAATTGTGTTTAACATTGTGCCCAAAAAAAATTGCATTTGCATGCATGGTTTTCCTTGTAAATATCATTTTGTATATTTTAATATTTGATTTTTAACAGGTATTAAATCTCATATTTTTTAGGTTTAGGATTTTTCCGAGATACATTACCTAGTGATAGATCTTGGATAATTTTATCCCTTGAAAATAGTTAGGTTTAGTATTTATTGTAATTAAATATTGAAATTCACTCTATTTGTATTTCAAAATTCATAAAAAATTCATCTTGCATCTAAAAAATCCAAAAAAACATTAAATTGCATTCATTTTGTCATAATTATATTTTGGCCAAGTTTCATATTTTTCGGACATCGTTTGATCAATATTTACATTTTAGTCCATAAAATAGGTCGAAAATGCATTTTACTGCATAAAAAATTACAAAAAAGATCGCCTCGAAAACAACGCACGAAATTTGATAGACATAATTCTAGGTTGCTCCTTTGACTCCTTGTGTTCAACCTTGGGACATGCCCAAGAAAAATAAACATAAAACCACACGACTAAAAATTGATGAAATAATTGTGGTTATTTTATTTACGAATTCCGATTGCCCGCCTACAACAAAACGACACATTTTATTTTAAGCGAACAATATTACACAGCTTAATTCAAACATCTTAACCCAACAATCTCGGAAAGTGTGGGCCTCTCCATATGGTGGATTTGGGTCTAGTCTCTTGGCCAGTCATGAGTCTCAAAAGTGATTTGTTCTTGAAATGATCCATTAGCAAGAAATCGAGAACATGACGGTTCAGTCCAAGATGGTATGTGGTCATGGGTGGAAGGATGATTCGCGTAGACTAGCATGGAATTCCATGAGGGAATCAGATTCATCCTTGTGTGAATGTCTCCCGCAAATGTTAGAGGATTATTGAAAGAAGAGTGTTCAGTTGAATTTGGAATAACCGAGACAAATTCATTTTCATAATGTAGATCAGATGGGTACTCGGACCATTGTCCAGTTTTTGTCAAAGGAGGTAGAGGATGAATCGTCATGTTTGATCTCGGTGAAAATGCACAAGATATTTAAAAGATTTTTTTATCAAGGAGGTTGAGTGAAGAAATGTGCATCTTTTGATTTTCGAAATCGTCGCACACACCAACGTAAACACAAATCAAACCCCGGGTTCACCAACTCACACAATGAAGCTGTAAGTGTTTGGATATTATCTTTTCAATTTTAGTTGGTGATAAGACAATCTTAGAAAATAATTAGTGAGCTGTTAGGTGCTGAAGATTTTCTTAAAGACTATCTCGAATTCGTACGACTAGTTGCATCTACTTTCATCCAATATAAGTGTAAGTACGAACCATAAAACGGCTACCCATGTTACTTAAGGATGGATCCTTACGCAGTATCCTTTAAACCACCCACTCTGCTAAGGAAATCCAGACCGTTTACTGCTTACCCGTATTCCTCGTTGAGAAGTAGCTAATCATTTTTAAAATCAGTACTCTAAATGAAAATGTCAGAGTTGGGCTGTAACCTTAAGTGCCATCTCTCGCTCACTTAAAAAAAATAAATCCATCCAAGGTCAAGGTTGCTCTCCCGCAAAAATTCTCAATTTTATGGGTTATTTAAATACAACGATATTTAGCAGTCCCAATTTTAGTTAGGTGATCACTGAAATTTAAGGTGAGCACAAAAGAATGTCTACCGTTCAGTCCCAATTTCCTTTAAAATTAAGTGACAATATAGGAGTGAGGAATTCGGGAAAAGCCGATGCACGTGAAAAAACGATGAAGTATGCTCAGTTAGAAGACATACAATGATTACTCACAATGTTAATGTAGGATGCATTACAAGAATTGAAAGATTACTCTAAATGAATACAAGCTGATGAAAAACCGCTCCTAGCAGAAAGTTCTATTAGCAGGGAAGAATTGAGTTGAATTTGGCTAAATTGAGCGATCTAATGTGCATCTCAATAAAAGTGAAGTATGGGCCTAGGTCTGACGAGCACAATCAAAAATATAATTGCTCTAAGATCTATATGTGTGGGTCTATCCTAAGCGCCACTTATGTCGGGCCCACCGTCACCGGAGAGTGAAACAGACCACGACACATCACAGAAAAAGTTTGAGGTGTTGTCACGCATGCGAGAGTCCAAACGGACACCGTTGTAAATGAGTAATCAGTTACAGAGATTAAAATTGCAGAAAAAAAACCTAGACTCTACACTCTCTCATGATTCGAATCTATCTCAATTTAATTGTGGCTTTTCGGATGTCCGTGAAGATGCGTCAGTCTCTTGAAAAACTGCTCCACGTATGTCGGGTACCTCGCAAGAAAAATAAGAAAGAGTGTATAAGAAAGTTACTCAAAAATAATAAAATAAACAAGAAAATAAATGTTGAAATTTAATTAAATGCATGAAAAATGTAATTTACAATCGAAAATTCGGGGGTCATACCAACTGAATGCGGAAAACCAAAAAACAAACAATTTAGACAAATAATTAAGTCGTTTGCCTCCCCGGCATCGGCGCCATCTGACGGATCCGAATTTGCACTGGCTAAATATGTAGTGAATTGATCGTACGTAAAAATTAATATGCCATTTTGTTGTAGGTGGGCAATCGGAATTCGTCAAGAAAATAACTAGTATTATTGAGTCAATTTTTAATCGTGTGGTTCTATGTTTATTTTACTTGGGCAAGTCCCAAGGTCGAACACGAGGAGGCAAAGGAACAACCTAGAATTTTGTCGATCAGAGTTCGTGCATGATTTTCTAGGTGGCTTTTTTTGTAAATTTTTTATGCAATAAAGGAATGCAAAATGCAATTTTGGCCTATTTTGGGGACTAAAATGTAAATATCAATCAAACGATGTCCGAAAAATATGAAACATGGTGAAGATGATAATTATGATAAAATGAATGCACTGTAGTTTTTTTTGGAATTTTTGGATGGAAGATGATTTTTTATGAATTTCTAAATGCAAATGAAGTGAATTTCAATACTTAATTATAATAAATACTAAACATAATTATTTTCAAGGTATGAAATTATCTAAGATCTATCACTAGGTGATGTATTTTAGAAAAATCTTAATCTCGAAAATATGAGATTTAATACCTATTAAAAATCATATATCAAAAATGCAAAATGATTTTTACAATGAAAACCATGCATGCAAATGCAATTCTTTTTGGGCACAATGTTAAACACAATTAATTCAACAATCCATGATTTTTTAGGAATTATTAGAGCAATAGGTAAATAATTATAAAAATCATAGCATAAAATGTGCAAAGTATGCAATTTTCCACAAAATAATCAATTATTAGTTAATCATTGATCATAAAAATGTCATCAATATGTCAGGATGTAGAGAATTAAATGTGTAACAAAATCTTATTTTTGGATAATGAAAATAATGCAATGAGGTGGTCCAGAATGGTATAAAAATATAGGGGTATTACTGTAATGACGATAATTAAAATAAATATGAAAATTTTCACATAATAGTAGATTATTAATTAAGATTGATGACAAAAATGTCCACAATAAACCATAATGTAGAGAACTAAATGTGAAACAAAATGCTTATTTTTTATAAATAAAAAAATGAAATGAGAGGTCCAAAACTAAGGCGGAATACATGAATATTTATGAAAAAATAAATATTGAAAATGCAAAGAGGGTCCTGTACGTGATTATCGATAGGTTGGAAGGGTTTCTGCAAAATTCCCAGAAGGTCATGTGCGATGCACGTGACCCTTGGGTTATATGGACCAAACTGCAATTCGGAGGAGGATTGGGGGCTCTTGCGCAAAATTCCCAACGATTACGTGCTTCGAAGGAGTCTGTAAGACGTTCCCTCGACGCACATGCGGAGCACGTGGGGTGGGGGGGGGGGCTCGGGCCCACCGCCCGGTTGTTTGCGGTCATGGAGAGGCAGAATTGGCGACACCTCTTGGAGGAGCGACGCCGGGGGAAGCAGTGGCTTAGGGAGACATCGATGGCTGAGGTAGCTTTGGACGTCGTTGGTGGAGCTCAGCAGCCTCAGGAATTGAACGGAGGTTGGGCGGCTTACGGCGAAGCTGATGGCACGTGTGATCAGTGATGAAACCAGGGTGGGGATGGTTGATGAAGTTGACGTGGTGTTGGTCAAGAAGGCGTCGATGCATTGTCGGAGAAGATGGAAGTAGTCGATAAAGAACGTCGAAGACGATGGTCGATGTTGAAGCATGGTGGGGAAAAGGCGGTGCCGTAGTCGCCCGTAGGCTCGACGACTGGAATCACCGGAGCTAAGTAGCGAAGGCGGAGGTCATCGCGTCTACAACGAGGGGCAGGGTGCCCTCGGATCTCGCAGAGATAGAGCAGGTGTTGTCAACACCTTGCTTAACATGGATATGTAATCGATGGATGGGTTGTCGAGGTCGAGGCGACATCCTTTAAATAAGGACGGTGAAGGGGTCGGATTTGGGAGGTGGAAGATGAAGGCGATCTGATTTGGTTGACGAGATCGGATGGAGGGGTCACGTGATGGATGGGATTGCTTGGTGGAGGATCTGAGATGTGGCAGCGTGAAATCTACGGAGGCCAGTGGCAATTTAATTGGATACGGAAGGGGATGGAGGCCAGCATTGGAAAAGAGGAAGGCGGCAGCTAGATCGGGAAAGTGCACTAAGGAGGAAGATGATCCAAGGGCCATCCGATCAACCAAGATCGGGCGGCCAGGAGTGAGGCACGTGGTGGTCTATGGGGGCCCAGGTGGAGCACGTGTATGGCACGTGCGCGGGAGGCACGTGCTCCGCACGTACGGGCCTTTTATTTTTTATTTTTTTGTAAAACGCAATATAAAAAGCCCAACATTAGGTGACACGTGGTAGCTCCAGGACCGTGCATGCAGTTGTTGATTGCGGCATTGTCAATGTCGACGACCGTTGTCAGAGATGGAGGGGGTGGTCGATGAAGGACATCGAAGATGATGGTCGACGTTAGCTGCTGCAATTTGGTCGGAGAAGATGAAGACGGTGTAGTTGTAATCGACGTTTCTGGCAATGGGTGGAGTTGGAGGTTGAAGCCCTGTGAGGTTGTTGATGCGAAGCTTTGATGAAGTTAATCATCGTTGGCTCGACAGCCAAAGAAGGCCAGAGCAATCGAAGATGTTGATCTTGTGACGTCGGAGACAAAGGAAGAGGTCGTCGTTGAAGATGGTTGTCAGAGGTAGTTAGCTCTATGGTGACATGCGTCGAAGCATGGCAGGTCGACAGGGAGCTACGTCTGGAGCGAGGGGAGGGTGCCCTTAGATCTCGCTAGGAAAGATCAAGGTACTGTCACCAACTTGAGCTTGACGTTGAGATGTAATCGATGGATAATCTTGAGGGTGGCGATGATGTTACTTAAGTAGGGGATGGAGGTCGGCTGGGGTTGGAAGATCATGGGATGATTGGGAGTTGATGGGATTCGAGTGATATCGGTGGAGATCCGAGGGAGATCGACGGTCGGTAATCGAGGATTTGATTTGATGATCGAAGATCAGGCGAAGATCCAATCGATCAGAGGCGCCAAGACGGAAGGCGGTGCGACGGATATGGCAGCAAAATTAACGGGCTGCGGGCGGCATGAATTTGGGAAAGGGAGTGATTTGGGGGACGCACAGGTGTCGTCCGATCGGTCGAGATCGGACGACCCTTATAGTGCCACGTGGCAGCTAAGGGCGGGGTGGAGTGAAGCACATGTGTGGCACGTGCGCGGGAGTCACGTGCCTCGCACGTGCGGTCTTTTTTATTTTTTTTCATAAAAATGAATAAATAAAAGCTAAAAAATTGGTCGATACGTGGCGGCTCCAGGAGCTTCCATGTGTCAACACCACAAAACTCAGAAAATAAAAACATTGAAAAATCCAAAATAAATAGCAAACGGCCTCGGAACAAAAAAGTTTCTTTACAAAAATTGTTTTTCTTAATGAGATCTACAACTTAAATGAAAACACTAAAATCAAAATCGATCAATTACACAAAGTGATATTTTCGGAGTATCCCATGTACATAGAATACCTATATTTTTGGTTTTATAATATTTTGTAATTTTAAACAAGATAAAAATGCAAAAAAATGGTAAATTTAAAGATAAATATTTACACATTAATCTATTTTTTATATATTTATTAATTAAGAAAAAGAAGAAATAAAATAAAATTCAAAAAAGATAGCCTTTGTATAGGTGGTTAGTGATAACTCGGATTCATTCATTTTCTTTGAATTCAAGCTCTGTTTGGATTTGGATTTTTATGCATTTTAATAAAACCTTTATCGAAGAAGATAGATAAAAAATAAATAAAATAAAATAGGTTAATTATGTACATAAAAAATAGGTCAAAATCAGCTAAAATACAAAATATACCAAAGAGGCCCAAAACCTAACTTTTACATATGAGCTCTGATTCTCTTGAACTTCGGTTTGTTTTGAAGGTAATTGAATGCACATTAGTTCAAAAGTGAGTGGGATCGAAATGGAAACTGGATGGGGAAGATATGAGCATTTTAGTCCGAGAATCCTAAAACTACGTTTGGGTTTTTGGTCCACTTATTTGGGTTAGTGATTATTTTGTATCGCGACCACCACCAAACCACACTCCTTGAAATAGCACAACTCTGAAGACCTTCACAGTCGTCCACCTTTACGAGAGGCTTTGCCCAGCATCTCTTCGCCTCCCCATGATAAGGGAAGCTCGGATCGACAGTGAAAAGTCATCTTAGTCTACGATGTCAACCCATAGCCATGGTAGGATATGCCTCCAGCTTCCACCCGTCGGTGAGCTGCTCCTCGTGGCTGTAGAAGTTCGGTGACGACCTGAGCTCCATGTAGCAGCTCACGCCCAGACTGCTCCGCCTCTTGCATCTCCTTGGTTTCACCCTCAACCCACCATCTCCTTAGTTTACCTATCATCACCCATCCTCGTGCACGCCTTCACTCCCCTTCTCTCTCTCCTACAACCCCAAATCACCCCAAATCACTCTGCTCATGTGGCACTCCACTTTGCCTCATCTCACCGACATACATCACGCGCACGCTTCGGCTCCTAAGCTAATGATTGCGGGATCCATCTCTCTTAATGGTTGGGGTGTCTTTCGAGCTCATCTCTTAATTATCACCTCCGGCGTAGAGGCATCACCACCCCCTCTATGTATCCCAATCGCTTCTCCGTGCTTCAACATCAACCTTCAAATGTCTTGAAGCTGTCAGAGATCTTCATCGAGTTTGAGAGAGAATGGTGGAACTACAATGGCTTCGCTAGAGACTTAATCTTACCGCTAGCCGCAGAGGAGGAAGAGTGTACAACTATGGTTTGATGGCACGCTCATGAAGCCTATCGAATGGCCTCCATTCAGTCACGTTGTCTTCCCTAAGAAATTGCAACCACCATGTGATTTCCATGATCGGGCGGTCCTAGTAGAGACACGTGTCAGCACTTGGCCACTTTCAAGCCTTTATTTAGTACCTTGAGGTTTGGAGGACCTGAGCCTCAGCAGATGATGTGTGGCCCGAGCCAAACCCTTGAGCCTGCATCGCTACCAAGCCTAGCTTCATATGCCCGGTAACATGACCGCTGGGTATTTGAAGGGAGGTCCCGCAAACTCCTTCAAATTATGAACAAGTTTAATGCGTGCATGAATATCACACGGGCTTGGGATTAATTGAAACCAACACACTTCGAGTTTCAATAATTGTAATTTCGTCGCCACGCGTGTAGGGAAATTTGAAGGAAGGCCTTGATGTTTGTTAATTTACATTTACATCCTTCTAGGGACCTCTTTGTAGTATTTTATCTTGTTATTTCATGTTTTCTTTGCATTTATGCCCCTAGACTGTTTTGTGAATATCTTAATCAATCGAGCTCCATTTTAGTCCATTTAAGTCTTTTTTGAAGCTTGTTTAATTATCATTCTAATGGAATGACTTGATTTCTGATTTAACACTTTGATCTATGATGATTAAGAAATGTAATGTCTTTTATGTAATATTTCTCATGCCTTGTTAATGTATCAATGGAATTTGCTTCATTATTTGAACATGAAGTTGACTACAATTTATTACATAATGATTGCAGCTAGGTAGGGCATATTTGTATTTGTTTATACCTACATTCATGGAAATATAAAAATCAAATAAATAAGTACCTACTTCTCAGTGCTTTCTACATTGTATGTCTATCTTTTTGTGTGTATTGGCATATTACTCACTAATTCAATACTTAATCTGAATATTACGATTCTAATTATATACTTAAGAGGCTTGTGTCCCTGAGTTTGACCTTTGGCTTACCCAAATAAAATAAATTCGACCACCTTGATTTAGTCGACAAATTCATAAGCGAATTTTGATAGATCTAAATTTAGCCAAATACAATTCATTAAAACAACATAATTAAGAGGTTGACTTCCGGGTCTGTCACTTGGTAATATGGTCTACATTACCTAAGTTATTGGTTCTTCATTTGATCACATCCAATTTTTTGAGGTCATGTGATCGCTTGTCAGTGATGTCCACTTTGGAGAAGTGGCTTCCAATAATGCTAACATTGAAGCTCTCATCTTTAGCCTCCTCATGAGATGGCTCCATGTTGATAGGTTTGTGGTGGATCTGATGTTGCTTCTTATATACATAAGATGAAGACATAACATCCTTTCTTTCAACCATTTCTTCATATATTTGCCAAATAATGTCTCCATCTTTGTTGAAATGAGAATCGCCACATGCGACCTCTATCAGTCTCTGCCTCTTGCTTCAAGCCCACAACGAAATTTTGGACCAGACTGGTCCTCGAGGTGTCATGGTGGGGGCATTTTTTTGGTAAATCCTTAAACCTCTCCTAGGCTTCATGGATGGACACGTGTGCTACTTGCGAGAAGTTCGAGATGCACGCATGCATCTGTTTCAGATGACTGAGAGGGTAGAATTTATGAAGGAATGCTTACTTGAACTCCTCTCAAGTCGTCACTACCTTTCCCAAATGAATTATCTAGTATAGAGTATTATCTTGAAGGATAAAGGAAAAGGCACTCATCTTGACTACACCTAACAAGATGTTAGGGTAGTGAGTTGTGTCCTAGATACGACAAAAATGCTAAAGATGAATATAAGGTGTCTCATTTGTATTCCCTTGGAATGAGGGAAGAAGAGATAAGAGCAAAAACTTCATCTCAAAATGTCTGTGGACCAGTAGAATCTGGATCCACCCTATCATCTGGCCAGCACCAGGATTGTAAGTTTCTTTTAGGGTAATCTTGGGTGCTTCTCTTCTTTCCTCTTCTTACCCTCCATGGGGTTCATCTTCTTGTGCTTCTCGTCCTCCCTTGTTCTCTCTATCTCTCCTGAGTTATCGTAACGTCTCCTTAAAGGCAGCCAGAGTGTCGGCATGTGCAGTTAGTTGTGTTTGAATCACCTGTGTAGAGCTGGCCATCTGAGCATTGACTTCATTCTACTCAGCTTGTGTTGCTTTCTCCTTTAGTGGAGCAATCTCTGAATTAGACTCAAATTGAATTTATTTATGATCGTACTGTCGATCATTACGATGAAAAGTATCCTCATCTGTCTTGAATGGTGCACCTAATGGAGAGAGATGCTCGGAATTAAGGTTAATTATGAGGTTTGTTGAATCGAGTAATGTGTATAGAGAGAGATTGATCTCCATCCATAAAGGGGGAATGTCAAGACAAGAGTTATTATGCTTTATTTGAGATGGAGAAGATGGGGAGTCTTAAGAGTGGCTTGCAAAATTGGAGCTGATCTCTCTGAAATCGCCACGTATTATTGGAGATGTCATGGCCATGGAATCGATGTGGTCATATACAAAGTACAGACCATGCAATCCAAGATCTGACATCTTAAGAAATAAAAGAAAACGATATGAAGAATAATGATCATGGAGATAAACAGTGAATAAAGTGAGGAAATGAGAAAAGGCTCAAAACGAGCAAAGAAAAAAGAATGATAGGAGAAATCAAAAGTAGAAGGTGCAAGTACACGAGAATGTGATCTTTGACCTAAATCTAAATCCAACAAAACACCAAAGTCAATGGATTCAACAACTCAACACCAGTGAAGCTGTAAGAGTTCAACTATTTTTATTTTATTAGTTTTATTGTTATTGAGAAAATCATTAGCAAGTCCTTAGAGGCCAAACCTATAGGAGAGTGAGCATTGCCATACAAGTTTCATAAACTTCCCCTCTTCCTTTGTAACTTTTAGCCTGTACCTTTTTAGAGAATCCTTACTATTGCGTTCGGATCCATTACTCAGCCAAAGGATAGATGAGGAAGCTAATAGGTGAAACAATTACTTTCCCCTTGCGGTATACCCTATCTTGGTAGATGAGATAGGGACCTGTTGTCACAGTTCCCCTATGCTTAGTACTCCTGACCAAGCCTGCAAGCAGACTCCGTTCTACTCTCCCACACACTCATAGAAGCGCCAATACATCATGAATCTATTCAACAACAAGGTAGCACCTAGGATGGGATTTCGGCATTGATTCCTATGGACGTGCCTTACTTTGTCTGGAATGTACCTGAAAATATTATGAGCTTTATGAACCCAATATAACGCAGACCATTAAATATATAAATTAGTGTCAAAGTCTATTTATAAGTCTCCATATTTATTTTTTTTATTTTCACTTTTTTTAGTATGTTTCAAGAATATTCATCTGACGATTTTTTTGGGATTTTCTTCAAACCTAAGTAAGCAAAAACATAGCGAGAAGGCTGACAAGCATTTTATGTCAACCCAATGTTTGAATTCTCACCAATATTGCTTCCTAGTTCTCTCGATTTAATATGCTTGACATAAATTTAAAATTACTCTACATGATAAGCAAGTCTCTTGAAATTTTTCTAAGCAGGAATTGCTATTAGCGTGTAAAACAAGATTAGTTTGACTACGTCAGAGAGTATGAGACTATAGGTACACGCAAATAATTAGGTTGGGAACCTATTTACCAAGTCAAGTAATCCTAAAAACTAAGGGCTCAATTAGTGAAGACGTAACAAAAAGTAGAAAACAGAAATAATGAGAAATAAATAGAAATAAGGAGAAATTTATGGAGAATAAAATAGAGAATACATTGAAATTTGAGAAAATCGAGCAAGACCCCAAGTGAATAGACACTTGGTAAAATAGGCCCATAATGTCCAAGTGTCCAAAGTATTGCCATGCATTATAACAAATTATAAATAATGGTATCTCTCTCACAAAACAAAATTAAATAAATATATGTACTAATGTAATGTTACTACTTTCTCTCTCTATCTCGATCTTCTTCTTTCTCTCTCTTGACGGCCTTATGTGAAAAGTTTATCTTCTCCTCTTGAGGATGCACAAGTACTCCTAAGAAGTACTCAATTGGCAGACCCTCGTAGAAAAGTCAACAAAAAAGAGTGGTCAGAACAGACAAAAAGTTATTTAAAAGAATGAAGATATGTGCAAAATAACTTGCACGTTGCTCCCCAACAACGGTGCCATTTGATAAGACGCTTTTGAGATAGGTGCCAAAGTCCAATCTTGGAGGACCTATAATGTCTGATGAGTCAGCTCTTGTAATCGTTATATCGACCGCTCTCATCGCACGCAGTACCCAATCAAAGCTTCTCAACAACAATCAACCCATAGATATATACGCAATAAATGTAAAATGCCTGTCAAAATTTATTTTATTTAACTTTATAAAATGTGTATAGTGGACAAGCAGTAGAGTGTCGAACTCCAATGATTAAATTGGTAAGTAGGTTAATTATTAGTAATATTGCTAATTAATAATAATAATCAATTATTCTATAGTTTTTTGTTTTTTCACCTTTTATGTGGATTTTATTTATAATTATATTACATATTTTTTATTTGTTATTTTTTATTTTTATTCTATTTTTAGTTTGAAAATTTTTATTTTATTTCTTATTTTTCAAATAGAATATATAATTATATATAAAATCATGGGTTATATTTGTTTTCCCCCGCACAATTTTTGGGTTTTTTTTAAAATACTACCATGAATTATCATCATTATGTCCCTCTAATATGTCATTCCAATTTCATCAGAAATAGAGACTCCTATGCCCATCATCTAGAACAAGTGAATTACATAAATTCTAATACCATTAAAATTGTCTATTCTAGTTGGAAGGCATATGAGTGACTATTACTAACGAAATTGGATAGTCATGTTAGAGGTATATAGTGATGAAAATACATGTTTGTAGTTTTGAAAAAAAACAAATAAAAATTATAAGCAATATAGATATTGTATATAATATAAGTAATATAGAGAATACATAACAAGCAGGATATTATATTTTAAATATACATAAATATACTAAAACTAAAGGAAATAATCTTTTGTGTTTTTTTATATATTTCTCTATTTTTGGTATTTGTATGGAATTCATTGTAAATTTTTGTATTTTAAAATATTAAATATATAAAAATAGTGTACAAATAAAATATATAAGATATTTTTTAGTTTACTAAACATAAATAAGTCTAAAATTATCCTAAAATTATTTCTAATATATAGTATATAATATATAGAAAATATACAAATAGATAACTATTTTTTTGATTTTTAGTAATATTTCCTAACTTTTATAAGGTTTTTTGGATTTAATAATTATAGGTTTTATGTTTTTATTTTTTAATGATTTTTGGATAATGGGTAAATAATTTAATAGTATATGTAATATTTTTTGGTAGTTTTTGAAGATGGTTTTCTATTTTTATGGATTGTAATATGTAGACAGAACAAAAATGTGTGTTTTGTACTTTGAATAAATAGAAAATTTATTAAAATACCTTGCAAAAAGATAGTTTTTGCGGTAACTGATTGGGCGCTTAGTAGTAATAAAATATGTATAAAGACGAATATCATCAAAAATAAAATTTTGAGCTTAAATGGAGCTATTTGCAGATTAATAAAACATTTACTCCTTTTTAAAATAGGTTTAACATTTATATGGGTACATGTGTAATATTTACAAGACTTGACATACCCTTGTACTTGATGCAGAAGGACTATTTAACGAATAAAGTAAAGCTCAGTTTATTCTTACAATTTTTAATAATATTATTACACATAATTTGATATTTATTGGATGACTTAATAAATGCAAAAGGTAGATGGGGTCTCTCCCAATTTACCACTTAAGGTACATGATCCAGTAGCATATAGCGTGCCACGTGTGCGTAATTAAGTTGATCAAGCAACTCAATAGAGCAATAGTTTGCTTCAAGTCAAGGGCTCAGATTACATCTGGGCCATACCATTAATCCAACGATGTCGGAGGAACTTGCAAGAATGGGGAAGAACATGTTCTTCACAGAGCTTTTCTCTTATATTCCTTGTGCCTCTGACAGTCTTCTCTGATGTCGAGAGGCTTAGTAGCTTCTTGGGGCATATCCGCGACTGTAGCAGTACTCGATAGAGTTCTTGTCCCAACAATGGGGACATGAAGAGGTCTTCATACATAACACCCTAGAGGGTATGTTCTTCCTTCGACCAAGCTGCAGGTGACTTGATTGGGACTCGCACCTACATAAAAAGATTCAAGGGCTCGAGAGTGAGGCTCCTAACCCGATACATAAGCATCTACATAAAAGGAATTATGGATGATGAAGCTCTAACGTATAGCGACGGATCAGCTTTCGCTTGGACCGGATTATTGAAAGATCAGGGTGGCAGATGGTCGATGACGGAGAAAATGAATATGAATGAAAGGGTGATGGTTGCGAGTCAAAACTCAATGCATTCACGATGAAACTGGAGTTAGAGCAGAAGCTCCAACAAATGAAAATGTTGGAATTAAACATTAGATTGCTATAATTACACTAAACTAAGACTATAACTATGCTCTTGAAAGAAATGTGAGCTAGAAATGCATAAAAAATAGCTCATACCTTGAATAAACCAGGGAGTAGAGGAAGGTTCTCCTGAAGGACACGAATAATGCTTGGACAACCTCAACCTTCTTCTTGTCCACACCGATTGGTTGGGGCACCTCCTACAATACCCACGTACACAACCCAATGATTCCGTTGGGGTTACGCATAAGGAAGAAAGATCAAACTCAAAAAGGAGGGGAATGGGAAATTTTTTATACATAGAGGATCCGTTAACTTTGCGAGGGGTTTATTGATTAAAGGGGCATACGTACAATGAGGCAAGATGTGGGGCGTGATGGAGGAAGGTATGATGAAGATCTTTAATGTAGGAAGCATCCTTGATCAAGCAGTGAATCATCGCCCAAAAATCGAAGAAAGTCAAATTGTAGGTGGAGTTTACATGTATGATAAGGGCACGCTGGAGACCGGACAGTTGACTGGGGTTAACTATCGATGTGTATTTATTAGTTTGTGTAGGACCACTAGGAAATAAAACAAGGTTTGATTCTCTTATTATTTAAACAAATATTAAATAATTTTATTAATTAAAAATAAAAAAATATGATAAAATATTCTTCATTTACATACTATTTTGTTGGTATTTGTATCTATTTTTAGAACCTTAGTTATTAGGTGCTAATTTTTACGAGTATATACATATGTATATTTAAATATATTGTAACTATTTTTTTATTATAGATTTCAAATTTTATTATCATATGTAAATATTAGATGTAATGTATTATACTTCAATACATATTTTAATACTTTTATTTTATTTTTTTGTTATAATTTTGTACCTAAATAAATATATGTACATACAGGTAAATGTAATATATATGTATATATATTTATATCATTAATTTTAATGTATTTTTAAAGATATTTATTTTTTAATGCAATTTTAAAAAATATTCACGCTTATTTAAATTTGGAAAAGTAAAAATATAGGGAATGAATTATATGAATAAAATATACATGTGTATAGAACAATGAGACACCAAAAAGCTGACTTTTATATTTCAACATCATTTTCAATGAAACCACCTCGATTATATATATATATATATATATATATATATATATATATATATATTATTTTCAATGCAATGGAGTGATGAATTTCTGAGATTTTATGGAGGAGGTATTGATCTATGAAGTTTGGTTCCTGTATTTCATATCTGAGATTAAGAATACACTTATTATAACATATAAATAATTATTTATTCAATTTGAATTCTTTGATTAAGTAAATATATATTATAGTTGCATTGCCTTTTTTTATTTTGAAAGTTCATTCCCTCATTAAACTTTTAATGCATGACATATACTTACCACTATATCTCTAGCAAGATCTAAGATCTTGATGAAGAGAGAAATCAGACTATCGACATAACAAGCTAAGCTGAAAATCATGTTTTGACCAACTACCAAATCATCAACAATAAACCCGCAATAAATGTAAACAATATATGTATGTGAGTTAAAAATTAATTTAACTCTAATAAATGTGTGCATAGGAAAAATAGTGAGAGTGTTAAAGTCAATGAAGCCAAACGGGTATAGATAAAATATTTATTAATTATACATACTTAATAGATGTTTTTGGATTTTTAGTTTTGCTTGTTTTTATTCCTTTTGTGGGTTTTTAATTGTATTCTAATCTTTATGGTTATTAATGTCTTGTGTGTGTTTTATGTCTCTATATTTACAATTTTTCAATTTTTTAATTTATTAAAATAATATATATGTTTATTATTCTACATAGAAAAAAAAGACGAAAGATGTTTTTGGACTTTTCACATAACTCTAAAAAAGTCAAAATAAATCAAATAAAATATTTTTCGATTTTTATAATTTTTTCTACAGTTTTTCTTATTTTCGTGGATTGTTATGTTTTTATGGATTTTTAAAGTATAAAATTCCCAAAAAATTGATCTTAAATTTTTTAAGGTTTTCAAAAATAGATATCAGTTCAAAAATAACCCTAAACTGATTTAAATATACACCATATATTACAAAGAAAATTTACAGACATAAAACATCATTTTTGGATTTTTTTTTCTATAACATTTGCAATTATTTTATGAGTATTTCTATGTTTGTGATTTTTAAGGGTTTCAGTTTTGAAATTTTAAGAATTCTTAATCTGATGATAAGATATTGCAATAAAGACCAACTAGTTTTTTGAATTTTTGGCAACGTTTTGTAATTTTTATGGATTTTTAATAGATGCGAAGGAGAAAATTGCAAGTTTTCTATTTTTATTATGTTGGAAAATGATTTTAAATTCCTTCCCAAATATATTTGATAGATATGGGTTCCATGCACATAATATAATTTTTCAATAATTTTTACATAATTAAAAGCAATAAATAAAAAGAATCAAATGAAAAAAATAACTCTACAACACATGGATCTAAACATAATTAAAATAAACTTTTAATCCATTTCGCAGCACAACATAAACTCCAGGATAGAAAATGTATTTTTTTTTCAAACATGCGTGCATAGAACGTTCTTGGTAGGGCTAATTTGCAATTTAACAAAACATTCTGATCTTTTAACAAAAAGCCCAGGAATATATTGGGGTCCTTGCAAAATTTCTTAGTGCTTCACATGGAGAGCCACATATGGTGACCTAGGATAGGCCTAAATTGATACTATAATAAAGGAAAAGATTCCAAGTGCAAATATTACAAAAATATTACACAATAGAGGAATGTTTAAGTACTAAAATAAAATAAAAAGTAAATAGAGTTGAATGTGCAATATACCCTCCACGTGCGACTAACAGATAGTGGATCTTGATCCACTTAAGGAATTGATGGTCTAGATGCACATGTAATGCTTCGCCGATGAATGGTTGAGATTAGTTCCTGTAGAGGATCTGGCTGTGGCAAGAAGGTTGGACCATAGGAGTGGCTCCTTGATCCAATGGTTGCTTCTCTTGTCCAAGAATAAGGACCAACCACCTGATGTTGCTTTGATCGGCCCTCTTCCACTTCTCTGACATCCTCTTGTGCTCCAAAGGGTCTCAAAATGGAGATGGCATCGTTCCATGTTGAACTGGGGATTCATATGTCTTCGAGCCTCATTAGTGGATGCCTAAGAGCTCTTCCTTTGTTCACATCACATGGGAGCTTCATCTTAGGGTCAAAATAGCACCAGGAGGGGTCTTTTGGGAGCTAGATTTTCATAGAAAGATTTAGGGATCAAAGACGAAGCACCTCAACCCATGGGTTAAGCACAAAGAAGGGGAAATGGATGGGATATAGGATCTCTGGTGTACTATGGGAGAAGGAGGTATGTTCTCCTGATCTTTGCAAGAGTAGGGAAGGCCCTAATGATTTTAGTATTTAAAGAAAGTGAAGGGGAAAGATATGATGTTCTTGGGGGATAGGAACAAGGTTGGAACAAGCGAGACAGTGGTCGGAGCCTAGAGCTCTACAAAGATTTTTTTTAGATTTTATGTTGAGTTGGATCAAGTCAAAAAAATAAAAAGTTACATAGACTATTATTTATTCAACAAATTAAAAGAGCTAAAGATAAATAACACATTTTATTGAAAGTGGTTGGGAGTAGAGATTGCAAGGAAGAGCTCCAATGAGGGTGAATCTGACCTAGACCTCTTTTTCCATGCCTTGGATAGCAAGGGGATCTCTTCCTATCACAAAAGGTTGACTCTAGGAAACGTCAAGGGATTATGATGGGAGAAAAGGGATTAGATTTGATAGGAGGAGGAAGAGGAAATTATAGTGCATTGAGCAGAGGGCACCCTTCACTTAGTGTTTTTGTGTGAATCGTTGGATGACCAAGATAGAACTAGGAATCATGTGAAAGCATATTGTATTGTGAATATTTTTAGTGAAGGAATTGGGCAGAGAATAATATTGAATCATGAACAAGAAATTGGTGAAGAGAGTCAAATACATGCCAAGGACCGATAGGATGGGGGCAGGGGGAGTTCACTTGAGTCCACGAGCGTTGCAACCTGATTGGCCCACAGGGACCGGTAGAGGACAAAACAAGATGAAAATTTGAAATAATTCAAAAATAAAATAGAAAATTATTTTTATAATTAAATTTCAAACCTTGAAAGTTGTTTGTTATCTTATAAACTATTTTAGGTTATATTCATTTATTGTTACAACCTTATTTATTAGATGTTGATATTTACATGTATATATATACATGTATTTTATATATTTTATTGTTTTGTATTTTATATGTATTTAACTAGATATTTAAATCCAAAATAGGAGAATAAAGGTGACATAATGGCTATTCATCACCCCCTATTTATGAGGAAAATAAGTGAGGAATAGAAAATAAATAAAAGGAAAATAAAGAATCTTAGAATGATTATGATTTAAATCTTATATTTATAAAGACAATGTATGGATCTCAATATAACATTTTGATTATTACTGTGTCCCGAACCTCATTGGGGAATTGGATTTAAAATTTAGTATCCCTCAAGTTCCACAATCCTCTGTGCAGTTCGCCTCAATAAACAGATCAGAACAATTCTTTTCAACACAAACTCTTACGACTATGAGACTCACCTGTACAGTGTATGTATAATGTAGCTCCCCACATCTGAAGTGGCAAAGAAACAATCTCCCTTTGCAAGGTAACTCTAATTCCTTAATCTAGTGACTCTTTCCTTGAAGAGCAGGGTATTCCCCTCTAAGTTCAAGTGCAACCAACTCAATATGAAGGGGTAAAGAAAGAACAACTAACTCTTACCAGGGTAGTCACGTGTCCTTTGTACCTTGACTAGTGTAGCCAAGTCTCCAACTACATGCAACCTTGTAACTTTGACTTTGAAGCATAAGCCTTTCTTATTTAAAGATACTCCGACGGGAATGAATTTTCATCGACCTTTTGTCCGTCTATCTTTTTGGAGATTTTTTTGTACTTTTTTATAATATATACAACAACATTTACATAAGCAAATTATCTTCTTGAGTGGTAGACTATCGCTCTTTTGAAGCTTTATTGCATCCCACAACATCATGTCTTGAGATGACCATGCCACTAGATCGGGATGGGGTGCGTTGGCCTCCTATTGGAGCAGTTTATGTTTCCACACATGTGCTTCTCATGCTAAAGAATCCTACCCTCAACCACCTCTTGAGAATTGAGATAAGTGATGAGTGTGTGTCTGAGTTAGATCAATGTCCTTAAGAGTCATTTGTGTGTTTCAAAATATTCTACTTAGGCTAATCAAGACTACATGTGTTATAGTCTTGTGAACTCAAAGAATTAAGTCTCATTGACATGAAAAGTCTTTAGTTCAGTTTCTATAAGGTTCCTATGAAATTAACTAGATTAAAGTTTAAACCAAGTTGCAATCTTCAGGTTTTATTTGCCACTTGTTTAGTTTTCACATCACTCTGAAAAATGCTCATGGAATGAAAGATATTTAGGTCAAGTACTTCTCTTGTTTCAAGCTTCTTATGTGTTTTTTCAAATAGTTTTACAAAATTTTGGAAGTTTTAAATATTTATTAATTTTTAAGGATTTTAAAAAAGGGTTAGTAATTCATGGACATCTACAAAATTCAATTTTTTTAAAGATTTGAAAAATATTTTACAAGAAATTTTAAATAGTTTTCAAAAGATTCTTCAAAACACTTTACAACCATTTTTCAAAATCATTTGCAAAAAATTTTCAAACAAAATAAATTAAAAATTTTCGTATATATTTATAAGATATTTTCAATCTTTTATTTATTACTCTTACCCGGTGTATATTAGACATATTATTGAAAATACAAGAAAGTACAAGTTATGGCTAACGTATATATATATATATATATATATATATATATATATATATATATATATCACCCCCAATACTTAGCTCTAACTATGTCCTCATAGTGACGAAGGAGAAATAAAGGAAGACATGAATCATACTCAGTATAGGAAAGTCTATACTAGAATGACTTAAGTAAAATAATAAGAAGGCATTGTCACCCACACTTAAGATAAATTAATTCTAAGTATATCAGATTGTACACAAAGTAGTGATGATTGAGGTGAAATCAATGACTCGAACTATATCACCTTATACTTAGGAAAATATCCATGAGTTTAGAATTAATATCAACAAGTTGGGACACAAGTGAGAGAGTGAAAAAGAACAACTCGAATCACTCATCCCTCCTATACTTAAGATGAAGTGTATCCTATGTATAACACTCATGAAATGGATGAGTGGATAAACAATTGAATGAAAGCATGAAAATGAATGGAAAAAGAGTTAATCAAGGAAAATATTTTTGTCCAACTCTATGTCTGATTCGGCTAGTTTTGTTGGGAGATCATCCTAAAATACCAAATTGTTTGAATCCGCAACGGACAAGAATGTATCATGCTATATGTATGTCTTTAGGAACAACCCACTGTCAACAGATGGTTTTATGTCAGGTGACAATTCAGATGTCAAAATGCTTCCATAGTCACACTCTATTTTCATAATACACTGCCCTTTCAATTTGCTCTTCTATTTTCTCGAGAATATCTGCAACTCTGCATCAAATAACCAAAACCTCTCACCTGACTCAAACGTCTTTCGTTGGATGTGCCTTGTTGTGCCATCGCTTGAATTTCTCCTTATAAATCAGGATGTTTTCATAGCCATAGTCTCTAAATTCCAAGAGTCTATTCATATCAATCATGCAGTTCTGACCACTTTTCTGTGAGTCCAAGTTGCAGACGTTCACTACCCACAAAGATTTAAGAATGAGTTCAACAGGTTGGTGGCTTGTCTACCCATATACAAGTTGATAAGGAGACATCTCAAGTGGAGTCTTGTAGGTCATGTGATAAGCCCGTAGAACATAATAGAGAAGTTGAGACATGTTCTTCCTATAAAGTCCTACAAGATTTTGCAATGTAGTCTTGATCTCCATGTTCGATTATTCAGCCAGGCCATTTGACAAGTGGTGGTAAGGAGATGTGACACAATGGTTAGTCATACTCCTTTGCAGGTTTTCTCAATTCTTTACTCACAAAATGACTACCCCCATTTAAAATCAATATTTTTTAAATTTTGAACTATGAGATAATATTGTCCTTAAGAAAGCAAAAAACAATACAACTATCAACAACTCGAGCCAATGACTCACACAATCAATGGAAAGAAGGATATATACACAACTCTGACTATTGGGAAATGAGCCCATAAAGTCAATGCCCCAAGCATAAAAAGATCTGAAATTTGAATGAATTTTAGAGGCATCGAGTATTTGAATCAATAGTCCATCCTAATTTCTCACATTTATTGCATCCTTTGACATACAATGTGGCATTAATAAATAATGTAGGCCATTAAAGGCCACACTGCAGTACTTTTGCTACCTTCCGGTTTCTTAAATGGTCCTCCTTCTTTGAGCTTTTGACAGTGCTCAAGGACATTAGTGTACTCTTCTTGAGGAATGCACCGTCTCTCGATGCAATCCACGTCTTCCCTTAAAAGGTACAGATATTCCTACTGGTAGAAATGGATATTGGACAAAAACTTGTCCTTCTTGACTTTGGTCCAATCTTGTGAAGCTACCCAAGAGACAATTTAGTTCAAAATATCAGTGTACTAAGGGAGTGAGGTGAGACTCAAGATAGACTCGTCCGGAAATGTGTTTGTGATTAGTGCATCACTTAGGGGAATAGAAGGGCATTGAGTTCTTGATAATTGATCTTTTGCCACATTTTTACTCCAATTTTATCCCTTATTTCCAAATTAAACTCCTGTAGTAGAATGATCCAACGAAGCAAATGTGATTTGGCAAACTTTTTTTATAAGAATATCATAATAGAGTGGTCAGTGTAGATAAACTTCTTGAGGGTGAATACTATGACCAACAACTCTTTTTCTATTACAATGTAATTCTTTTGGGCCTCTTCCAATGCTTTGTTGGAATAGTGAATAGCAAATGGAAAACCATCCCTAAGATGCTCTAATACAACCCCAATAGCACAATTTGATGCATACGTCATGATCTTGAATGGGAGAGACCAATCAGGTGGTTGTAGTACATGTGCTTGAGTGCCCAAATCGTTTAAATGATGGCATGCTTTGTGGACTTTATCATTAACAATAAAATCATCATCCTTGCCTATAAGTTCAGTAAGACGCCGGGCAATCCTATTGAAATATTGGATGAATCGTCAATAAATACCGACATGCCCAAGAAATGACTTCTCATTCTTCACAATTATAGGTGGATCAAGTTTAGCAGTGACATCAACCTTTTTTGGGTCAACGTCAATGCCTCTCTTGGAAAAACATGGGCCAACACCATTTCATTTGGTAACCATAATGTGTCTCTTTTCCCAAGATAGCACAAGGTTCACCTCATAGCATCTCTTAAGCTCACAGACTATGTGATAAAGACAAGCATCAAAACTGTATCCATAGACTAAGAAATCTTAGATGAAAACCTCCAGAAAACTGCCTACGATATCAGTGAACAACACCAACAAAAACCTTTGGAAGGCCGCAGATGTGTTGCACAATCGAAATGGCATCTGTTTGAAGGCATAGTTGCCAAATGGACAAGTGATGAAAGTCGTTTTATCTTGATTTTCATGGATGATCACCACTTGATTATATCTTAATACCCATCCAAGAAATTAAAGAACTCTTTCTCTACCAACCATTCAAGTACTTCATCAATAAATGGCAGTAGAAAGCACTGCAAAAAAAATGCAAATGACAAGCACATTTGGTTTAGGGTTGGGTGAGAAAAAGTATTAGCCCATAGAGTAACCTGAGTAGGGAAAGCACATGTACTTGATAGGTGCATCTTCCAATCAAATTTCATACCAATTTTGGAGTTGCACCTTTTTGAATTTACAGGCAAGAACTTTGTTAACATTCGAGTGGAGGAACATGGTGCATCATGAAATACGAGCAAGCACATAATATGATCGTTGACATCTGTAAACAGACCGACATGGAACCCTTCTTTCTCATTCTATCCATGACCCATCCCCGAATCCCTTCCTCCTGTGATCGTTGCTCTGCCCACCTTGCCTCCAACGACCCTTGTTTGGATTTTTCAAGAACGCACACATCTTCCCTTATGTATATCCCTTCATCCTTTCTCTTATTTTTTAGTATTTCATTCCATATCATTCATATACCAATGCTTTAGGTTTTTATAGTGTTGATAGATTATTCCTTGTATATATTAACTTTTGATTACTTGAACATATTGTGTATGCTACATACGATTCAATTACAATCTATTTGTTGTTAAATGTGATGATTTTTGTCAAGTGTAAATGAAATTCCATATGCACATAAGGTGTATGAGAAAATGCAAAAGCTACTGACATGACTAAATGTGCACATTAAATCAAATACTAAATATACTTATACTTTTATGCTTATTAGTATACCTTGTTCATGATTTATGAAAACTAAACCTGTGAAACAAGAATATTATGCCACGATATTTTATCATTGTTCTTAAATAATATTAGGTATAACTTGTGAATAGGATGACATAACGTGGACATCGATAATATAGAATATGAATTATGTAGTACTTGACTTATATTACATTATTTACTAATACTCAGTTAAAATTAGTTTACTTGAAAAGTCTTTATTGTATGTCTATTTATATCTCTATGTAAACCAACATCCTCTTCATAGAGTACATATATGGGTGAGAGAGGGATAGAGTATGGAAAGGTACGATGAGAATACCTATATGGTGAGAGGGGTGTACATATACATTGAGAGTGGTGGTTATTTGGGCGACGTATGTAATATATAATTAATTCAAACTAATGATTAAATTTAATTATATATTAACTAATTGTTTGAAATTATATTAGTTAATTACAATTTCCAAAAGACTATATAACATACATTTAAATAAACCTATCAATGTTTTTTAAAAATAATAATCTCCATATGCAATTATAGATAGAAAAAATATTCAAGTTAAGTATTCAATATAAATAATTTAATTCCTTTATAAAATTATACAAGACCACTAATTTAAAAAATGACTACGAATACTTCCATATATAACTATAAATAAAACTAATATAGAGACAGTTAATTCTATTGGAAATACGATTCATTAGTTTTTTAAGGAAATAATAGCTAATAACGCAAGATTTTATTTTAACAATTTGTGTAAAACCAAATAAATATATTTACATGCAAGAATCCCCCACAAATTCATTAATTTGAAAAAAAAAAAGATATTCAAAGAGAGTCAAAAAAACATCCTTCAGTTGTCACACTTTGCTTTCAATATAGGTACCTTCTATTTGAACCTCTACTTTAGTTTACTACTTTCATCTTAACATGAATGAAGTGAACTACATCTTGAACTTTAGACCTTAGTGTTAAACTATACAGTAGAACCAACAAAATGTTGTTCTAGGTACAATCTTGAGGGTTGATGTTCTTTAAGTCCATGCACCCATATCCTGTTTAATGAGTATATTCAGGAAAGACCCTCTTCCTTTAACTATGGCCCATAGTAACACTCACACAGGAAGCATTCTCTAAGGATGCACTACTAACATACTGCCTAAAGTCTTGAACTCATTCAGAGCCTACACTCTTCCTAAACTTGTAGCTTAAATCACACTTAGTCTTCCAGGAATAAGACACTCGTGCATATGCATTAAAATAAGAGTGCCAACCAGTTCTCCAAATAGCATGTTATTACTACATTGAACCAACTTTATTGGATGTCCACTTAGATAGGTTGGGTTGCTACTATAGAGGAACTCCTAATAGATTTTAGACTACGTTGACAATAGAAGCATACTGATATTCGAGTTGTCATATGATGAACTACCATTTGTAGTCAATGGATGGTTACTGAAGTTGTATTTAGATCTTGTCACATTAATTTCTGGTGTCGATTTGATAAATGGGATTTTTGAAGAAGAACTCCTGGTGGCATCAGAAGATTCTAACAATGTTATTTGTTTCCTTGTCATTCTTTTTTATTCGTTCATTCTTTCATTATTTCATTCATCCCATTCATCTATGTTATACTTAGTATGACCATATACTAAGTATAGGGGATCATTGATTTATTATTTATTATTCCCTCGCATGTCTTCTAACGTGTTGATAATTCTTCTCTATACATAGAGATAGTTTATTCTAAGTATAGGGGGAGACAAACTAAATCATTGATTTCTAATCATTAATCACCCCCACTTTGTGTACATAGTGCTATACATAGGATTAGTTTATCCTATGTACAGGGGGCAATCGATTTCTTATTCTTTAAGTCCTTATAGTATAGCCTTTTCTATACATTGCATGAGTTATGTCTACCTTTGTTTGTCTTTGATCACTATGAGGTCATAATTCTATCTAAGAATAGGGTGTCATACACACATACATACATACATGTACACATGTTAGACATAACGTGTACTTTTGTGTTTTCAATAATATGGCTAAACTATAGTGGTAAAGATTTATGAAAAAATAAATAGTAAAAACATTTTATGTAAATATTTGTTATTTTAAAAATTATTTGTAAAAATTGCTTGAAACTATTTTGCAAAATGATTTGGGAAATGGATTTAAATTCTCTTACAAAATATGTTCAATTTTTTTTGAAAAATCTTTGTAGAATATTTTCTAACATTTTAAAAATAATACCTTTTGTAAACTGTTTGTAAAAAGTTTGTATAATTTTTTTGTAAAACTATTTTTGAAAACCCTTTGTAAAATTATTTGCAAAATAAGTTTTCAAAATATTTTATAAATATTTATAAAAAAATCAAATTATTTTAAAAACCTGATAGATAACATTTATTTAAAAAAAATTCAAATAAAACACCAACATACCTATACCAAATTCTTTATAAACTGGTATAAAAACATGTATAAAACATATATAAAATTCTTTGTAAATATGTAGAAAGTTTTATTAATATCCATAAGTAAATTTAATCCACTAATCAATTTTTTATAATCCCATAAAAATTTTACAAAGATCAAAAATCTCTATGAATTTGAAAATTATTTTCAAAACATCACAATAATTTACAAAAACATTTGGAAAATCCCATAAAATGTTCAAAATTAGAAAATGTTTCCAAAAAAAATATTTTCTTGCATTGTAGAAGAATTTTTCATAATGATTTGATAATCGAACATGTCTAAATATGTTCTGAAGATTGGAGCTTGGTTTAGACCTTAATCCACTTGATTTTACAAGAACCTTATAGGAAGTGGAAATAAGACTTTTCAAGTCAATGAGGCTTAATTCTTTGAGTCCACAAGACTATGTTCACATGTCATCTTGACTATCATAAGTAGAGAATTTTTAAGTACAAATATGACCTTGTCGATAATGATGTAACTTGGACAAGCACTCTGCATTTAGCTCAAATATGATAAGGTAGTGAGGGAAATATTCTTTGGCTTGAGGAAGCACACGTTTGAAAACACATGTTTGTAAACATACGTCACACCAATAGGTTGCCAGTGCCCCCAACCTTATCCAGTGGCATGGACATCTATAGACAGGGTGTTGTTGCGTGCAATAAAGCTTTAAAAAGGGATAGTATACTGGCCCAAGAGGAAAATTTTCTTATGTAAATGTCGTTTTATATAGTACCAAAAATGAAAAATCAAAAGTAAACCAAAAATTGATTTCCATAAGAGTATGTATTAAACAAGCAAGGTATTATGCTTCAAAGTCAATCTCTTAAGGTTACATGTAGTTGGATACTTAACTACACTGGTCAAGCTCCGTAGGAAATGTGACTACACTAGTCACATCCATTATTCTCTCTACCCCCTCTTCTTGAGCCAGTTCTATTTGAACTCAGAAGGAAATACCCCGATGCTCAAGGAAAGAGTCTCTAGATTGGGGAAATAAGGTTATCTTGCTAAGGGAGACTATGTCTTGGCACTTTTGATGAGAGGATTTACTTACAATGTACAAGTAATACTCATAGTCACAAGGGTTTGCATTTGAGAAGATTTATTTTGACCTGGCTATTTAGCCGACCTGAATAGTAGATTGTGGATCTTGAGGGATGTTAAGTTTTATACCCTATTTTTAATAAGGTTCTGAGTAAACTCGCAATCCAAAGGTCTTAAGTGAGCTTCAAACTTTGGTTTTGTAAAGATGTTTAAAGTTTATAACCATTCTAACTTCTCTATGTTCCTTTTCTTTATTTATCTCAGTTTCATCACTTGTTTTCTAATAAGTTTTTGTTAGGGACTAACAAATATAGGTATAGGGAGTGATGAATAACTATGCATCTATCTTTATTTCTCTATTTTGTTTTTAAATTTCGAGCAAAACACATGTAAATAATGCTAACTTGTACAACTTAACATTCATTATTTATATGTAGAAAATATATAATCATTTATATTTAAATCCAAAATAAAAAATGAAGTGAAGAAAAGTACAATGAAGTATCAAATATACTGAGTGATCTCGAGCCTCGAGACCAAGCCAATATTTACTTGGTCGACAAGGAATAACGTTGGGGGAGACAAGTGCCAAATATTGTATGTGAAACCCTAATTATTCTTTTTTAAATTTCCATTTTTTGAATATTTTATTCTTCATTATACACACTCCAAATAAGATGGTTTTCAACATGAAACTTATACATATTAATATATAGAATTTAAAAAAAAATAATTTCCAAAAATAATGTATGGTACTATTGTGCTTTGTATCAAACTGTACTTCATAGATCAATATCTTCTCCATCTGAACTCAAATTGAAACAAATTCACCTACATTATATTCGAAATTAAATTATCGATCTAATGAAGATAGTTTCAATATAAATGGAGTTAAGATACAAAAGTCAGCTTTGCGGGGGTACTATTGTGCTTTGTATCTATATATAATATTCATATATTTTATTTTTTATATTTTTACACTTATATTTTTAAGTAAATGTATATTCTATTTAAAATATATTAAAAATAAACATAAAAAAGTCATTAAAAAAGACGTTAAAACAAATAATACATTATAATATGAATTTATATTTTACATACAATAAACATGTATTTATTTATGTATTTAAATAAATTTAGAAATTTAAAACGAAAATGTTTAATTATGTATTTAATTTTGTTATAAATATATAAAATATGTAAATATGATGTTAATATATTAAAAATACAAAAAAAACATAGAATATGGGTATTTATACCTATAAATATACATGTAGAAATTAATAACTAATAAATAAGTTAAAGAATAAATAAATAACGTAATAAAATAGTTTTAAAAATAAGAAACATTTTCTTCTTTTGAGTTTTAATTAATAAATTAATTAATTTATTATTATTTAATTAAAAAGGAATTTAGTCCATATTTTGTTCTAACTTGGTTGACATGGACCAATCAAGAGCCAAGGAAAGTTGACCTACAATCAACTATTCTTCTATCTATCCCCTATTCTTAAGTCGGTTGTAATTAGGGATGTAAACAGACTGAACTTGAGCGAACCTGTATTTTTTAGGCTCGGATCGTTTATTTAATCGAGCCTAAACATGTGTTCAGGTTCGGTTTGTTTATTTTCCAACCAAATCCAAATCAAACCTCTTTTTAAACGAATCGAACTTAAACGAATATCGAACTTAAGAATTCTCTAATAAGAGGGAGTGAAGAGAAGAGAAATGGAAATATATGTGTGTCTGCAATTAGAATAAATATTTATTTAGTTTTTTCCTTTATCTAACTCATTTTCATCCTTTAAAAAAATAGATTAACAATGATTCGTCCCTTTGAAAAAATATAATTATAATATATTTTTATATGTGTTCAGATGGGGATAAGGAATAAGAATAACGTGGAGATATCCCACAAGTAATGTTTATACATGTTCTGTTGATTCGAAGATAAAGAAGGGAAAAGTAATAGACACATAGATGATGGATGTTGTAACAATGATGTGTCTATTTATTTTTGGATAGTTTTTACTCAGATAAAACCTATTTATCACGTAAATATTCAGTTATCTCTAGACAAATGTCACTTATCCTTAGACAACATCCACTTATCTCAAAATAAGGTCCACTTCTACTGATAATGATTTGTAAATATGTATATGTGTATATTTATCGAGCTTTTAACGAATCGAACCTGAGCTTTTAACAACTTGTAATTGTACTAAGAAGGAAATACGTTGATACTCGAGGAAAGAGTTGTTAGATTGGGGAGCTAGGGTTATCTTACAAAAGGAGGCCATGTCTTGCAACTTTTTATGAGAGGAGATACATTCACTTTCATTCTATAAGTAAGACTCATGGTCATAAGGGTCTAATTTGAAAAGATTTATTTTAACATGGTGATTGAAGCGAACTGAACAAAAGATTGTGAAACTTGAGGCATGTTAAGTTTTATATCCTATTTTCACTAAAGTTCTGAACAAACTAACAATCGAAAGGTCTTAACTGAGCTTCAAACTTTGATTTTGTAAGGATAGGTTTAAAAGTTATAACAATTCTAACTAATTTATTTTCCTTTTCTTCAATTTTCTCATTTGCATTACTTATTTTTCTAAGAAATGTTTGCTAGGGACTAACAAATATAAGTATAGGGAGTGATGAGTAACCAGTCAACCATTTTTATTCTTCTATTTTGTATTTAAATCCCTAGCAAAACACATGCAAATAATGCTAACTTTTACAAATTAACATTCAAATCCCTAGAAAAGTAAAATCAATGAAGTATCAAATATACTAAATGACCGCGGGCCTCTTGACCAAGCCAATATTGACTTCGTCGACGAGGAATAAAGTAGGAGGAGACATGAACCACATATTGTATATGAAACCCTAATTATTCATATTAGAAATACTCATTTTTACAAATTTTATTACCCATTATAAACACTCCAAATAGTAGTTTTCAACAAGAAACACATACATATTAGTATATATAAATTTATAAAAATAATTTCCATAAAAATAATGTACAGTACAACTAGGGTATATAGGTTAAAAAACGCAAACAGAACTTTATAGATCAATATATACTCCATCTGAACTCAAATTGAAACAAACTCCCCTCCATTATATTCCAAATTAAATTATCTACCTAATGAAAGTGGTTTCATTTAAAATGGAGTTAAGATACAAAAGTCAGCATTACAGGGTACTATAGTGTTGTGTATCTATATGTAATATACATATTTCATTCTCTCTTTTATTGTTAAGTAATTGCATATATTATTTAAAATATATCAAAAAATTGACATAATAAACATTAAAATGGACATTAGAATAAATAATATATTATAAAATATAGGTGTACTATACATATAATAAACATACATGTATTTATTTATATAAATAAAATTAGAAAATCAAAACAAAATTATGCAATTTTGTATTTAATTAGTATAAATATATAAAATATGTAAAATATTATAATAATATAAATAATATAAATAAAAAACATACTTAGAATATAGGTATTTATACCTATAAATATACATGTAAAATTTATACCTAATAAATTAAGTTGTAAAAAAAATGAAAATTATAATAAAATAGTTTAAAAAGTAAGAAACATTTTCATGCTTTGAGATTTCATTACTAAAATGTTTTATAGTTTATGATTTATTATTTAAATAATAAGGAATTTAATACATATCTTATCTTGACTTTGTCCACAAGGACTGATAAGCTGTCTGCCGACTCGGATTATGTAAAAAGGTAATCAAGGGTCATTGCAACCCAAATTGCCAAGCTAGGTCAATCAAGAAAAGTCAATCACTCAAAAATATGATCAAACAATCAAGCACAAATATAAGTTGATATTTATTTTGCCTGGAATAGTAACAAGGGTCAAACACAAGGAACACGAGCAAACCTACAAAGTAGTCAAATCTCAGAAATAAAATAACATATTTTTATTGGCTTTTAATTTTGCAAATTTTTAATTTTTAATAAAGAAGCAACCTCAACAAATTCAAAATAAGTGAACACATCAATCTTTTTATAATTTTCTTTTTTTCTAAAAACACTCAAGAAATTAAGATAAAAATATTTTTGGGTTTTTTGGGTTATAAAATGATTTTGGTAGTTTTCTAGAGTTTTGTAAATGTTTTTATAATTTTAGAAAAATAAAACAATGGCTAAAGTTATAAACAGTGCACAATCAAGATTAAATTGCAAGTTAAATATATCTAAAATGTCCTAAAATCCTTAATAGTAATTTTATGATAAAACACAAAAAAACCTATAAAAAATGAACTAAAATTGTAATTTTTTATCTTTCTTTAAATTTTTATGAATTTTATGAGGTTTTAGGTTTTTTTCAATTTTTTATGGTTTTAGAAGGAATTTTCAAACAAAAATAATATTGTAACCAAAACACACAAAAACACATGCACATGAATGTTTTTTGGAATTTTCAAGACAATTTTCGAATTTTATGGATTTTGACAGATAGACAAGACACTTTTTATAGATTTTTTTCAAAAATAATAAATGCAAAGAAATTAACGATAAAAAATTTACACTAAATACTACACGTTAACAGGAGTTGATGGAGATTTTTAGATAATTTTTTGGATTAAGTTGATAATTATTAAGTCCAAAATGCAAGATGTATTTAGATATAGTTTACAGGGTCCTAAGTGAAATTAAAGTGAAACTCTGGGACAAACAATAACACAGGTAAAAAGTACATGGTTGAAGTTGCAAAAAGTCCAAGCGATCACACGGACAACACGTGTCCAGACTCACAGGGGCATAAGTGCAAATATCAAAAAGATACTTTTCGATTCATAACATATAAAAAACGCAAGGCATACAATGCAAATATCTCAGAAAACACGTTATGACGCATGTGACTCCAACTTAATACGACTAAAGTGTAAATATCAAAAGTACAAGGTCCAAACTATAAAAGTTTATAACAACAACTTTTATTTGATGTAATGAACAGGAAAATGTAAACATGTGAAGATAAAAAAGAAAAATACCCTTGCAAGACATGTGGTGCACGCTCGGAGAAGGCGTTGGAGTACGACCCCGATCTCCCGTCGATGTAGATCTAATAGTAGAGGATGTCGTGGACGTTCGATCGGATGCTTCAGATGGCGTCGGATCTAAAAGATAAAAGGTTGTTCTGTTTGTTGATGAGAAGGAATCCAGCAGATGGGGGTTGATCCAACGGTGGGGAGGAGATAAGCAAGAACTCGTACTAAGCAAACATCGATTGAGCAGGGGAGATGATCCAGTGAAAAAATGGAAGACCTAGAGGGTCCAACAGTGTCGTGAGAGGTTCCCGCATTCGGTGGAGGGCTCTGATGGTGATGGCTACGATCGTATGAGCATGATGGGGAAGGATCACCTAGAGCTGATCCACTTGAGCAATTGGTGGGCCAAATGGGGATTCATGCACGAACCAACACCGGTAAAGGATACGCTGCTCGGAGGTGAAGCTCCGACGATGTTTATTGAGCTCAAAACAGGAGAAGCGATGGTGAATGGAGCGTTGAGATTCCAACGACGATCGAGGTAGGAAACCCAAGCCTAATCTCACTTGGATGGATGGGCATTAGGATGATCAGACTGTGAAGAAAGATGGTATGTGCGTCGAGGAGTCGATCTGTGTAAATATGGATGGATATCGGATCTCCAGTCATTGGTTGGAGCTCAAGTGTGTGCATCAAAGCAAAATAGGAATATTCGAGTGGACAGTGAAATGCGAAGGCTTAGATGGATACCTAAAGCTACCATCTGAAGCACGAACTTCAAACGAAGATGAACGTCGAGGTGATGGCCTCAATATGATGCAACAAGCAAGAGTGGTTGCACGCAGCGGAGGTCTCCGGCCACGTCGATCTACAAGACTCCAAGCGACTCCCTAAGGATCCTATGTAGTTCCTTGAGTGGAGATAAATTTATTGAAGGTGGATAAGAAGGAAATGGGGGATGAGGGATGAGCTGCTGCTCAATGGAGGTGGAAGAAGATTTTAAATAGGGTTCTCAGTGTCTGGAATGATCGAGCGAGAGTGTGCAACCCTAGGAAGATCTGCGCCTTCCTAAGGATCTACGAAGGCCACGAATCCTAGGAGGAGGATTGAGCGAAGAATCAGAGCTAGAGGTGGTCGAAGCCAGGCATAAGAATTAGGAGAAAAGAGTCCGCCGAGAAGGTGGATGACCTGACCCGACCCGGAAGGAAGCGTTGACTGGAGTCAACAAACTCCCTAGACCAATAAAAGAATAGGAATATACAAAATAATTAAAAATTCAATAAAAAAATACTAAATGAATTAAAAATAAAAAAATAATAAAATAGAAAATGTTTATTATTTTTCAAACTATTTTTTTTTGTGATTTTTAATTATTTTTATGAAAAATAAATTAATGTAAAGACAATATATATTATTATATACAGGTATGATATACCTATGTAGTTTGTACAAGTATTTTATTTTATTATTTTTACATAAATACCCTTATTTTGTATTTTATTTACTTACAACATAATTGTAGAAGTAGAAATTATTTTTTACTTTATTTTACTATAAAATAAGGGTATATAATAAATATAGGATGCAATATATACACATGTATTTTATACAATGCATGTGGCGATTTTATTTTTATTTTATTTTATTTTATTTTTATATTATTTATAAAATTACATACAAGGATATAAAAAGAAAAAATTCATTTTAGTTTGGCAAAAGTAATGTGTAAATATAGGTAGTATACACAACACATAGAGAACCCTATCTCTCTCTACTTATTTTATTTTTTAGATCAGGTCAAGGCTTGACCTTCTCCTGGGGTTTGGGTCACTCTATATTTATTCTAAATATATCATTCCTTTTTCTTTTCCTTTATTCTTTTCTTTAGTCAAAAACATGCTAATTATGCGCTATTAACGCAGGCATGTGATTTGCTAAGTTATTGTATTACAACTATTCACATAATGTTTTGCCAAGAAAATGAGCTTAAATAAAAGAATAAAAATTGAGAATCAGGGATTCATCACTCCCCTATACTTTACCTTTGCTAGTCCCTTAGCAAACACTTATTTAAGAATCAAGGTTTATTATTAAACTTTTCTTCAGTAAATGAAGTATGGAGCTCAATTAGACCCTTGGATTATTAGTTTGTTGGACCCTTATTGGGAAATAGTTTTAAGACTTAATATCCTCTGAGTTCCACCATTCTATGGTTAAGACTCACCAATAAACCAGATCAGAACAAGTCTACATATGCAAACTCTAATGGCTATGCATCTTTCCTTGTATTGTGTAAGTGATGTGTAGCTCCAATCCTCAGAAATGACAAAGAAACGGCCTCAGTCAAAAAGGTAGCTCTAATTCCTAAGTCTAGCAGCTCTTTCCTCGAGGAGTGGGGTATTCCCTTCTAAGTTCAAGTGCAACCACCTCAAGAAGAGGGGAAAGAAGAGAATGAATCATGACAAGTATAGCCACGTATCCTTGGGCGCTCAACTAATGTAGCTAAGTCTCGTGCTGAAAGCTTCATGAGATGAGAAAGTGTAATACATAAGCTTTGCTTTATTTGACATTATACAATCCAACAAACATTTTATTTCCAATCAGGCATGTCCATTTTTTTGGAGTTTTTCTTGATTTTGCACTCTTTTTTATGTGCATATTTGCAACATATCTTCATGGTGCAGCATGTACATAAGGAGTTTTTCTTCTTGAGCTAGTAGACTATCCCGCTTTTGAAGCATTATTGCAACCCAAGACTTCTGTCTTTAGACCTCAACACTGCCACACCAAGTTGAGGGGCACATCCCTCCCTAAAGGAAGATGAGAGATTCCGCGTAGAAGTACTACCCTCGTATGCCACCCCAAGCCAACGGATTCTACCTCCTCATCGCTTCATCCGTGTGGAGATATGTGTAAGGTGTTGGTCCAAGTAAAGTTATTGTCTCTAAGAGTCATGTGTGTGTTGTTAAGTGTCCTACATAGGCTCATCAAGATGACATGTGAACATTGCCTTATGGACTCAAAGAACTAAGTCAGTAATGGATCTGAAAAGTCTTAACCCCAAATCCGATAAGGTTCCTCAGAAGTTAGGTGGATTAAGGTCTTAACCAAGCTCCGACTTCCAAATTAATTCCATACTATTTTAAGTGTCAATTATGGTTCAAAAGAAACAAGTAAATATGTACAAAACTTCCTTTTTATCTAATTTTCAGAATATGCAAAATTTTTTAAAATGTTTGAATGTAAGCAAGATGAAAAAGTTTTACACAGATTTTTGCAAACTTTTATTTTTCAAGCATTTTTCAAAAATTTAGTACTATATACATAATTTTGATACAAAAATATTTACAAGGAGTTTACAATCAAAACATTTTTACAAACATTTGTATGATACCATTTTTTACAAAAAGCTATGTGCAAATATCTATGTGCAAGAAATAATTTTATGTGAAAGAAAAATTTTAAAATTTTAGTGATTCATGTTTTAGCCATTATATTTATTAACACACTCACACAAAGTATGAGTTATGGCTAAAGTATATATACAATATATACTACACCCCCATATACTTAGCTCGAACGATGTCCTCTGAGTGATCAAAGAGTGATGAAAGGAAGACATAACCCTTCTTGAGTATTGGTAAAGAAAAAAAAGGCTATACTACAACGACGAATAAGAGAATCTAATGAATATAGGTCGGTGATCCCCCTATACTTAGGATTGATCGTACAAAAGTTTGTACACAAGAGGAAACTCGAGGGATAGAATGTACATGGGTCTACCTCCCCTATACTTAATGTAAAATATCCCTAAGTACAGGGAATAAAAGAGGCAAAAAGAATCAAATGATAATCACAAGTATGACATCCCCCCACCATACTTAGGGTAAAGTACACCCTAAGTGTAGCATAATCATGAGATGAAGATGAGGTGTTAGATGAAAGAATGAATGATATGGAAAACTAGAACTATACAGTTGCGGAATAAAAGTGATAATCAAGCATTAGATGCGAATAATGTGAGTTAAAGACCACATCTCATGCCAAATCGAATAGAGGTAACGTCAACGATCAGCGGATCATGATCTAGATATGGCTTCAGACGCTGACCGGTAACTCGAAATATGTATTCTGATGACAACACAGGTATATCAATACTTCCATTATCATGCACCTTTCGGGCCAAGTACAATCCCTTCCATTTGCTCTTCAACTGCACTGGAAATAATCTCAACCTGGTATCGAGCCATACTCTCTTGTTTGGCTCAAATCGTTTATGGTTGATATAAGAATCATGCCATATCTTCACTCTCTCCTTGTATTGTGGGCTACTTATAAGGTTGCATCTCTAAGCTCCTCATGTGTTGTCAACTCTGCTTTCCTCTGATCTTCTATACTATTGGGATCCAATCATAACTCAGTTACTGCCCACAGTGACTCATGCTTGATCTCCACATGTAAATGCGTGGCTTTCCAAAGACGAGACGAAAGGGATACGTACCCAAAGGTGTCTTGAAGGAAGTTCGATAGGCCCACAAGAACGAGTCCAAATCCTTTCGGTCTATACATACGACCATCTGTAATATCATCTTGATCTCCTTATTTCATACTTCAGTAAGACCATAGGTCTGAGCGTGATATGGAGTGGTGACTCGATAGTCAATGTTGAACTCGTTAACAAGGACCCTTACCTTGCCGCTAATAAAATGTGTACCTCGTCTGATATCAACACTCTAGGAACCCTGAATTGTGAAATGATATTTTTCCTCAAAAAACAACAAACAATCTTAGCATCTGCGGTTCGAGCAGGAATGATCTCAATGCAATGACTCACATAATCCACAACAAGCACAATGTACTCAAATCCCTGATTCTTAGGGAATGGACCCATGAAATCAATGCCCATGCATCAAAAATCTCACAGAAGTGAATGGGATGCATCGACATCGTGTCACGTTGTCCACAAGTGCCCATCCTCTGACAGTCAATACATCTTTTCGCGAATTCAACGGAATCCTTGAAGAGGGTAAGGCACCATATGCCGGATTGGAGCACTTTTTGTGTTGTTCTCCTCCCAGAACGATGTCCTCCTACATCAAGCTTATTGCATTATGTGAGGACGCTACGGTTCTCTTCATGAGGAATGCACTGACGTTAGACGTTGTCCGCTCCTTTATGATAAATGATGGGATCTTTCTCATGGCACAAACTTGTACTTCACTAGGAAAGTCTCAAGTCACTGTCTGGGCCAACCTTGTAGAACTTTCTTGGCGGTAAGATAGTTCACAATGTTGGCATACCATGAAAGCGAGGCGATAGAAATGATCACCTCATCTGGGAAGGTCTTTGTAATTGATGCCATATGTGCCCTGAATCCGCATGGTTATCTAAACAGGAGAGGTGATCTGCCACCACATTCTTGACTCCACACTTATCCTTAATCTCAATATCAAACTCCTGGAATAGAAGGATCCATCTGGTCAATCTAGCCTTAGCATCCTTCTTTGCCATTAGGTACCGGATGGCGGTGTGATATGTAAAAATACTCACTCATGATCCAAGAATATAAGATCTGAACTTGTCCAACGAAAAGACTTCATCTACCATCTCCTTCACTATAACAGCATAGTTTCACTGAGCGGCATCGAAAGTATAGCTAGCGTAGTGAATGTTGTATGTTAATCCATCCCTCCTCTATCCTATCACAATCGCTATGGAAAAATCAGAAGCATCCGTCATGATTTCGAATGGGAGACACAAATCGGGTTGCTGGAGGATTGGAGCCTCAACAACTAATCCCTTGAGATTCTCAAATGATCCAAGACACTTATCATCTACAATTAACTCGGTGTCTTTCATCAGCAGATCAATAAGAAGTATGGCAATACGAATTAAATCCTGAATGAATCATTGGTAGAAACCGACATGCCTCAAAAAAGATCGCAACTATCGTAAATTGGATGGTGGATTGAGTTTCCCGATGATCCACCTTGGTCGGATCGACCTCCATGCCCTTGTTGGAGATGTGGCCAAGCATCGTCCCCAAAGTCACCATGAAGTGGCATTTCTCCCAAGATAAGACAAGATAGACCTTAAAACATTGTTGAGATACTCGATCTAGGCAGTCAAGACAAACGTCAAAACCTATCGACGTAGACCGAAAAGTCTTCCATGATGATATCTAAAAAATCACCCATTATGTTTAATAAAATTGACAACATGCACCTTTGGATTGTAGCCGGGGTACTACTTAAACCAAAGGGCATTCATCTGAAAACATATGTCCCAAATGGACAAGGGAATGTTGTTTTCTCCTGGTCTTTGGGTGTTGTGGCCACTTGGTTATGATTGGAGTACCCATCAAGAAAGCAGTAATAACTCTTCTTGGCTAGCCTCTCGCTAATCTGATCAATAAATGGCAGCATGAAATGATCCTTCTTGGTGGCTGATGAATCCACATTTCATCATCTTTATTCTGTCATTTTGACATCAAAAACCCTAGTAAATGCATATAAATAGCATTAAATCCAGTATCTTAGCATCCATGCATGTACATGTAAATAGTGTATAAAACACTATAATTAAAGCCAAAATTATAGAATAAATAAAATAAAAAAAGAATAAAATATCGTAAACATTTTATGTCCCGAAACCCCGATACCTAGGCATCCCGATGACTAGGTCGACAAGGAATAAAGTAGGGGAATATAAGGGCCAAAATACAATTAATATTCCTTTTATTTTATTCATTCATTATTCATTTTTAGGACCTATTTGTGGTTCCATTTTTTATACATCAAATAAATAAACTTTGAACATGAAAGTTGTAGATAATTTAATAAAGAAAAATAAAAAAATTATTTCACTGAAAAATAATGTACAGATAAAAAGTTATGATCTGAATAAGATTCCAGAACTCCAAATTCCCATACTTGTATCTTGTAAATAAAAACTCAAAATGTACCAAACTCACCATTAATTGTATATATCTTAAAATAATCTATTTAATGAAGGTGGTTTCACATTTTTCGGAGTTACGATTTGAAAGTTGAGTTTTGGACCTCTCATGTATACTTCCACATATTAAAATATTAATTTTATTATTTATTCATTATTTTTATTCTTTTATCTTTTTATAACTTTGTAAATAGTGTTTATAATATATTTGTATATTAAAATCATAATAAAAACATAAAAGAAACATAAAAATAAAATACCTGTAGATAATACATAGGTATAGAACCTATACACAAACCTATACAAGCTGTACTTTTATTTTATTAAGTGTACAAAATACTTCATAAAAATAAAATAAAAATGTAATTAAGTGTATAAAACTACTCTATAAATTTATAAAATAATAAACAAAAATAAATAAATTAAATATACAAAATAAAAATAAAAGAATAAAATACATAGATAATATACCTATAAAGGCTATAAAAGGTAACTTATAAAATTATATCTCATAAAAATAATTAAAAATCATAATAAAATAATTTATAAATTAATAAACATTTGTTATTTAATAACCTAAAATTAAATAATTCATTTTCTATTTTTAAAGGATTTTACAAACCATTTTTCCAGGGTTTTTCCTGGTTGGTCCACGTGGACCAACCAGGACGGTCCGAGAGTTGACCGCAGGTCAACTCTCCGACCCGCCCCCTGTGGCTTGTCAGAACGTGATTTTGACCAGACTTTGCAGATTTTTTGAGGCTTCCTCTTTCACTATCTCAGGTATATCCCTTCTTGACTTTTGTTCACCATTGATCGATGATGCACGCCGGCAGCTCTCCTTGGGCCGCGCGTTCCTGCGTTGCTCCAGGAGCCTCGTTCTTCTCGCCGCCAGAGCCACCTCATCAAAAGACCACTCACTTCTTCCTTCCTCCTTTGAACCAATTTTGGGTGCCTAAATCCTCCGGGTGTGGGTAGAGCTGAGCTCCAGTGATAGAGGAGTCTCCCAACATTTCGGTCGAGGTGCGGTGAGAGCCTTAAGTCGAGTTCCAACCATCTCCGGCGGCTGCGCCGCCGTGAGGTTCTACCTTGGGTTTCTAACCCTCTAGGTCCATTTCTTCTTCATTTTTTTTTTTGCTTTGTTTACTTGCCTTTAGCCATAGATTTGATTCCCATCATCACTTTCACTTTTCGCCTAGTCAATCGCAACCAAACACCCCGCCGAAGCTCTCGAGCTCCGACGACCCTCATCAACTCCATAGCTGCCTCCCTTCCGCCAATAAAAGCCGGGTCTGCCTTCCCCCTTTTCTGTTGTGTCTTTCTCTCTATTTGCAGGACCCGAAGGAGGCGACTTGGCATCAAGGATCACCAAGGATCATTCCCAGGTCCGCCGGAGCGTCCTCGAGGGGTGGAGGGCCATCCCTTGGTCTTCAACCCCATCTAATCCACCTGGGAGTCGCGGGAGCGCTGCAGGAGCACGAAGAGGTCGTCGAAGGAGATCCAGGTGCACGGAGGCTCGAGTGCTGATCGTCTAATCTCGCCAGGCTCATGTTCTTCGCATGTTCTTCCTGGTCAACCCAATACCGTTGGATTCCCCCCGATCATCTAGGCGAGCAGCCACCGTAGGATCAGATCCCGCCCCTGCCGTTCGATCGATTTCAACCATCTAATCAGGGCCGTCTACGCGAAGGGGTATCGTGCCCCGTGCACGCGACACGTGGCATAAGTGGCGCAACATCAACCGTGCGATCAGCGCCTGCTGGGTATTTTGCGAAGATTACCCCGGCATTTTTGGTATTTAATGTACAACACTGAATCCTTCATCTGTTGTATTTATGTTTTTGTAAAATTTATATCTAGGACCTCGGACATTTCGTATTTTGCAATATCGTCCATGCCCGCGAGGTGCACGTGTGCGAGCACGTGCGCTTAGCTATTTTGTAGACAAGGCCCAATTTCTTCCCATATTTCTAATCAGTCCTTAAACGTTGCTGTAGCATATTAGGTTTTAGGCTAATTTTGCAATTTAGCCCTGGACTTTTTAGTTATTGCATTGTAGTCCTTGCCCGGCACGTGAGTTATGCATGTGAGGTTGGGCGTTTTTGCATCCATAACCGTGTAACTTTCACTATTTCTGTTTGGTCCTGAAACATTTTTATTCGGTTATAAGTTTTGCGGAATTTTGCAAGCAGGCCCTCAGACTTTTTGAATATTCCAAAAATACCCCAGCTAGGCTCGTAGTTTCTTTATGTTTGCTCTATTTATTTCATGCATCTATAAATTTCCAAAAATCACCAAAAAATTATCATAGGCTCTTGTTACATTATCATTCACGCCATATTTTTGCATTGCATTTTTATTGCATTTTCATATTTATTAAAAATCAAAAGCATGCATTTTGTGTACTATTTGCATTAGAAAATCCATAAAATTATAAAAACATTTTGAAAAATTCCAAAAGAAATTATATTTTATGTATTTCAGTGTCTTTTAGTGTCATTCCAAAAATCATTAAAAATTTCAAAACATAAACCTTAAAAAATTAGAAAACCCCTAAAAACTTCATAAAAATGTAGAAAATGATAGAAAAATCCTAAAATTATAAACCCAGTTTCTATAGTTTCTCTATTTATTACCTTTATTTTATAAATAATTTGAGGAATTTTGGGTACTGTTTAATATTTTTCATCCTCATTTTCATTTCGACCAGTAGTTTAGTGTACCGTTTTCTTGCGTTTCCACTCTTAAAAATACCAAAAACATTCAGAAAAATATCAAAAATCACAAAAACATTAAAAAAGTATAAAAAATCCAAAAACATTTCAATATCTATTTTTTTAGTATTTTTTCCCATTTTTATAAATACTCTATCCCTCTCTTCCTTATATTGTTTATATATTCTAGAAAAAGAAAATACAAAAATATTAAATATAAAAAGAAAATATAAAATCAGAAAAATCAAAAACCAAAATACAAACTTTAAAATTAAAAAAAAATATAAAATAAAAAACCCACAAAAAATTTGCATATTGTAGACATTTAATCACATCACATTTTTATGCATTATTGCACGATCTATCTTGTCTGCTCCTTGAGTTCGACACTCTACACATACTTACACTATACACCTATTTGTAGAGTTAAAATAAATTTGACTCCACACTTGTCTTTCATTGCTTGATTTATACGTGTGGGTTCATTGTTGATTAAATCTGGATTTCTGAGTTGTCAATATACCGACTGTGTTCCCGCCTTGTGTGGAATACATTGTTGAGATACTAGATCTAGGCAGTCAAGACAAACGTCAAACCTATCGATGTAGACCGACAAGTCTTCCATGAAGATTTCTAAAAAATCACCCATTATGTTTAATAAAATGGACAACATGCACCTTTGGATTGTAGCTGGGGTATTACTTAAAACAAAGGGCATTCATCTGAAAACATATGTCCCAAATGGACAAGGGAATGTGGTTTTCTCCTGGTCTTTGGGTGCTATGGCCACTTGGTTATGATTGGAGTACCCATCAAGAAAGCAGTAGTAACTCTTCCTGGCTAGCCTCTCGCTAATCTGATCAATAAATGGCAGCATGAAATGATCCTTCCTGGTGGTCTGATTCAATCTTACGTAGTACACACAGACCCTCCAAGAAGTGGGTACCTGGGTAGCTATCTCCTCTCCAGACTTGCTCACAACTGTAGTGATGCCTATCTTCTTGGGCACCACATGTAATGGACTAACAGACTTGGAGTCGGAGATGGGGTAGATAAATCAGCGCTCCACCATTTTGATATCTCTTTCGTGACGACATCTCGATGATTTGGGCTCAGTCGTTACTGTAACTCATGCGATGGCTTGGCATCCTCTTCTAGATAAATATGGTGGGAGCATAGGGCCAGATCTATCCCTTGAAGATCAGCTACACTCCATCTAATCATCTTGCAGTTTCTTTCAAGAAACATCATCAAACGAGATTCTTGCTCTCCAGTAAGATCCACTGAGATAATGACTGGGTACATCTCTAGATCACCTGCAACGAATCTGTACTTCATCAACTATGGAAAGGTCTTGAGTTCTAGAAAACAAGGAGATGGCAAATCAGGCTTCTAAAATGTCTGAGTGAAGGCAACTAGTTTTGCATGGGAGAACTATCGTTGTACGTCAAACTCTAGTGAAGATGTCCTTGTTGATATCTCTGTAATTTACGTCGGCTCCCCTCTCCACCCTAGATGTCAGCTTTATGGGAATCAAATATGGCAAATAATTATCAAACCCATCACAATCAATTTCTAAATTCTAGGGATCTATATCAGAAGAACACAAAAAATTTTTGCCTAACTATCTTGCCTACGATCGTCAGACTCATATGTATCCTCTGCCAAGAGTTTGCTATTTGAACTCTTACCTGCTTGGATCTATAGATATACAGTCTCTGAAGATGCAACAAGATCTCATGATCCGGCATCGGTCCAAACTACTTCACCGTCTGTAATCACAAAATCGCACTCCTGGTGGAAATCTTGCTCTACATCTGTCATCTGGTATGTATAGCTATACTACTCGTAGTAGGTTGAATCTCTCGCTTTGGTCTCCATGATCGTCTCTATTTGTACACTTTCTCCCTTAATGCGAAAGTATACCTTCACTCTATCATGATCGGACACCGCCTCAGTTGTGACCGAAGATGGGTGTTCTAGCATTATGGGGTTATATGTCACAGACTTAAGGATCTCCATATATAATACAATAATGTCCATGGGGAATTTCATGCCCTGAACTGTGATGACCATGTCCTTCAACAACCCCTTCAACCTCTTGACAGATCTATCAGCAAACTGAAGGAATTTCCTACATTGTCGAAGAGGGCAAAACTCGAATCGTTTAAGTAAGGCTGTCAGAAAAAGAATGATGGAAGAACCATTCTCTAATAGATTCCTATCGAACCACTGCTCATTGATGTAGCATCTGACTTATGGAGCTCCTGCATCTGGTCTCTTTGCATGCAATCAGTTATGGATGACAAAGCAAGTGGCATGAGTGAGTACATGGATCTCTGCATTATGATTCCTCTTCTTCCTGCGAATGATGGTCTTCTCTCTCAAGTTTTTCTAGAAGAGAGAAATATCCTCAAGCGCCTCCTGTAGAGTCAGCTGAATCTGGAATCTATCAATCATCTACTTGTTGAACTCTAGCATGTGTGTAATTTTTGGGCTTTCTGTTTTATTCCCCTTCACTAAGCAAGGAGCCTGGGGGAAGGGGATGGATGGGCCCTCCTCAGATAGAGCATCAGATTACGCTCCTGAGTCTGTGAAGAAATATAATCCATACCAATATCGTCATACAACACATATGGACCCGAAGAAAATACATAAACCTTTCCTTTATTCATAGTTTTGATTTTATCCATTTTTTTGGTTTTCCTGAGATACAAGAGGTGGTAACACAACTAAAGTAGAAGGGTGGCATTAGTAGAACCCACCACGTCTGTCTTCGTGACATCAATACCGCGCTTTGGCTCAGCAACTGATATAATGGTGGCATCAGTACCACCGACTGCATCTGGAATCACGACAGCCTCAGTACTGTTCGTTGGATCATCATCCTTGATGGCTTAAAGAACCACCATAATCAACATCATCAGCGACATCAGCACCACTATCCTCCTCGTCTGGCACTCTGGAATCTCCATGTGGTCATCGCTTAGACAAGGCACTACTGGCTGGCATTCTATTGCCCCTAGGTGTTACACAATCAACATGAAACACATAGGAAGATATATCACCCAATGAACCACTAGGAGTAGTAGACTCTGTAAACTATATATGCTTCTGATTTCCTCTTTAGATTGTTCGGGCTAGGTTCAATCTGAGCTGGTATGGGGACCTTTCCCTCGATTATTTCCCTCGTGTCCTACCAGAACTCTTCCATCTCCTGCCGGAAATATGCCTGCTGGTCTAGGAGTAGACGAGCGAGATCGTCAATGGTTGGGTTCTCATATACAAGTTCATGAGAACCAGACAGGTTACGTCGATGGAAACAAGGTCGACTCTGTTGGTAGTTATGAGGGGGAGGCTTAGAGAACTGCCGAAGTAGCTAGGGCTGCCTCCACTATTATCACTGATTGGAGGGACAAGGACCTTGCTGGTACTGTCGGTATGTCTGGGAGGAATGGGGTAGTTTCTGCTACTACTAGCTACTATGTACACCCTAAGTTGGAGGTTGTAGCTGGGATGATGTCCCTCTAGTAGACCATCCGAATATGAGATTCTCGTGATAGATTCTGGGCTATTATTGGTATCGATTGTACCAAATCCCATTGACTTCCATCAACGGCTCCTGCTTGTAAGGTGAAGGGGGAAGAATTGCCAAGGGTCGTTTTGTCTGGTAAATCAGCATCTGAGTATCCAGAGATGATGGTGGTCGAGAGTAGTGTTGTAGTGGTTGGACCGGCTCTGCCAGGATGTGGAGAACCTAGCGGTAGGTGGCGGAGGACTGGTTGGAGATGTTGTTGCTAAGATCAGGTCGTGACCAGAGACGGGATTGTGGAGTCGTCTGTGCCTCCTCGAGATACATGATTTGAGTCTTTAGGTCACCCAGTGTCCGTTCCAACTGATCAATCTATGTAAGGCCTCGACACTACTTCTTCTCGATCATCTCGATGCGGTCCAGCTTCTCGATGACGATCCCATGTCAGCAACGGATGACTTGTACTGTGCTGCTACTGTTTACGGAGTAGATGGACCTACATCGACCCATTTTATCCCTTTATAGGACAGGACCTCTGGGAGGGGCTTCCCCTAAGTGTAGACTTGAGTATGGGATATCATCATGTAATTTTCTACCGTCTCCTCAAAGATGTCCCGCACTTGGTCCTCATCCTTGAAAAAATAGGACCCTCCACATGAGGCATTCACTAGCCCCTAAAGCTTCAGTGTCAGACCACAAAAGAAGCTTTGAAGTAGGTTCTGCTTTGATATATCATGATGTGGACACCGGTCGATAAGCTCTCAAAATCAATCGCAAGCCTCATAAAGCTACTCGTTTGGTATCATGGTGAAGTTGTTGACCAAAGCTCTGGCTACATTGGTTTAGCCAAGTAGATATTACTTTTTCATGTACTCGTTCTGAAGCTTCTCCCAAGTGGGGACATACTTCCCTATATGCTTCAAACAATATCTTGCTCTATCGACTAAGGAGAAAGGTAAGGCCATCATCTTGATGGTATTTTCGTCTAAGAATCTATCGTGGATTGTGCAACAGATCATCTCGAACTCCTGGAGGTATAGATGCAGCTCCTTGGTGGCTATCCCATGGAACTTGGGCAGAAACTAAGTCGTCTGGGGGAGAAGCTCGAAGTCGCTTAGAATCTTTGGAAGATGGATCCAGTGATGGGTGACGGTTACACTAGGGTCGTGCAACTGCCTCATCATTTGTGCAGGTCTGTCTAGCTCCTTCAGATCCTCCGATTGTCCGTCTCCTCCTCTAACTACTGGTATGTCTCCCTTGGCTAGTCTCTGTGACTCTCCTTTGTCAACACGTATATGTGCTAAATATCACCGCACCTCTACCATAAATGCTCCATGGTCTCAAATCTGTCTCTTCATGTTCTCCAGTGAGGCTAGAAGTATGTCGTTGATGGTGACTTGATGGAGTACATATGTGAATCCTTGTGGCTGCTCATCTGTGCATCCCTCACTATTAGCCATCTCTCGGGTCTCTACAAAGGCAAAAGACCCCAACTGAGATGACGTCAAATGTACTAAATTTGTGACGGCCTCCTCTCTGATACCTCAGGACTAGAAGAAGGGTTGTCGAGGGGGGACAGGGTGGTAGAGAACTCGATTTTTGAGAGTGGGTCTGGGCTCTCTGAAGCTGCCCTATATGAATGAGGATTAGTTAAAGGTGGCCTAAGGGACCTCCTTCCCATCATCGTGATGTGGGGATTTATGACGATGAGATCTGGAATGCAAACAAGATCAGACATCAAACCCCCAATTCACCTATGCAATTCTTAAGCTGGTGACCATTAAAGATCGGTCGTTAGTCTTGTCAATTTTATTCAGGTGATCAATCAATCTATCAGAGCGATCAAAGCAATTAAGCAATATGTTGGGAACCCGATGCTCCCAAGAGACTGTCCCAATCCCATAGTTAGTTTTTTCCCAGCCAGTATGGATTTTGGATCATTTACTGACTACCCGATCTATCCACTCTACCAAAGAAGTCCCGAATCGACTATCGGCAACAGGGTGAAGTCCTCACCGGAGAAAAACCAACCACAATACTAGTAGTCTGAAAGGAGTACATGTATGGCTCTAACCTAGTGTGTTGTTTTCTTTCACTGTAGATAAATCAATCAATGAGGGGGTAACTCTCCCAAAAACTAAGATTATATGATGAAGTGTATTTTAGGGTCAAATTTAGACTAGCAGCCCCAATTTTATTTATTTTCACTTTTCATGCATTTTTAAGACAAAAACAACGCCTAACGAATTTTTTGATTTCCATGGTTATTTTGAGTCCAATAAAATTGGGGGAGGATGTCATAAAATTCGATGTGCGATCAAACACAATAATGCATGCCCAGATAAAAATCTGTACCTTTCTCCAGAAATCTACAAGTAGGGTGATCCGTGCAAAAAATAAAGACAAAAAGTAAACTAACTATATGATGCACGAGGAATTCGGCCGTACACGAGCAATTTCTATTGATCGTGAAGAACAATAGCTAGCTAATGAAATAGAGTATGGAATCCGATCTTAGAAGTCACTCGATGCCTGCCACAACAGGTCCTGCTAGCGTTGTATGTGACTCCTCATGGCGCGAGGTCTCCAATTCAATTAAGCTAACTTTTTCAGTTTATTTTTAGCTAGGACCAATTATGAGCTATAGATACATGCAAGCAATTAGGTGTTGGGTCATAGCTAATTATGTCGCAATCAATAAAAATTCCAAGTCTAGATAATGTGATAAAAATCAAAACATGAGAAAACTGCGGTGAGGTCCCCAAAGTGCACTCGCACTCGATGAAACATACCTCGAAATGTCTAAGTGTCCACGATAGTCAAAGTCCACAAATATAACAATAATAAGAGTTCTACAAAAAAATAAATCTACTCTATCTACTATAATTGGCTTCTCCTACTCTCCTACCCTTGCTTAGGTACGAGTACTCCAACAGAAAGCTGAAGTTCCCTCGGGTGGTTCCTCGCACAAAAGTAAAGAAGAAATGCATCAGAAAACAATTATATCAAATTGAGACAAAAATGTGAAAAAGACTACTAAGCTGTGCTTCACGGTAACGATGACAATCTGATAAGTGGTGCTCTAACTCTATTTTAGAAAACAAGTAAACAATGGTCGCTGTGACCTAAATTCCCAAGCTCGGTCAATCAAGAAAAATCAACGACTCAAAAAATAAGATAACAATCAAACACAAATGTAAGCAATTTCCTATTTATTTGACCTTGTATAGCAACCAGGGTCAAAAAAAAGAAGCACGAGAAAACCTATGAAATAGTCAAATCTTGGAAAAAAATAATATATTTTTAATGGATTTTAATTTTAGAAATTTTAAATTATTCATAAGGAAGCAAGCTCAACAATTTAGAAAACAAGGGAACACACCAATCTTTATTTAATTTACTTTTTAGCTAAAAACACTTAAAAATTAAGATTAAAATATTTTTGGGTTTTTAGGATTTTAAAGTGTTTTTGGTAATTTTGTAGAGTTTTGGAAATGTCTTTATAATTATATAAAAATCAAACAATGACTAAAATTGCAAATAATGCACAACTAGGATTAATTTGCAAGTTAAATACATATACAATGCTCTAAAATCCTGTATAGCAATTTTATGAGAAATTGCAAGTAAAAACCTACAAACAAGAATGGAAATTGTAATTTTTGGATTTTCCTTGAATTTAATATGAATTTTATGCGGTTTTAGTTTTTTTTGTTAATGTTAGGGTTTTTATAAGGAATTTTCAAACGAAATTACTACGTAACTAAAAAACACATATAAACATAAGCATAATTTTTTTGGGAATTTTTAAGACAAATTTTGAAATTTGATGGATTTTAAAGATAGATGTGACACTTTTTTATAGATTTTTGATCTTTCAAAAATAATAAATGCAAAAAGATTAACCCAAAAAATATACTAAATACTGCACATCAACAGGACTTGATGGTAATTTTTAGATAATTTTTGGATTAATTTGATAATTATAAAGTCCAAAATGCAAGATGTAATTAGATACAGTTTACCGGAACCTACGTGTAATTAAAGTAAATCTATAGGCCAAATAATAACACAATTAAAAAGTATAGTGCCGAAGTTGCAAAAAGTCCATGTGATCACATGCACAACACGTGATCCAGACTCATAGGGGTATATTTGCAAATATCAAAAACATGCCTTTCGATTCATCACATAAAAAACATAGGGCATACAATGCAAATATCCTAGATAACACGTGATCACGCATGTGACTCGAACTCAATAGTACTAAAGTGCAAATATCAAAACGACGAGGTCCAAACTGGAAAAATGCATAACTTCGACATTTATTTAATGGAATGAACATGAAAAGGTAAACGTGCGAGGGTAAAGGAGAAATGTACCTTAACAAGACACGTGGCATACGTGCGGAGAAAGGCACTGGTGTACTGCCTTGATTTCCCATAGATGCATATCTGATGGTTAGAGGATGTCAGGGATGTGTTGTGAGATGCGTGAGATGGTCTCAGATCCAACGGATAAATGGTTGTTGCACTCGACGACTTAGATGGAATTAGGCATATGGGGGTTGATCCAACGGTGGGGAGGAAGTCTGCAAGAACTCCTCCTAGGAGAACTTCAATCGAGAAGGGAATACAATCCACCAACTTGATGGAAGTTCTAGAGGGTCCGGTAGTGTTGTGAGAGGTTCCTGCATCTGGTGGAGGTCTTCAATGGTGATGGCAATGGTCGGATGAGTGTGGCGGGGAAGGTGGACCGGGAGCAGCTCCTCCTAAGAAGCCGGTGGGGCAAATGGGGTCTCCTACACGAACCAACACCTGCAAAGGATATGCTGCTCAGAGGAGAAGCTCCAGCAATGTTTATTGAGCGCAAAACATGGGAAGCGAGGGTGAACAGAGCATTGGGATTCCAGCAAACATGGAGCTAGGAAATCCGAGACTAATCGCACGAGGATAGATGAGAGTTAGGATGATCAGACTGCGAGGGAGGATGGAGTCTGCATCGAGGACTCAATCTGTGCAAATAGGGATGGATCTCCGAGATCCAGCCAGTTGGTCGGAGCTCAAGTGCTTGTGGTGGAGCAAAATAGGATGATTCGAGTGGACAGCGAAATGCGAAGGCTGAAGTGGATACCTGAAGCTAACAAATGAAGCATGAAGTCTAGGAGAAGATGAACATTAGGGTGATGGTCTCTATCTGCTGCGGTGGGCGAGCGAGGATGCACGCAGTAGAGATCTCTAGCCACGTCGAGCTACAAGCCCCCATGTGACTCCCAAAGGATCCTAAGCGGTGCCTTCAGTGGTTGTCATTTCACTGATGGTGGCTAGGGAAGAAATGGGGCATGAGGGATGAGTTGCTGCTCAGTGGAGGTAGGAGAAGGTGTTAAATAGGATTCCAAGGGATCTATAATGACCGAGCGAGAGCGCGCAACCCTAGGAAGATCCTTGCCTTCCTAGGGATTCGCAAAGGTTACTGGTCCTAGGAGGAGTCTAGGGTGAAGAATTGGAACCAGGGGTGGTCAGAGTTGGGCAGGAGAATTGGAAGAGAAGAGTACGACGAGAAGGTGGGCGCCCCAACCCAACCTGGAAGGAAGCGTTGACAGGACTCAACAAAGTCCCTGGACCAATCGAAAAATCGAAATATACAAAATAATAAAAAATTCAATAAAAAATAGCAAATGAATTCAAAATAAATAGTTTATAAAACAAAAAATGTTTATTATTTTTAAAACTATTTTTCTGTGATATTTTTTATTTTCAATATTTAGTACTATAAAAAGGTATAATATACCTATGTAAAATGTGCAGGTATTTTTATTTTATTATTTTTACATAAATACCCTTATTCTGTATTTTATTTATTGACAATGTAATTTTAGAATTAGAAATTAATTTTTACTTTATTTTTAAAAATTAATAAGCGTATATAGTAAATAGTGGATGCCATATATACACATGTATTTTATAAGATGCATGGATGATTTTATTTTACTTTTATTTTTTTTCTTGTTTTTATTTTATTTTTATATTATTTCTATTACTATATACAAGGATATAAAAATAATAAATTAATTTTAGTTTTTCAAAAATAATATGTACAAATATTGGTAGGATACACAACACATAGCGAACCCTATCTCTCTATACTTATTTATTTTTGTGTTCAAGTAAAGGCTTGAGATTCTCTTAGGGTTTGGGTCACTTTGTATTTCTTCTAAATACATCATTCCACTTTATTTTCCTCGATTCTTTTATTTGGTCAAAAACATGCTAATTATGCATTATTGACACAAGCATGTAATTTGCTAAGTTATTGTATTTACAGGTATTCACATTATGTTTTACCAAGAAAAAGAGCTAAAATAAAAGAATAAAGAGTGAGAATCGATTATTCATCATGGACCAATCAAGAGCCAAGGATAGTTGACCTATAGGTCAACTGTACTTCTCTCGTCCCTGACTCTGTCAGAAAATGAGAACCACCTATCTTATCTAAATTACCACTCTTCCACCATATATACATCTCCCTTCAGATCCTTACATTCTAACAACACTACATACCTCTTCCATGCCCACTCTCTAGACTCGACCAACATCCACTGGCCTTCATGCAAAATCCATCACATGACTGACCATCACTTTTATATAAATAAAATCTAATTCGTCCATTTTTGAGTTTGATCCTCTTCTATCCTCATGTAACCCCAATCCTGATCAAAGCATGCCTCTTGGTGACGGCAACGAGGTCCTTCTAGTGTCGGAAAGGACAAAGATACTCGGAGGAAGTCGACCGACCTCGTCGAGCTCCAGCTCTAGTGAAGTTCTGATCCTTGGACTCTAAGACCAGATATGAGCTGATTTTTATTAGGTTTTCACTTACATTTACATTCCATATATAAAGTCACTCTTAACTTTAGTAGATTCATCTTAGTTTTAAGCTTAAACCATTGAATCATAGTTCGTCGAAGCACTAGGCGATGCTCATCGATCTCCTTCATTCCTTTATTAGTCTCGACCACCTAACACCCCATCCACCTTCCCCACATTTATTAATTGTGTTATGTCATCTAGATCGACCTGATTGATCTTCAATCAGTGAATCTAAGATCCTACTCTGTCGCTCACTAGATCTCACCGCATTACGTCATCCTTTATGTGTACTAGCTTCAGAACTGGTCAGGGAGGTAGCCCTCAAGCCCCTTAGTTTTTTATGTACGATATAGGATTATTAGAGACACTTAGAGCTCAATTTGACCAATGAACACCAATCCCAGGTCGTCTGAGCAGAATGCCACTACAGACATCATATGGCCAGGCCTAGACTTTTTAAAGTGCGCCTGCAAGTGTGGGAGACGATGAATTCACAATTCATCATCTTTATTCTTTTATCTCAGCCAAATTTATTAGTAAAGCATTTGTAAATATTCATTAAAAATCATGAAATTAGCATTAACCATGAGTTTGTAATAATGTATAGTTATCATTTATTTTTCTAAATTAAAAAATAAAGAAGAAAAGAAAAATAAAAGAAATAAAAAGGAAGATTCTAATTATGTAATAAGTACATATTAACCTAAACCTCTAGATAATGTTAATAATTGACTTGATCGACAGGGAATAAAGTAGGGAGAGATAGGGTCCTCATTTATCAAAAATTTCCACTATATGTATCATATACTATTTATTCTATATTTATTTGTAAATACTCTTCACTATTTTCGTGTATATATCTTTATATTATTTACTAATAAAATGTTCTCAAAGTATGTATGTTATTTTCTCAAAAAAACTTATAAATAATAAGGTGACGTAAATAATAACATTTATTGTAAAATAAATGCATAAAGAAAACTAATTGGTTATTGTGTAAATATGTCAAAAGTGTATATAATGTGTATAATATTTCATTTACTTAACATAAATAAATAAGTTATAAAAATACAATAAAAATATACTTAAATACCTTAAATTTTTAAAAATAAATAAAATATAAAATATAATGTACTTTTGTAAAAATAATAAAATAAAAATATGTAAATATCGTATATACGTATATTAAACATGTACATATTAATGTATATTTTATATAGTATTGTATATATGTTATTAAAATTATTAAAAATCACAAAAAATAGTTTGTAAAATAACCAACTTTTTGTTTCTATCAGTTTCTTGATTATTCTTTTATTTTAAAAATCAAATTTTCTTATTGGTCAACCCAGGTCCATTGACCCAGGTCAACCTCCTCCCTTCTCCATATCTAACATGGGTGGACATTGGCTGGACCTCATTAGATCAGGCTTCTCCATTTTCTCCAGCTCGGGTCCAATCGCCATTTGCCTCGAAATTCCTTCCCAATTCTTCGCCAAGGATCTGCGATCTTCACAGATAACTAGGTTTCGTTGGATCCTCCTCAGTTCGTGTGAATCCTCTCGAATCTTTGAGAGACCTGAGAGACCTATTTAATTCATTCATCATCCCTGTCGTGCCTCAAGTTCGTTCCTCATGTCTTTTCTCCTCCGAACCTATAGAGTAGTAACAGTGCTCTATTGGAGCTATTTGGAGCTCGGATTGATGTCGAGTTAAGTCAAGCCACTTCATACCTGGAGCTCTCTATTGTGACAAGCCAACTCTGCCTCCTGCATCTAAACTGAGGCAACAACCACGCCTTTCTTCACCTTACAATCCCCGATCATCAGGTAGCTTCTTTTTGTTTTCTTTCATTGTTTATTGTTTAGTTTCATATAGCCATCGTTGTCTACCATCTCTACTCTGATTAGCGAGTGATAGACTCATCCAAGTCATCCAACCACATTTATCCCTTCACCATCTCATCACTCACCCTCCTACATCTAGGATCTATCATCAAATCATGATTAAAGCCTGGCTTTCCTCCTTTGTCAACATCGAAAGTCATCTCCATCTCACAGCTACTTTTTTGCTTTCTTAACCAAATAACCTGGGTCGATGCTTCATCTTCGAGATACTAGTGTCCTTGCATGTACATGTGCATGAGAGGCACTCGATTCGAGTCCCAGGAAAAGTGGTAGAGTTGATCTAGGTGGTGGCACCTCCCAGATGAACATCGAACCTTCCGTTGAGCCATCTCAGCACTCCATCAGATGTGGAACCTCTCTAGCAAGGTGTTGTACCCTTTGGTTAGTTGATCGGAATGCTACTGCTTCAGATTTCTCTAATCGAAGTTTGGTTGATGGTCCCTTCAGATGAGTTCTTCTAGCACCCCCACTAGACGTCGGATGAGATCTCGTGCCCCAAATTTGATCTGATCCTCTCATCATGCCCAAATATAATATCTATGCTTGGATCAAATCTAGGTCAGATCTATATCGCATGTCAGACCTTTTGTCCTGCACCATCAGATCTGCACAAGTGTCGTACCGGAGCCCTCAGATCCACCTCACGTGTGCCACACGCCTACAGGGGGTATATTCTAAACTATTTTGCAGTAAGGACCTCGTAGTTTTCATATTTACAGTTTAGTCCAATCGAACCAAATGCTTGCACCCACGTAACTTTATGGGATATTAATTTGTTTTATCTTAAACCTTCATGCGTTACTGAAATAGATATATCTTTTGGTGATTTGCAAATATGCCCTCGTCAGACCTGAATCACATGTGACGTGCATTTATGTTGGATTTTCGACGTGTTTAGCCTTGCGTTTCGATTGTGTGTTATTCATTTGACCCTAAAACTTAATGTATTTCCAATTAGGTCCATCTGCATCTGGTAATTTTATTTTATTTCTTTTTAATTTCAACAAATATTAAATTGGCTCCAAAAATTCCATAAAAATTCTTTGTAGCTCCTATGAATATCTTCTTTGAATGGTAAGTTTTGTTGGCCGAATTTCGTTTATTTATAATATTATAAATCCAAAAGCAACTTGAAAATTCATTGTTTGCATTAAAAAATTCATAAAAATTCGAAAAATGATAAAAAAAAACTCCAAAAACATTATTTTAGTTGTATTTTACTTGTTTTAACTACTAGGAAAATTTTCCTTAAAAATATTTTATAAAACTCTAAAAATTAGTAAAACCGTAAAAACATCATAAAAATCCTATAAAATTGTTTAAAAAACTAAAAATTTTCTTGTCTCTGTTCGTATATATTTAAATATAGATTTTATCAAAATTTAATTTCAGGATTTTGAAGCCTATTTTCCATTTTAATTTAAAAAATACTCCTAGTTGTGCATTGTTTGTTGGACTTCTCACTTTTTAAGTTTAAAATCCAAAAAACTATAAAAATCATTGTAAAATTACAAAAATAGTATAAAATTGTCAAACGAGATAAAAATATTTTTACTGGAATTTTCTAGACATTTCAACTATATGTGAAAAATACAAAAAGAGTGGTTGTGTGCCCTTTATTCATTGTCTTTGTTTGCTTTGCCTTGGAAATTGAAAATGTCAAAATTTGAAAAACTAAAAATAATTAAGAACTCCATATCGTAAAACATAAAAATATAAAACTTAAAAACCCGTAAAAAGTAAAAAGATAACAATTCACAATGATCAAAGAGTAGTTTGCTTTGTATTTTATTCTTTCTTTTCTTTGATTTTTTTGAATTGAATAACCCTTACTTAATAACTATTTCCTCCTTGTGTTAGGCCGTGGGAGTTATACGAGGTTAATAAATAATAGATTAGACGACTCTCTTTTACTTACTTGATTCATTTTAACGTGGAATAATTTTATCGATTTCTAGCCTAATTTCTGGGGTGACAATGACACTATTAATTGCTTACTTCATTTACTTAACCGTAGTCACTCGGGCATGTTATCATATTGGTGTCGTTGCTTGGGAGGAACGACTAGGGTAGCTTAATTACTTACATTGCCTACTATTCTTGGTTTGTATATATACTTGTTATTCATTCTTTCTTTTTGTTTGTGTTTATATTACTGTCACTTGTTTCTTTTATTTATGTCTATATTTGTCTCTTATTTATTTATATATTATTGTAAACCTTCTATTTGTTTAAGGAGTGAGAACTTGGTTGAGAACCCTGTCTTGTGCGGGAGCTTATATATCATTTGCAAGAACCAATTTGTCGGACACCGAAATCTCCCCAAGATCAGACTTTGGTCATTCATCCGAGATATCTTTTACTTGCTCTTCTAATTTAGCCATTTGTCCACTTGTTTGCTTCTTTATTTAATTGTTTTTTAGCTTTATTTGATTTGATTTGATTATATTTTTCAAAATTGTGATCTGACACATTTCTTGTTTCTCTCTTTCTTGCGAGGGCTTGACGAGCAAGGTTGAAATTCCTAGGAGTGCCATCGCACCCGAGCGAAGTGGAGGCAACTTATTTCTTCATCGATCCGTATAAAAGCGTAGGAGAGAAGAAGTAGGAGATTTGGAGGACCATTTGGATCATATTATTGCTCAATAGAATTTTGTAATAAATGTGTAATAATTTTTTTGCATTTGGCTATTTTTTGTTTTTTAGAAAGGCTTGAGAGTTTATACATTATTCGAGGTCTATTTCGCCAAGTGTAGGTCAACATGGGGGACCTCGCAAATTTTGGTTGTCATCGTCTTTATTTTTATTTGGTTCATGTCATTTTTGTGCTTGATCCCATAGTATTAGGTTTTCTTTCCTTAGCTAAGCTAGGTAATCGATTAGGTCCAAATTCCCTAAATAAGAATATATGCTCTAATAGTTTAAATTGTAGTTTGGACTTAGTCAAATAAACATGTTCTTGTTTCCGTCAAGTTTCTAATTCGGCTATAGTATAGTTAGGCTTTGAAGTAGTCATTCTTTGAAAATCTGAGGAGTCAACTATATATTAAGGGGGTGAAAATGCTACTTCTCATGTCTGCAAGCAGGGAACAATGGTATCAGCCTCAGTGGCTTCCTCATACGTCGACCTCAAAGTCCACGGAAAGAAGAACTACATGAGAGTGAGGTGTTCGATAAGAGGAAGTGGGTGAGGTTGGTCTGAGGTGAGTCAATATAAGGCCTGATGAAGAAGTCACTTGATGTCTCCATTTGGCAACTTAGGATGTTTCTATTGTATCATTTAGATTGGTTTATTTCTATCTTTATTTTATGCACAGATCAAATTGCATGTAGACTGTTGGAATAAGGTATGCCCTCCATCATGTGCATTCCTCATTGATTTCATCACGCATCGGATTTTCCAACTTCCTCCCTTTATTTCTCTAACTTAGGATAAAAAAATTGAAAAATTTGTTAGGTGATTTATTTAAAAAAATACCAAAAAAAGTTATAACTAGATAAAAATTGGGACTGCTAAAACAACTTGACCCTAAAACTAAACATACGGACTATCATTCATTATTTTGGGGAGAGTAACCCCTTCATTATTTACAGGTACTTACCTCCAGATAGAGTGGGTGAGGACGTAGTCACTAATGATAAGAGACAAAATCCCTATACTTGTGCCCTATGCTCATGTACCTTACGCATTGGTGTATGGTTGAGATGCAAGCACTTGCCTTTGACCCTTAATAGAAGTAGTCTTGTCTAAGTTTGGTGTGCTCCGTCGGCTTAGTAACTGCATTGTAACTAAACTATAAAATAGAAAAAATTAACGACCGAGTTTTCAGGGTAATAATTGCATTGAGTTGGTGAATTTAGGATTTGTTTTATAATCCATTCTTTTTCAGTCCAGATCTAATATTCACTTTCTTCCGTCACGATTATGGGCAGGAAGTCTCTTAGGTTACCTCTGGTGGCACCACTTCATAGCACCACTATCCATTCCTCTCTAGCGGTTCCATAGAGCTCTGGCCTTCTGTTGGAACTTGAGTATCCTACTTCCTTCTTCTCTAACCTTCATGATACATCATATGAGGTACAACAACAACAGTCACATGAACTACATGTTGATTTGACATCATCCGAGATTGATTCCTTTTCCTTTTCAGAGACTGATGAGATGACTAGTGATGAGAGAGAGGATGAGCATATATTTTCTTATTCTTTTATACTCTATCGATCTACTATCAATAACAACCTTATAGTATCCACAAAGGCTACGTAGAGACTAATTAGGGAACAGGGGTTACTTATGACCGGGGTTAGGAGGGAGCTTACACAGATCAGAAGTGCATGAGTTGAGAGACCCGGTGCTGGATTAGAGATTCCTAGAGATAGAGTTGCGGACCAAGCTAAGGATAGAGATAGACGCCAAGAGGAGGTCAGAGTAGAGAGGCCTTTGCGCACCATTAGGGAGTTGCACAACCCTTAAGCAACTCTCACTCATAGATGGATTCAGTTTCCAACGATTCTCGGAAATTTTGAGCCAGGCCCCAAATGATCCAGTTGTTGCCCAAGTCCCATGGGCATTCCACTCAGGAGACCCATCTACAACTCTAGGAGTTTGAGATGATATGCAATATCGTACACGATAGGATGGTGTACGAGGATGCCATTAAGTTGATAGCATTTCCATTCTCTTAGTTAATAGAGTAGCTTATTGGTTGAAGCAATTGGGGATGGTGATCACTACCTAGGAGCAGTTGAGGACCAAGTACCTCAATAAGTACTATCCTCTATGTTGGACCAACATATCGAGAGCTATGATCAGTAACTTCACCATGATCCGAAACGAGCAGCTCCATAAGGCTTGGGATTGATTCAAAGATCTCATTAACAAGTTTCCCCACCATCATATTAGCAAGCCCAACTTGGTACATAGTTTCTTTGTGGGAAAACACTCGAGTTGCAGGGGATTGTCAACGACTCTTATGGAGGATCCTATTTCTCGAATAACTAGGATCAAGTATGGGTCATCCATGAGGGGATTACTGAGAACTACATTATTATGACCTAGACATGTGTCTACACTCAGGGGAAGCCTCCCTACCAAGCGTTGTCGCATCACGTAGTTGCACTCAATGAGACAGGATCATCTTCATCATCTTCCACATCTTCAACACTACCAGATTCAGCACCTGCGATATGGGCATTAGCATGAAGAAGTTGGATCGCGTGAGGATCATTGAGAAGAAGACATGCTAGGGCCTAGACAAGCTCAACAAGATTGATGAGTTGGACCAGAATTTAAGTGACTTGAAGATGTAGATCATGTGGCTTCAAGAGGAACAGATGACTTATTTTCCATCTGCTAGGTCACATGTTGTTCAGTGGAGCAGATCTTCACAATTATCCGCCTCAAACAAATAGGTTCACCACATTCAGGTGAAGTATTTTCAGTCAACCCCATATTACCAGTTACCACCACTTTTACCATATACACATATGGTGGTGTACCTCTGTGATCAGCCATTGGTGTCCCTTCCCCCATAGTTGCACGAGCAGTCAAAGCTATTGATGGAAGTCAACGAGATTTAGTATTCTCAGTACTAGTAGCAGCTCGGTAATATCAGCTGTGATCACCCAGGATTCATATGGCCCATGGGAGGTGCTCAATCCCAACAACAGCATGTGACACATCTAGGACAGGGATCACAGCAGTCAGGATAACCCCAGTTCTCCCAGCATTCTATTCCTCGACCCTAGTACCAGGGTTAACAGTATAGGCAGCAGTAGCCCCACTCCTAGTTTTAGCAGCATCTTCCTCCCTCCTAGCAGGAGCATCAAGGATATGGAAGAATCCATAAGCACATCATGGAAGCATGAGAATCGCATCATATACAATCAAGAGTGACTAGTCCCACTAGTTGCTCAGTGCAACGGAATTTAACAACTTTTTCTATGATAAAACCACAAGATCCGAGAACAATTCTTGAATCATTTTCTAACCACATAATATATATAGGAATACCTCTTGTAGGGTGGTTGTGATCGAATCTCTAAGAGAAGAGACCTCCTGTCTCAAGTCTAATCCGTTGGAGGAGATGCTTGCGAGCGTAGGGATGAGTCACATGCTTATCACAATCCAAGTCGATGATCCATGTAATATATCTCCTTATCTCGTCTCATGAGATCAAACGTCTTCTTCATGAGCGAGACACATAAAAGAAGATAGAGACCCGAGAGTCGTCGAGGCGGCAACACAATGGCGGAGTGAGGACGAAGGTGACATTCTCTTTATGACAAGAGTGGACGGCCACTCAAGGAAAGAAAGAAGAGTGGGCATGAGAATGAGAGAGAGAAACATGTTATAATCGTGTAACTCACAGAGCAAGGGTTGCCTCTTCTTATATAGGATTTTGGAGTCCATGGATCGCAATCCATGGACAATACACAATCAATGGGTGAGATAGATTTATGTTTCTTTCAGTGGCCATGATGTTGTTGTAATAAACACAACAACAACTGATTGAAATTAAATTAATTTTTATTGATAAATTAGTATAATTAATTTCAAATTCAAATTATTTGACTAGTCTTGAGATAATGAGGAGACTAACCTCGTCCTCTAAAAAGGGGGTGACCACCTTTCTCCTAATGGAGATTCATGGTCGTCCATCCTCATGGGGTGGAATGAGTAATCTCCTAAATTTCTCATGAGATCTCATTATCTCATGAGATATATAAGGTTTACCAACTCTTAGCGTAAATAAGTTCACAAAAATAATTTATAATTATCTTGTGAATACTGCAATCATGCCATTGGAATTATGTGAATCTCATTCACAACCCAAAACAAAATGTAATTATACTTTCAATTAATCATTCAATGTGAAACCAATTCACATTAATAAGTAAACAAATATAAATCACAATAGTCTCTCACTAATATATTATAAATCACATTTCTAATATACATGGATAATTGGATAGTTCTATCTACATTATTCATATCCATAATAATTAAATCACAATTAATTATATTGGATTATCATTATCATGCATTCAAATAATATGAATCAATTCACATTATTCATGATAATTAAATCATGTTTAATTATCCATTTCTCAAAGCTTAAATATAATTCAATTGGAATTATTCTTCAGCTCTTTCAAGAATAATGCGCTTTCTCCGCAAATACTTGGAGAGAAGGACAGGGCGATTGTATTGTTCAAGGTATAGTGACTTGGATATTGAGATGACATCTCAAATCCAAATCTCATGGACGTCTCATAGATGCTTGATTTGCCACAAATCTAATCTTATCATTGCATTTGAATCTCATTCATATCAATGTCGAATACTTGGACCAAGATCATATTACTTCTCCAATGAGAGGAGTCACTAAAATCTGGACATGTTTCATCACTCCCTCGGAATGGAAACGTCATGGTTATACAATCATTTATGATCGCATCACCCTGAAGTATTCCTAATACATGTACATCATGCAGACTAGAAGCCCTATGATAAACTCAAGGATATAGTTCAATTTACACTATCATCTTTAGGGAATCATCATCAAGTTTCTCATTCTTAGTCATTGGTATTTGGTATAAATCATATGCTTTCCAAAAGCATATATCATACCTTTAAATTCTTATCATTCTTACAAAGCATGATGACCATGCATGGAATTTGATCGGCCCCAATACCTCATGAGTGAGCTCATGTCTTCCAGTTCACAGGTGAACCTATATGTTCCTTTTGAGAGATCATATTTACTCATATGCCCTCATATGCACACTACCTCATCGATATATAGACCTTGGTTAGGTCATCAACCTATTGGTTTGTCAAATGTAGACACTCAGGCATATAGGAATACATCTATCTTCGGTCAGAGGATGTGTACCTATATAATGGCAATATTCAACATAGGACTTAGGTTATCTCGATCTCATTAAGTCAACCCTCTGACCTAACTAATCTGACCCCTCCGAATCTCTATTCCCATGTAGAGGACATGCATCAAGAGGTCGGTCAGATATCAACCTAATAAGAAAGGATTCTCATCTCCTACTCATGCTGGAGATCAACACTTAATAATCATTTGATAGTGCTTGATGACTCCTCAATTTATCTCCTTGGATATTCATCCAAGCACCAGCATCTATGATTTAATTGTTGAATCAACTGTTGCCCAAAGACTGAAATTCTTGATCAGTGGAAGAACAATATTACCATTTTTATTCAATAAGATACCGAAGTGGATGATTGACTCATTCCATACTTGAAAGAATCGTAGGAAATCCTTTGATAACACAGATTCCAATCTCTCAATTTTATCCCACGAGCAAAACAATTTGCTGAATTCTATGAAACCTTTAGATAGAAATGAATTAATATCTTCTTTTTATAAAGCAATTCGACTTCGATTTTTGAATAATCCACGTCACTTCTGGTTCCATTGTAACAAATGATTCTCCTTTCATGTGGGAAAGACCCGTATCAATAATTATGATATTACATATGGACAATTCTTCAATATCTTGTTCATTCGCAACAAAATCTAATTATTACGAAGATGGAAATGGTACATAACCCTGATTGTAGGGAGGAACCTTATAGTGCATTCATTCATTTAATCTCATAAAAGAAGTGAAAAGAATAAATAAAATTTACTGATAAATTAAATATTACAATAACATTTATTGTAGGAATGGCTTGCATTGGGCTCACATGGCTAACAATATCCCACTAGCCCTCAAAACTATTTAGGTACAATCCTTAAACACATACTCATTACATGCTGGTCAAAAACCTTCTGTCTTAGAGGTTATGTAAGAGGATCGGCAATGTTGTCGGCAGAGGACACCTTGGTGATGATGATCTCACCACACTTTTGAATCTCCCGATTGTTGTGGTATTTCCTTTCCACGTGTTTTATCTTTTGATGCCATCTGGGTTCCTTCGCTTGAGCAATGGCTCCCGTGTTATCCCAGAGTAATGGGATGGGAGTATCAGAGGAAACTACTTCTGTTATTGAATCTGTTGTAGTGTCTGACTTTTTGCTTGTCCATCTCACAACACCACCGTTCAACATGAACGCAAACCCTAATCTCAACTTTCAATAACCAATATTCGACTGGAAGTTAAAATCTTCGTATCCCAAGACTTGGAGATCACCATATCCATAGACCATGATGTAATCTTGTGTTCCGTCTTAGATACATTAAAACGTTCTTCACTGCATTCCAGTGTTGTTCTCCATAGAAGGATTGGTAATGACTTACCACTCCCACTACATGGCAGATATCTGGCCTAGTACACATCATGGAGTACATTAAGCTTCCTACAACTGATGTTGTGATAATCCCAATATCCTCTTTTCTCGGCTTCAGAACAGCTTCAGACCCAAGATGTAAGAGACTTCTCCAAGATCTTTCATCTTGAAGTTATGGGATAGCAAAATCTTAACATTAGTCATAATTCATGCATCATTCCCAATTAAAAGGATAGTTGATGACAAGCCTAAGGCTACTTGGGTTAAGTAATAATTAAGGTCATTGCGACTCGAATAACAAGGTGAAGTCAACAAGAAAAACATACCACTAAAAGACAAAATCAAATAATCAAAATGTGACAAGCGGTCTTGCTATTTATTTTTACTTGGTATAGCTACCAGGGTCGAAAACAAGGAGCACATAATGCGAAAGCTACGAAGTAGTCGAGAATCCAATGAAAGCAAAGGGAGGGTGGTTATTTTATTTTATTTTTTTTATGATTTTTAACAATAGAAAAACGTCAAAGAAAAGCATAACTCAACATTCACACAATTATTGAATAGCTCAAAAATACTAAAAAATTTAGAATAGAAATGTTTTTGTATTTTTAAAATATTTAGATGTTTTTGTGATTTTCTTAGATTTTTCTGATTTTTAATTCATTTTCTAAAAATCAAACAAGGCATTTACAACCAGTGTACAACTGGAATCTAAAGGCAAATTAAAATTACTTAAAATGGCTATAAAATTCGAGCAGTAATTTTGCATAAAACTACAAGAAAAAACCTAACTACACAAGAAGAAAACATATTTTTTGAATTTTTATGATATTTTAATGATTTTTCTAAGGTTTTTAGTCTTTTTCAATTCTTTTGAGTTGTATAAATGAGCATAAGGCGAAGTGGATAGAAATTTAAACACAACAAAACACACAAGTAGGAATTTTTTTAGAATTTTTCAAGACTTTTTAATATTTGTAGTTAATTTTCTAAAATAGACAGTGACACTTTTTAGTGTTTTTCTTTTTAAAAATATTTCTACACCATGGCATGATCCATGTGTCAAAATCTCGTGAATTTTAGACAACTTTTGCTATTTATTCCATCGAAATCAAATGACATAGCACATAGGGACCAAATTGTAATTATTGAAAAGTTCCTAGAAAAATAATAATACTTGTAAACAACGCTGGGCTTAGTTTGCAAAAAATCCAAGTCCGCACGTGGTCAACACGTGAATAAGGCACACAGGGGCATAAATGCAAATTTCATTAATAAAGATTCATTCATTAACAATCATGAAGTCTGTGATGAGACATGCAAATAATCCAAAAGTCACATGGGGGAACCACATGCTACACAAACGGAAGGACTGAAATGCAAATATTAAAAACACAAGGTCCAAGAAGCAAAATGTCCAAGATAAAAACAACTACTGGAAATATTTATATGACTAATATGGAAATGGAAACATAGAGGAGGGCCTAAGTGCAAATACCCTTCTTATTGACGATCCAATGGCCAAGAGTCTCCCACTTATAATCGGACGACTGAGCTCCTCGGATCACCCTTCGACGATGGAAGGCCGAGAGCTGATCCTCAGATGGATCAGACGATCGAGGTATACCTGAAGATGGACGGGAGAGATTAGAACTGGAGGGAGCCTCGATCCAATGGCATGGATGACTCATGGAAGAACTACAACGAACTCGCCTCTGACGAGCTTCGATCGACTGATATGTGCAACAGAGACATCCTCCGAGGCTGCTAGGATAGGAGAAATGCTTCTGGAGATGGTCCGCAGGTATGACGATGCTCTGATGAGGCCGAAATCATCAGGAACGATCCGGTGAAGCTGGACAACCTGGAGCAGATGTGCTCGGGTATGCTGACCTCTAGATGAGGTCCCTTGAGTGCTAAACCTGAACAGATAAGCTACTGGATCAAGGGCAAGTTCCTTGACCCGTCAGTACGCGGGATTGGTGGCCGATGAGGCAAGTCATGGTTCTCCGACGAAGCGACGATAGAGGAGGGTCTGGGGCTCGTTCTTGGGGCGAACGAGGTGAATGGATGGGAGTAGAATGTGGGGAGAAGTCTAGCGAAGGTGCCTAGGTTGTCAGAATGACAAATGGGGATCCGACCAGGGTGAATAGGGCTAAGCAACTCAAGTGGACCCAAACTCAAAAATCTGGAATTAGAAGCGAGCAAGAAGAAATCAAAGTTACCTAGTGACTAGGGTCGTCTGGGATGAAGGTCAAGGACCTCCGGGGGTCTTCGCCTCGATGGGTCGACAGGTCCAGAGGCTGGGCTCATCTCACGGCGGAGTACGGTGGAGAGTCGCCGGATCTAGGGCTACATGGCTCGAAACCTCTCTACAACAGCCTTTATCGTACGCTATCACTCGTGGGTAGAGGTGGAGATCATCAGAAACTTGGGAGCGGCAGAAGATGTAGAGGAAGAGGAGGCTCTAGGATGTTTTATATGATGCGGGGCCCGAGAAGTGTGGAGTGTAGGAACGTGAACCGAGGGACGAATCCCTAGAGGAATCATCAGTGATGGATCATGGATCGTCCCTCAATAGTCAGAGCAGCGAATTGAAGGGAAAGAATTTTTATGAACAAGAAAAAAATTAAATTTTTATGCTTTTTAGATGAATGAATTTTACCCATTTTATTTATTAATAAACTCACACAAAGTACGAGTTATGGCTAAAGTATATATGAAATATATACGACACCCCCCTATACTTAGCTTGAACGATGTCCTCAGAGTGAATCGAGAGCGATGAAGAAGATATAAAGCAAGTTTAGTATAGGGAACTGAAAAGGAATTGTATACTACAATGACGAATCAAAGAACAGAATTAAGAGAGCTCGGTGTTTCTCCCTATACATAGGATCAAGTAATCCTAAGTATTGTAGAATGTACATAAAGGGAAATTCGAATGAAAGAATATACAGGGTTTATCTCCCCTAAACTTAGGGTGAAAGGCCGATTAATATAGGTTGCAAAGCTGAGCTAAAAAGAATCAAAAGAATACTCAAAAGTCCAACACCCCCCTATACTTAGGATAAAGTACACCATAAGTATAGCATAATCATAGGATGCAGAAGGGGTGTGGTACTAAAGAATGGAATGATATGGACCTCTGGATCTATACATGGCAGAGGACAATGATAATCAGGCATGAGATGCACTAGATGTGAAGCAAAGACCACATCTAATGAAAAATGAATAGGGACGACGTCAACGACCAGTGACTCATGATCTAGATATGGTTTGAGTCGTTGCCTGTTAACACGAAAGGTGGACTCAGATGACATCTCAGATATTTCATTGCTTCCATTGTCATGTACCTTTCGGACCAGGTATGGACCCTTGCACTTGCTCTGCAACTTTCCTGGAAATAATCTAAGCCTGGCATCAAACAACCATACTCTCTGATCTGGCTCAAATTGCTTGTGGCTGATATGAGAATCATGCCACTCCTTTACTCTCTCCTTGTAATGTAGGCTTCTCGAAAAGACTGCATCTCTAACCTCCTCCAGGGCTGCCAATTTTGCCCTCCTCTGATCTCCTATACTCATTGGATCCAAAAGTATGTCTGTGACATCCCAAAGTGACTTGTTCCTAATTTCAACAGGTAAATGGCAAGACTTTCCATAAATGAGGAGAAAGGGATATGTGCTCAAAGGAGTCTTCAACATCGTCCGGTATACCAACAAGACCGAGTCCAAAAGTTGTGACCAATACTTTTGGTCAAAGCGAACGACCTTGTGCAATATAGTCTTGATTTCCCTATTTGACACTCCAGCAAAACAATTAGTCTGAGTATGATACGGAGTGGGTACTCGATGGTCAATGATGAACTCGTTAGCAAGGCCCTTTACCTTGTCTTTGATGAAATGAGACCCTCTGTTAGATATCAACACTCGAGGTACCCCGAATCGTGAAATGATATTCTTCATCAAAAATCTGCATACAATCTAGCATCTGTGATTCTGGCAGGGATGGCCTCAACCCAACGACTCACATAATCAACGGCCAACAAAATGTACTCGAATCCCTGGCTCTTAGGGAATGGACCCATGAAATCAATGCCCATGCATCAAAAACCTCACAGAAGTGTATGGGCTGCATCGGCATCATGTCACACTGTCCACAAGTGCCCATCCTCTGATAGTCAGTACATCTCTTCATGAATTCATCAAAATCCTTGAAGAGTGTTGGCCACCATAGGCCTATTTGGAGCACTTTCTGTGTCATTCTCCTCCCAGAGTGATGTCCTCCTGCCTCCTACTTGTGGCAGTAGGTGAGGATGCTATGGTGCTCCTCCTGAGGAATGCACCGTCGCCAAACGCTATCCCCTCCTTCATGGTAAAGGATGGGAGCCTCCAATGGTAATACTTGGCCTTCGCTAGGAAGGTCTCAAGTCGTTGCATGGGTCAACCTTGTGGAACTTTCATGGCAACAAGATAATTCACAATGTCGGCGTACCACGGGAGCGAAGCGATAGCAAGGATCGCCTCATCTGGGAAGGTCTCAGATATGGGATCGAACTGCTCTGAATCCTCAAGATGCTCTAATCGAAGAGAGATGATCTTCCACCACATTTTTGACTCCAGGTTTATCCTTGATCTCAATATCAAACTCCTGGAGAAGAAGGATCCATCTAGTCAGTCTTTCTTTGGCATCCTTCTTTGTCATGAGGTACTTGATGGTGGTATGGTCAATAAAGATAGTCACTCTAGATCTAATGATATACGATCTGAACTTATATAGGGCAAAGACTACGGCTAGCATCTCCTTCTTAGTGACAGTGTAGTTCCGCTGTGCGACATCCAATGTATGGCTAGCATAGTGAATGGCAAAAGGCACTCCATCCCTCCTATGTCCCAGCACATCCCCTACGGCAAAATCGGAGGCGTTCGTCACGATCTCGAATGGGAGAGGCCAATCAGGCGGCTGGAGGACAGGAGCCTCAACAACTAGACTCTTAAGAGTCTCAAATTATGCAAGATACTTATCATCTACAATTATCTCGGTGTCTTTGGTCAGCAAATCAGTCAACGGTCAAGCGATCCTGTAGAAATCATGAATGAATCATCAGTAGAAACTGACATGCCCAAGAAAAGAGCGTAACTGTCACAAATTCGACGATGAATTGAGTTTCCTGATGATATCCACCATGACAGGATCAACCTCCATGCTTCTGTTGGAGATGATATGACCAAGCACCGTCCCTTGAGTCACCATCAACCGACTCTTCTCCCAAGATAGCACAAGATGGACCTCGATGCATCGCTGAAGGATGCGGTCTAGGTAGTCAAGATAACCATCAAACCCATCCCCATAGATCGAAAAGTCGTCCATGAAGACCCCTAAACAATCACCCACCATGTCCGAAATGATGGACAACATGCACCAATGGAATGTCACCGAGGCGTTACATAGACCAAAGGCATCTGTCTGAAAGCATATGTTCCAAAGGGACAGGTGAATGTGGAATTGTCTTGGTCTTCTAGCGTAATGGCCACCAGATTGTAATCAAAGTACCCATCAAGAAAGCAATAGTGACTCTTCCCAGCTAGCCTTTCTATAATATGATCAATAAAAGGCAGCGAGAAATGATCCTTCTGGTGGCCTAATTCAATCGTCTGTAGTCCACACAGACCCTCCCAAAAGTGGGTACTCGAGTAGCGATCTCCTCTCCAGACTCACTCACAACTGTAGAGAGGCCCGTTATCTTGGGCACCACATGTAATGGACTAACCCACTCGGAGTCGAAGATGGGGTAGATAAAATTGGCACTCCACCATTTCAAGATTTCCTTCATGACAACCTCTCGAAGGTTCAGGTTCAGCCGCTGCGAGAACTCACACGACGTCTTGGCGTCCTCTTCAAGATAGATAGAACACAGGGCCAGACTTATCCCTTGGAGATCGGCTACACTCCATCCTATTGCCTTGCGGTTCTTTTCAAGAACCACCATCAAACGAGATTCTTGCTCACCAGTCAAATCCACTGAGATAATGACTTAGTGCATCTCATGTTCGCCCGCAAGGAACCTATACTTCAGCGACTGTAGTAAGGGCTTCAGCGCTGGATAACTGGGAGCTGGCGGATCTGTCTTATGAAAGGTTTGAGTGAAGGCGATCAAATATGCATGGGAGAATTCTTGCTGAACATGGAAGTCTGGTGAAGACTGCTTTATTGGTGTATATGTACTCTTAATGGAATTAATCTCCACCCTACCTGATGGATTTGTAAAAATCAGACATGGAATCAACTCATCAAACTCTGCCCAATCAATATCTGACTCCAAGAGATCTGAATCTAAATCGAAGGAAATATCTACTGCTTCACTCTCCTGAACGCGATATGCTGCTTGAAATGTGTCCTCTGCTAAGAATGCGCTCTCTAAGCTCTCCTCTACTGTAATCTGTTCATCAACGGGATCTGAAGGTAAGAGGATGGTTCGTGAGTAGGTCCGACCAAGCAGCTTTGTCATTTGTGATCACAAAATCGCACTACTGGTGGATGTCTAGCTCTGCCTCTGTCATCTGCTATGAATTTGTGGACAGCTATGAGCAAGCTGAATCTCGCTCTCTAGTTTCATCGATAATTGATATTTGTATACTCTCACCCTCGATAGGAAAGTATACCTTCCCGCTATCATGATCGGACACCACCTTGGCTATGGCCAAAAACGAGCATCCTAAAATGATGGGGGTATCGGTTATAGACTCAGCGATCTCCATGTCCAACACAACGAAGTTCACGGGGAATTTCAGGCCTTGAATTGTGACGACCACGTACTTCAGCAACCCCTTCGAACTCTTGACAGATCGATTAACAAACTGAAGGACTGTCCTACTCTTTCAAAGAGGGCCAAACTCGAATCGGTCGAGTAAGGCTGTAGGATGTAGGTTGATGGAAGAATCGCTGTCTAATAGAGTCTAATCTAACCTATGCTCATGTATGTGGCATATGACATAAGGAGCTCTTGTATCTGGCCTCTTGGCTGGCAGACGGTTCTGGATGGAGAAGCAGATGGCACGAGTGAGTACATGGATCTTTAAATGATGGTTCCCTCTCTTCCTGTGAATATTGGTCTTCTCTCTAAGGTTCCTCTGGAAGAGAAGGATGTGCTCTAAGGCCTCCTGTAGAGTCAGCTAAATCTGAAATATGTCTATTATCTGCTAGTTGAACTCTATCTACTGGGATGTTTTTCGATTTTTTTGGTCCCCTTAGCCAAGCGGAGTGCTTGGGAAAAGGGGATGGATGGTCCCCCCTCAGATGGAGGGCTAGGATCGGGTCGTTGTTGTTGTGGCAAAGAAGAATCCATACAAGCATCTCCATAAATCACAAATGGACTCACTAATGAATAACCCTTTCCTTTATTACCAGAATATTCCTGAGACACAATGACAGAAGGAAGTGCAACAGAAATCGAAATGGTGGCCTCAATACCACCCTCGACATCTGGACTTGCGGCATCAGCATCGTACTCTAGCGCAGCATCATCTCTGGTGACATCAGCACCACCACCAGAATCTGCTGAAGTGATGGCCTCAATATCGTCGGCTGGGTATACACCCTTGGTGACATCAACACCACCGTCATCAACATCATCCTGACAGCATCAGCACCGCTCTCCTCCTCATCTGGCACTCATGAGTCTTCATGTGTTCGTCGCCCAGATGAGTACTGGCTGCTAGCATCCTATTGCTCCTAAGTGTAACAAAGTTAGCTTCAAAACTTTATGCAGAAATATCACCAAGTGAAAGACTAGGTACCTGCTCAAACTTCCTCTTCAGGTTGTTCGGATTCGGCTCAATCTGAGCGGGTATGGTGACCTTGCCCTTCACCATCTCCCTCATCTCCTATCGGAACTCATCCATCTCCCGTCTGAAAGTGGCCTGCTTCTTAGAGACGAGACATGCTAAATCATCAAGAGTTGGATTCTCATAGGCTAGCCCGTGAGAATCGAACGAGTGACCTCTCTGGAAGTGAGGTTGCTACTATTGGGAATGATGAGAGGGATACTGGGAGGAAACTGCTCCGGTTGTCGTTGCTGCATCCACGACTGTCCCTGCTAATAGGGACGAAAATCATGCTGCTGGTAAGGTGGGCGTGGCTGCGGCTGTGGGAAATGGGGTTGTTGTTGCTGTTGGCTGAACTGACCACCCTGAACTGGAGGTTGTTGCTGGGGAGAGGTACCTCCAATCGACCAACGGAATACGGGATGTTCTCGTCTTATCCCAGGCTGAGATCGGTCATACCAAATCCTGTTGACGTCCATAAATGACTCCTGCTCGTAAGTGGGTGGGGGAGAATTGTCAGGGGATGATCTTGTTGATAGACCACCATCTGAGTGTCTTGAGACGGTGGTGGCTGGTAGTACTACTATTCCGGCTAGTGGAACGACTCCTCCAGAACATGGTGAACCTGTCAGTAATTGGCAAAGGGATGCGTCGAGCTGATGCTGCTACTGAGATCTTCCTATGGCCTGAGATGGGCTGAGAAGCCGTCTGTACCTCCTAGAGACACATGATCTAGGTTTTCAAGTCACTCAGCGTATGTGCCATCTGATCTATCTGAGACTTGCCATGGCACTACTTCTTCTCAATCAGCTCAATCCGGTCCAACTTCTCGTTGATAATCCCCTTATCAGCGGTCATCGACTCTTCTTGTGTTGCTTCTACTGATGGTGTAGATGAACCGGCATCGACCCACGCTATCCTCTAATAGGACACAACCTGTGCATGGGGCTTCCCATGTTCATACAATCAGGTATGGGACATCAGCGTATAGTTCTGTGTCATCTCTTCGTAGATGGCACAAACCTGATCCTCATCCTTGGCAAAATAAAAGCCCCCACAAGATGCGTTGACCAGCCCCTGCAACTCCAGTGTAGGCCCGCAGAAGAAACTCTGAACAAGGTTGGGCTTGGATATATCATGATGAGGGTACCGATCTGTGAGCTCCCTGAATCTGTCCCATGCCTCATGAAATTACTCATTGGAGAGCATGGAAAAGTTGCTGATCAGGGCTCTGGCTGCATTCGTCCGGTCGAGTGGATAGTACTCATTCCAGAGTTGTTCCCATAAGATGACAAATCTCCCTAGGTGCTTCGCCAGTTGGCTTCTCTATCTACGAGGGAGAACGGAAAAGCCATCATCTTGATGGTATCCTCGTCCATGAGGTGATCTTGGACAGTACTACAGATCATCTCAAACTCTTGGAGATGGAGGTGTGGCACATCTGTGGCAAATCTGTGGAATCGGGGTAGAAGCTGGATGGTCTGAGGTGGGAGCTTGAAGTCTCCCAGAATGGTTGTCAGATGTATCTATCTATGGGTCAAAGTTGCATCAGGGTTGTGCAACTCTCTCATCGGTTGTGCAGGTGTTGTTGGTTGTGTGGGCTCCTCAGGATCTCCTCCCTCGGGATGATCTGGTCCTCCTTCATCGGCCATGCATTGCTCTCTGTCAGCTCTCATCTTCTCCATCTCTCGATGCATGTCCACCATGAAAGCCCCTGGTCTCTGATCTGACACTGCATGGTCTCCAGAGAGGCTAACAGAGTGTTGTTGATAGCACCTTGATCAAGTACGCAAGTCTTGGTCCCGTTGGGTCCATCAATGCGCTCCTCACTACTGGCCATGGTCTCTGCAAAGGTAAAAGTCCCAAACTCGGGTTCTGATAAAATATCAACTGTCTGTTGCGGTCTCTGCTTGGGCACCTTAGGACTGGTAGAAGGATGGTCGAGGCGGAACAGGGCAGAGTGATGAATCTGCGATTCGTCATCTTTATTCATTTATTTTAGCTTAAAATCCCTTATAAAACACCTGCATATAACGCTAACTCCATATTCTTACTAATTTGCATTTGTGTGTAAATATTGTACATTTCTTACTAATTTTAACCTAAAATAAATAAATAAAGAAAGAAAGGAAAAATAAAGAAAAGAAGAAAAAAAAAAGGAAGACTGTATACAGGATGACCCGAACCCCGAGAGAAGGTCAAGACTTGACCTGATCGACCAGGAATAAAGTAGGGGGAGATAGGGTCCTCAACCAGAAAATCCAAAAAAAATGTGTTTCTCACTTATTTTGTGTATATCTGTATAAAACTAACACTAATTTATTTGTACCTTAATTGACCCCAAATCAAATAACAATCAAAATCAAAGTTGTAAAAAAAATAGGTCCTAATTAATAAGACTGATTGCACAATTAAATCATGTACAGAATAAAAGTAGCCACACTTGGAAAAAGCCACTAAGCACTAATTGAAAGATCAATTCCGGCTCCATATGATCACAAATTGAACAAATATCACTTCCATTGAATTCTAAATTAAATTATCTTCAAAATGACTGTGATTTTATAATTTTTGGAGTTACGGTTGAAAAGTTGGTTTTCTGGAGTGGTTCGTGCAATTTTCCCTTGTATTTTGTGCATAATGTATTTGTATATATATTTGTAAATATTTTCACTAAGTACTTAAAACAAAAATAAAACAAAAAAATAATAATAACATTCTTAAAACAAAAAAAAGAGGCTAATTTCATCATTTACCCTTGTATATAATACCATATATGTGTATAGTATTTGTATATAGTTGCAATTTTTAACCAACCATTATAAAAAAATAAAAAAATAACATTTTCAAATTCCAATAAATAAAGTGACGAAAATTCAAAAAAAATAGATAATTTTGTAAATAATTTTATCTTTCTATTCTGTCTCTCTTGTTATCTCTCCCACCAAAAAAATTCAAAAATCTCTCTTATCTTCTTCAAAAATTGAAATGTCTCTCTTTTCTATTTATATGGCTCCGTCTCCCTCATTCCAACCTGATCAATCTTTAGAGAGAGAGGCCCAATCTCCGAGAGAAATTTCGTCGAGAATTGTGCCTAGCCTCCGAGCCGTCCGGTGACAGCGAGTCGGCCTTGTCGAGGCGATCACGGTCTATTTTCCGCTCCTAAGGTGAGATCCAAATTTTTCTTCGCATTTTTATCTTAGTTGAATCGCATTTTATTTTTTCCAATTTTTTTCATCGTCATTTTTTTTCTAGATCTTAAAAATCTCCATCTCGATTTTATCCGCCACCGATTCGATTTTTCACCTCATCATCGCGATCTCTTCGCCTTCGTTTTCTATCCCTCACGATCTATCAACTTCGACCACGTACGGTGGCCGAAGAGTCGGATTCGATCCTTTCACGTTCGCCGAATCCCCGTTCATTTCTCGATTTGTAAATAAATAAAAAGAATAAAAATTTTGTTCCTTGTTGGTCTCTAACGTTTGTTTTGCAGGATAAAAAAAATAAAAAAAATTCATCTATCTCTAACATTTGTTTTGCAGAGAAACATTAAAAAGATTAAAAAAAATTATTAAAAAAATAAAAATAAAAAATTTTTATCCTTTCTATTTCTGTTTCTGGATTTGCAAAAAAAAATTCTTTCATTCCTGTTTACATCAAAAGAAAAAATAAAATAAAAAAAAGACGCTGCAGCAGGCGGCAGAGCCGCCCACCGCCACCAACGCCTGAGGCCGCCACGACTCCACGGCGGCGCTCCGCCGCAACTCCAGCCTTCACCCGCAGGCGGCATAGCCACCCACCGCCGCGCGCAGGCCAACCCACTCCAGCCCGCCGCCCGCGCGCAGGCGCAACGCCGCCGCCATCCTCGTCATCTCCAGCCCCGCCTGAAACCGCGACCCCCGCGCTCGCCCGACTCCATCGCCACCGACAGCGCGCAGCCCCGCGCACCTCCGTAGACCCGCCAACCGCGGCCACCACCTCCTTTCGCCGCCGCCCCGCCGCAGAGCCACGCGCGGCCACGCGCGCGCGTGACACGCGTCGACGCCACATCGCCCAGCTGCAACCGCCGGCCTCTCGCACTGGCGCACTTCGTGAAGACGAAGAGAAGAGGCGGCGGGTACCCCTTCCTGTTGGTTCCCTTTGTCCCTCTGCAAGAAACGAAAGCCTAGGGCTTGGACTTTGGATATAATAAAAAAAAGGGACAAATTACAGCTTCAACCTTCAAAGTTTTCAAATTCGCCAAAGAGCCTCTGCCAGACTCTAGCACATGATATGCACATGGTGAATTGGTAAATTTGCGCTTTTTCCCTTGTCATTTATTTTTGTTACTTATTTGAGACTAAAACTTTGAATATTCACATTTCAGTCCAAATGATTCATAGTAATTACATTTTAGTCCCCCGAACTGCAGAACCATGATTTGCTTGTGCTTTTGAATGAAATAAATGCTTCTCATGCTTTAAAAATTTTGAGAAAATTGTGATATACTCCTGATGTGCTATTCTTCCTAGCATAAAATATTCGTAGCATTTTGACTTCATTTGATATTATCAAAAAATCAAAAACAGTGTCTTTTTCATTGTTTGAAATTCGAAAATTCATAAAAATTCGAAAATAACTCCAAAAATTCTAAAAAAATTAGAGTAGTTTTATTTCATTGTCTTTTAATTTCAGACCAAGTTTCATGCATTAATTATTTATTAAACTCAAAAAAATTGAAAAATATCAAAAATCTTCTAAAAATCATAAAAAATTCTACAAAAATCCAAAAATTGTGATTTCAGTTCCTGTTTGTAGATATTTTCTTCTAATTTGTCTTAAAAATAATTTTCATGAGTTTTAGGCATTTTAAATATTTTTAAATTGCAAATTACTCCAGGCTGTTCACATTTTCTTATTTCCTCACTGTTTAATTTTTAGAAAAATACAAAAACATCTGAAAATTCCATAAAAATTCTCAAAAATATTTCGAAACTTTTAAAACACAAAAATAATTTCTTTGGATTTTTCTGAGTTTCTTTGATTAATTGAAAAATTACAAAAAGAGTTGGTGTGCGTGTTTTTAATCTTGTGAATATTGCATCGTGTTATTTTTGAAAATAAGAAAATTGAAAAATCAAAATCACTAAAAATTTGAAAATTAGAAAATACAAAAAAATTAGAAATAAAAAAAATAAAAAAAATAAAAAGATAAAAAATTCACAAAAACCAAGGATAGTTGTCCTTTGAGATTCATGTTTTCTCTTAATTAGTTTCTGATTAATTGAATAACCCTCGAGAATTGTAGCCTCCCTGAGTTCGACCCTCTCCGCTATACAGGTTAATAAGTAGCAAAAATCATAAAAAAAATATTTTTTGTTGACGCGGGATTTTGGGGGAAAACAACGACCTATCCTATTTTCCATCAATCAAATTTCCAATCTCTAAAATTCGCACTCAACAAAATGGCGCTGTTGCCGGGGAGGCACGGCGAGGGTAGTTAGGTTTCTCTTTTGACCTGCTATTCTTGGTTGTAAATATCTGTTTATCTGTTTGACACATTACTCCATTGTTCATATCCCATTGCATTCATTTCTTTATTTTCTCATATTTGAAAATTGTGTTTCTTACACATTCTCTTTTCTTTTTCTTGCGAGGGCCCGCGGAGCGAAGGAGGTGATCCTAGGAGAGCCGAAGCACCCAAGCGACATGGAGGCGGCTTGATTCTTCACCAAGCCGCAGGATAGCGTGAGAAGAGGAGAGGAAGAAGTGAAAGAGCCGAAAAAAAAAGAAAAGAGAGAGAGAGAGAGAGAGAGAGAAGAGAGTTTGTGTCTAGCATTTGAACTCTTGTAAACGACACTCATTTGTTGCGGGGTCTGTTTCGCCAAGTACCGGTGCACTTGGGGGACCTCATCGGTTTTGTTTTCATCGCCTTTATTTTCTTTGTTTTTCGCGGATTTCGAAAGCTATCTATTGATTTATTTAATTAATTTGCTTGAGCCAGGTAATTAATTAGGTCCAAACACCCTAAACAAGAATTTCTGTGCCTATAGAGTAGATCGTAATTTGGACTTAGTCAAATTAACTTGTTCTTGCCCGTTAATAGAAGTTATCATCTAGGACGGTTTACTTGCATTTGCATATAGGTTAGTTTATTTTCTGTATTTAAATTCTGCGCGGATCACTTGCATGTAGTGTGCTGGCGACAAGGTACGCATCTCTAACCCCTGCATGCATCATCGTTTTCAATCGCACATTGGCATTTCCGATCTCCTTCCTTGTTTTCACTCACATAAGATAAAAAGGAAATTGGACACTCGGTAGGCGATTCTTTGAAAATATCTTAACCAAGTGATAACTGCCTAAAATTTGGGACTGCTAAAGGAAACTCGACCCTAAAAATATACAAGGAAAAATCATTGTTTTGGGGAGAGTAACCCCCTCATTGTATTCGTTTTAACTTGCTCACGTACACACTAAGGTTAGTGCCCAAATCCCATAATTCAACCTAAGTGTTTGTACAACTTTGTGATTATCACCTAACTCTAAAACATACAAGATTAAGAGACCGAACTTTCACGGTCTTCACATTGCGTTGAGTTGGTGAATTGGGGGTCTGTATTGCGTTTGATTGTTTGTGTGCATACCAGATCTTTTCTGTGCATTTGCGCCTTTTTCTCCATATCTTTTGGCTTGACCCTCGTGCTCCCCATCTTTTGTTTCGAAGATGGCCGACTGGAGTTATTCTAATCCGATCTTCGCAGATACCTTGTATTCTCCAGACGATCCACCTTCCCTTTTCCAGGAGGATCTTCCTCCTGATGTTTGTGCATATCCGCCTAACCCATTATTTCAGGAGACGGAGGACTTTGATTTTCACCCACCCTCATTCAACCCACCCGATCCTGGAATTTTGGAGTCACCTTTCATGATTTCCACACTTAACACATTGAATCAAATGGTGGAGCATATGAATTCGAAGATTTCCAATTTTATTAACATAAATGAGAGACAGAACGCTGCTCCAATATTTGAGGATGTTGATTCACTCGAGGATAATCATGAGAGCTTGAAATCATCCAAAACACAAAAAAATGAGAAAATTTTGAAAATACAAAAAGATTCTGGGAGACATATTATTGATTCATTTTGTGAAAAAAGAACCCAAATGCCCGATCATTTACGCACATAGCCTTGTCCCAACCTAGATCCCGAGGATGCCACTGTACAGACTGCTCTTGGCAATCCTCATGTAAATGTTGATTCCGACCTCCTCCCTTGTATGGATGAGGTCCAAAAATTCAAAAAAATGTTGACTAAACCCGAAGTGGTGGCCACCCTTCATGAGATCATTAAAGCCCCACTTCAACAGGCCATGACAGATTTATCTACTCCTCAACACAAGAAAAGAAAGCGAAGGAGAAGATCTGAGCGTCATATCTTGACCATGGCCACTGCCTACGCCATCTCTCACCGTCCATATTTTAAGAAAGGGAACACGGTCACACCTCTTGTGAGTTGCTCCATATCTGACTATTCTTGTGATAACGCTCTCCTTGATGGCGGTTCATCAATCAACATAATACCCTTCTCTATGGTACAGTCTCTTCATCTTGGGCCTCTCAAGAAAACCAGGATGATAGTTCAATTTGCTGATGGATCTATCAAGAGGCCGAAGGGTATTTTAGAAAACGCTGTCATTCTTATTCAGGGCATGGATTTTACTTCGGATTTTGTTGTAATGCCCATGGAGACCTCCACCCCTGTGGAGCACCCTCCAATCATCCTGGGACGACCTTTCCTTGCCTCTGTAGGAGCCGTTATTGACTATGGTTCAGGAGAGATTCGCTTCCGTTCTGATGTAGGGAGCGATGTGTTAATCACTACACCCACTACCATCCAGAAACCCGCATCCCATGAGAGCCCACCCGTGTTAGACAACCCCAAGGACTTTGATTATGATGATAATACCAGAGATTTTTGCTATATGATGGATGATACTGAGACCCGGGAATTCCTCTTCAAGGAGGAGGACTCGGAAAGCATAGACCTTGGAGTTCCCTCTTCTGGTATGTGGCGATGCATTGATGACATCCGCGGAATTTACACGATAGACACCCTAGAGCGGAAGGCAGACCCTGAGACTAGACAAGAAGGACATGATTCGACTACTTTCACTGATGAGTCCATTCCTATTCACCTTGATTCAGATGAGACCGATCGGGCCAAATTTTATTTGATTGCTTTTATAAAGGAATTTGGGCCGTTTGATAAAGATGATGATCCAGTAGAGGCTCGCCAGGCTGAAATTGATCCTACTTTTTCTGATAATGATTTCGAGCCATTCTACTTTGATGTTTGCGAGACTTCCAAGGCAGGACATGATCACACTACTTCCAATAACCGGTTTAGGCCTGCACAATCTGAAACCGCTGAGCATACATTCTTGGTCGATTCTACTCAGTTCATATCTAATGATAATCCCAATATCGACCTACATCTTGTCAAATCCATACCTCAGCGGTCCCGCAAGAAGGTTCGCTTTCGACCTTCTTAACCTTTGTACATCCACTCCTCTTGTATATCCTTTCGTTTCACTCTGTCTTCTCCTGTTTTATCATTCACCCCTTTTCCGTGTGTGTGTGTGTATATATGCTATACTTAGGATGTGCTTTATCCTAAGTATAGGGGGGTGAAGGATTTGTGTTGTTCATATTCGTCATGTTTATCACCCTTGTTATTGTTGCCTATACTTAGGGATACTCTACCCTAAGTATAGGGGCGGTGATGTTGTTCATATCGTGTCTTTGTGAGTCTGTACATTCTCTTCATCGGTTTTCCCCTTTGTACATTCCACTATACTTAGGATTACTTGATCCTAAGTATAGGGGGGGATCACCAACTTCTCTTCATTTTTATCTTTTCTTTGAGTCGTTGTAGCATAGGAGTCTTTTCACCTTTCTTTGCTTAGCACGAGTTATGTCTTCCTTTGTCGCTCTCTGATCACTATGAGGACATAGTTCGAGCTAAGTATAGGGGGGTGTCGTATATATTGTATATATACTTTAGACATAACTCGTACTTTTAAATATATTTATTTGGAGGGTTATGTGTATATTTTATAAAATCCACAAAAATAACAAAAAAAACAAAAAAAACAAATAAAAAGAAAAAAACAAAAAAAAAACAAAACAAAAAAAACAAAAAAACAAAAAAAACAAAAAAAACAAAACAAAACAAGAACAAAAAAAAGAAAACAAAAAAAAAACACAAAAAAGAAAAAAACACAAAAAAAAACAAACAAAAAAATGGGAAGAGAGAGAGAGAGGAAAAAAACAAAAACAAAAACAAAAAAAACATAAAAAAAACAAAAAAAAAGTCTCTTGTATATACTTGTATATATTACTAACCCTTTCTCCTTTAAAAAAAACTACAAAACCAAAAATCATAAAAAATTTGCATAAAAAAAACTTTCTTTCACATCTGCATTTTTCTCCAAAAAATCCATAAAAAGTTCAAAATTAGGAAATTGTTTAAAAAAATGGTTCTTTTCACATGTGCATCATTCTTTCAAAAAAAACAAACTCTCTGCATTGTTCATAGTCTGCATTTGCATGTGCATTTTTCAGGATAGCATTGATATTTAAACTATGTCTGGAATAAAATTGAAGAATGGAGCTTAGTTGGACCTTAATCCACCTAATTCTCAGAGGAACTTCACCGAGAAATAGGATTTTAGAAGCTTCAGGTCTTTGACTTAATTCTTTGAGTTCCACATGACAATGTAGAACATTTGACTCTTAGTGTCTAACATGGTCTCTTCATTCTAGGTACAACTCTGGAATAGCGAATTAATTTGTACTCCCGCACTATGCACTTAGCTCAACTCAGACGGGATGTTGGAAGACTGTGTGAGTTTCTTTTCTGGTAGCGTGGAAATCTAAAGACCGGAGTAACGGGTTGAAATAAAGCTTCGGAAAAGGGATGGACGACTGGGCACAATTTTTTCTAAGACCCCAAAACATGTACGGAAAAAAAAAGATTCTATATCCGTAGGGGCACAACAAGATCCAAGCAGAACCACCAAAACTCCAAATACAAAGAAGCTACTACCAAATAAAAATCTGACCAAAAAGGTCCAAGCTTCAAGAAAACCTGCAGATCTTGGTGGAGACTCGGCTATACTGGCCAGCTTCACAAGGAGAGGTGACTACACCAAACCACCCTCCAGTTCTTTTCTCATTCTTCTAACTTCTCCCCCAATTCGATTGTGAACACAGCACGACAGACCTTAGAAGGAAATACCTGACTTCCCGAGGACGAGTTATTGGAGAGGAGATTTGCATGGTAGTCCGGCATTCTGGATGGGAAGAGCTAAAATTTTTCACACACATGAGTCGATTATTCAATGTTCAAAGGGTATGCTTTGGGAAGAGGATCGATCTAAGATGACTTCTGGGCCAAAACTGTGACAATGATGTGTAGAACTTGAAGGCTGTTGGTTTTAAAATTCTAAGTCTCACAGAAGTTCCGACACACAAATAATCCAAAGGTCCGACAGAGCTCCAAACTACAATTTTATGAAGATAAGTTTAATACTCAATATTGTCCTACTTTCTTTATTTTCCCTTTCTTTTTCTTCTTCACTTATTCTTTCAAATAAGTGTTTGCTAAGGGACTAGCAAAGGTAAAGCATAGGGGAATGATGAATCTGCGATTCGTCATCTTTATTCATTTATTTTAGCTTAAAATCCCTTATAAAACACCTGCATATAACGCTAACTCCATATTCTTACTAACTTGCATTTGTGTGTAAATATTGTACAAAAAAAATAATAACATTCTTAAAACAAAAAAAGAGGCTAATTTCATCATTTACCCTTGTATATAATACCATATATGTGTATAGTATATGTATATAGTTGCAATTTTTAACCAACCATTATAAAAAAAATATAAAAAAAATAACATTTTCAAATTCCAATAAATAAAGTGACGAAAATTCAAAAAAATTAGATAATTTTGTAAATAATTTTATCTTTCTATTCTATCTCTCATGTTATCTCTCCCACCAAAAAAAATTCAAAAATCTCTCTTATCTTCTTCAAAAATTGAAATGTCTCTCTTTTCTATTTATATGGCTCCATCTCCCTCATTCCAACCTGATCAATCTTTAGAGAGAGGAGCCCGATCTCCGAGAGAAATTTCGTCGAGAATTGTGCCTAGCCTCCGAGCCGTCCGGTGACAGCGAGTCGGCCTTGTCGAGGCGATCACGGTCTATTTTCCGCTCCTATGGTGAGATCCAAATTTTTCTTCGCATTTTTATCTTAGTTGAATCGCATTTTATTTTTTCGCATTTTTTTCATCGTCATTTTTTTTCTAGATCTTAAAAATCTCCATCTCGATTTTATCCGCCACCGATTCGATTTTTCACCTCATCATCGTGATCTCTTCGCCTTCGTTTTCTATCCCTCGCGATCTATCAACTTCGACCACGCACGGTGGCCGAAGAGTCGGATTCGATCCTTTCACGTTCGGCGAATCCCCGTTAATTTCCCGATTTGTAAATAAATAAAAAGAATAAAATTTTTGTTCCTTGTTGGTCTCTAACGTTTGTTTTGCAGGATAAAAAATAAAAAAAATTCATCTATCTCTAACATTTGTTTTGCAGAGAAACATTAAAAAGATTAAAAAAATTATTAAAAAATAAAAATAAAAAATTTTTATCCTTTCTATTTCTGTTTCTGGATTTGCAAAAAAAAATTCTTTCATTCCTGTTTACATCAAAAGAAAAAATAAAATAAAATAAAAAGAGGCTTCAGCAGGCGGCAGAGCCGCCCACCGCCACCAACGCCTGAAGCCGCCACGACTCCACGGCGGCGCTCCGCCGCAACTCCAGCCTTCGCCCGCAGGCGGCAGAGCCACCCACCGCCGCGCGCAGGCCAACCAACTCCAGCCCGCCGCCCGCGCGCAGGCGCAACGCCGCCGCCATCCTCGTCATCTCCAGCCCCGCCTGAAACCGCGACCCCCGCGCTCGCCCGACTCCATCGCCACCGACAGCGCGCAGCCCCGCGCACCTCCGTCGACTCGCCAACCGCGGCCACCACCTCCTTTCGCCGCCGCCCTGCCGCAGAGCCACGCGCGCGCGTGACACGCGTCGACGCCGCATCGCCCAGCTGCAACCGCCGGCCTCCCGCACTGGCGCACTTCGTGAAGACGAAGAGAAGAGGCGGCGGGTACCCCTTCCTGTTGGTTCCCTTTGTCCCTCTGCAAGAAACGAAAGCCTAGGGCTTGGACTTTGGATATAATAAAAAAAGGGACAAATTACAACTTCAACCTTCAAAGTTTTCAAATTCGCCAAAGAGCCTCTGCCAGACTCTAGCACATGATATGCACATGGTGAATTGGTAAATTTGCGCTTTTTCCCTTGTCATTTATTTTTGTTACTTATTTGAGACTAAAACTTTGAATATTCACATTTCAGTCCAAATGATTCACATTAATTACATTTTAGTCCCCCGAACTGCAGAACCATGATTTGCTTGTGCTTTTGAATGAAATAAATGCTTCTCATGTTTTAAAAATTTTGAGAAAATTGTGCTATACTCCTGATGTGCTATTCTTCCTAGCATAAAATTTTCGTAGCATTTTGACTTCATTTGATATTATCAAAAAATCAAAAACAGTATCTTTTTCATTGTTTGAAATTCGAAAATTCATAAAAATTCGAAAATAACTCCAAAAATTCTAAAAAATTAGAGTAGTTTTATTTCATTGTCTTTTAATTTCAGACCAAGTTTCATGCATTAATTATTTATAAAACTCAAAAAAATTGAAAAATATCAAAAATCTTCTAAAAATCATAAAAAATTCTACAAAAATACAAAAATTGTGATTTCAGTTCTTGTTTGTAGATATTTTCTTCTAATTTGTCTTAAAAATATTTGTCATGAGTTTTAGGCATTTTAAATATTTTTAAATTGCAAATTACTCCAGGCTGTTCACATTTTCTTATTTCCTCACTGTTTAATTTTTAGAAAAATACAAAAACATCTGAAAATTCCATAAAAATTCTCAAAAATATTTCAAAACTTTTAAAACACAAAAATAATTTCTTTGGATTTTTCTGAGTTTCTTTGATTAATTAAAAAATTACAAAAAGAGTTGGTGTGCGTGTTTTTAATCTTGTGAATATTGCATCGTGTTATTTTTGAAAATAAGAAAATTGAAAAATCAAAATCACTAAAAATTTGAAAATTAGAAAATACAAAAAAATTAGAAATAAAAAAATAAAAAAAATAAAAAGATAAAAAATTCACAAAAACCAAGGATAGTTGTCCTTTGAGATTCATGTTTTCTCTTAATTAGTTTCTGATTAATTGAATAACCCTCGGGAATTGTAGCCTCCCTGAGTTCGACCCTGTCCGCTATACAGGTTAATAAGTAGCAAAAATCATAAAAAAAAATATTTTTTGTTGATGCGGGATTTTGGGGAAAAACAATGACCTATCCTATTTTCCATCAATCAAATTTCCAATCTCTAAAATTCGCGCCCAACACAGAGTCAAACTCGGGTTTGGAGAGCAGGGCTCGGCTCTCACGAACCAACCTAGATGAATGGACCGGGTGCTCAAAAGCGGTGCATCCAAAGGCTGCCTAAGGGACCTCAGGCCCATCAACTTGATGTAGCGAGTAAAGGTGGATGAGATATGGAAAACACACAAGATCAGCAAGCAAACCCCCAATTCACCTAATCACGAAGAGCTGATGACAGTAAAGGCTTGATATTCTATCTTTTCAATTTTATTATGTGATAAAATAGTTTTTCAGAGCGATTAAGCGAGCTCGTAGGAACCCAATGCTCCTAACAGTCTGTCCTGTATAAAAGGCTGGCAGTCTGCCAAGAGTTTGGGTATGGCTCTATCCTAGTGTATGGGTCACTCTCTCAGTCATCCAAACCATACAATGAGGGGACTACTCTCCCAAGACAGATTTTTAAGTTACGTGTCTTTTAGGGTCAAGTGTGTTTAGTAGTCCCAATTTTATAGTTTTTCTTTTTAGGTATTTTTGAAGCACACAACGCCTAATGAATTTTTTGGTTCTAATGATTATTTTAATCTAAAACAGAGGGATAATTCGAAAAAGATGATGTCCGATCATATACGATGATGCATTCAGAGTAAAAAATTTGTACTTGACGCCAGCTCTCTATGTGTAGGGTGATCCACACATAAATTTAAAGACAAAATTAAAACTACATATAGGATGCAAGAAGAAATCAGCCTTAGACGAAGCACTTTCTACACAAGAAGAACAATAGCTAGCCAATCAGACTAATTCCAAAGTCCGATCACGGGAACCCCTCAGTGCCTGCCACAACGGGTCCTGCCAGCGCTGTATGTGATTCTTCACAGCACGTGGACTCGAACCTAATTAAACTAACTTTTTCTTGTGATTTATTAATATGGTCTGATTAATTGATCTATAGGTGCAGGTAGATAATTAGGATTGGGTCTTAGATAATTACGTCACAATCAAGGAAAATCCTAATTCGAGGGGCCAAACTCTTCGAAAATCAGATAGACAGTAAATACGGTAGAAAACAAAATCGAAGAAAAACCACGGTGAGGTCCCCCGAGCACACCATTAATCGGCGAAATAGACCCCGATCAGCCAAGTACCCAAAGTTCACAGTCTAGGTCCCTGTATTACAACAATAATAGTAATAAAAACATTTCTATCTACTCAAATCTACTCAGTCTTTTGCTCCTGCTCTCCTACGCTCTCCTATGGGTCAATGGAGAAACGAGTTGCCTTTGCTTCAATCAGGTGCATAGAAACTCCTAAGAATGCTTCCCTCTCTCGTCGGGCCCCTCGTAAGAAAGAGAGAAACAAAAAATGGGTCAGATCACAGTTATTAAAAATCTATCAAATGTAGCAGAAAATCAAGCAATGAAAACTGACTACTAAACCGTGCTCCCCGGCAATGGCGCCATTCTGATGGCATGCCTAAGGCTACTCGGGTTATGTAATAATTAAGGTTGTTGCGACCCGAATAACAAGGCGAAGTCAACAAGAAAAACAGACCAGCAAAAGAGAAAATCAAACCATCAAAATGTGGCAAGCGGTCTTGCTATTTATTTCTACCTGGTATAGCTACCAGGGTCGAACACGAGGAGCATGTAATGCGAAAGCTATGAAGTAGTCGAGAGTCCGAGGAAAGCAAAGGGATGGTGGTTTTTTTAATTTTTTACAATTTTTTTATGATTTTTAATACAAGAAAAGGCTAAAAGAAAAGCACAAATCAACACTCATACAATTATTAAATAGCCCAAAAAAACTCAACAATTTAGTATAAAAATGTTTTTGTGTTTTTAAAATATTTGGATGTTTTTGTGAATTTTTTGAGATTTTTCTTGATTTTAATTAATTTTCTAAAAATCAAACAAGGCCAAAATTGACAACTAGTGTACGGTTGGAGCCTAAAGGCAAATTAAAATTTCTTATAATGCCTATAAAATTCGAGCAGCAATTTTATGTAAAACTACAAGTAAAAACCTAACTACAGAAGAAGAAAACATATTTTTTTGAATTTTTTTTAAATTTTAATGTTTTTCTAAGGTTTTTAGTCTTTTCAATTTTTTGAGTTTTATAGATGAGGATGAGGTGAAACGTGGACAGAAATTTAAACATAGCAAATCACACAAGCAAGATTTTTTTAAAATTTTTAAAGACTTTTAAATATTTGTAGTTGATTTTCTAAAACAAACGGTGACACTTTTTAGGGTTTTTGAATTTTTAAAAATATTAAATGAAAACAAAACAAAATTAAAAATTCACAAAAAATCCTACACCATGTCAGGAGCCATGTATCAAAATTTCGTGAATTTTGGACTTTTGCTATTTATTCCATCAAAATCAAATGACACAGCATATAGGGACCAAATTGCATTTATTGAAAAACTTCCAACCAAAAAATAATACTTGTAAATAGCACTGGGCTTAGTTTGCAAAAAATCCAAGTCCGCACGTGCTCAGCACGTGAACCAGGCACAAAGGGGCATAAATGCAAATTTCATTAAAGAAGATTCATTCATTAAAAACCATGAAGTTCAGGACGAAATATGCAAATAATCCAAAAGACACATGGGGGAACCATGTGTTACACAAATGGATGGACTAAAATGCAAATATTAAAAATACAAGGTCCAAAATGAAAAATGTTCAAGATGAAAACAACTACTGAAAATATTTACATGAATAATAAGGAAATGTAAACAGACAGGAGGGTCTAAGTGCAAATACCCTTTTTATTAGCGATCCAGTGGCCGAGAATCTCCCACTTATGATCAGACGGCTGTCCTCCTCATATGACCCTTCGACGATGGACGACCGATAGCTGATCGTCAGATGGATTAGACGATCGAGGTCTCCCCGAAGATGGACGAGCGAGATTAGAATTGGATGGAGCCCCAATCCAATGGCAGGGATGACTCCTGAAAGAATTGCAATGAACTTGCCTCCGGCGAGCCTCGATCGGTAGATGTGTGTGGCAGAGACGTCCTCCAAGGAAGCTAGGATAGGGGAAATGCTTCTAGCGATGATCCGCAGCTATGACGATGCTCCGATGAGGCTGAGACTTTCACGAGCGGCCCGGCGAAGCTAGACAACGTGGAGCAGTTGTGCTCGGGTATGCTAACCTATAGATGAGGTCACTTGAGTGCTAAACCTGCACAGATAAGCTACTAGGTCAAAGTCAAAGTGCCTCGACCCTTCAGTACGTGGGATGGTTGGCCGATGAGGCAGGGCATGGCCCTTCGGTGAAGCGACGGCGGAGGAGGGCCTGGGTCTCGTTCTTGGGGCGAACGAGGTGAATGGATGGGCGTAGAATGTGGGGAGAAGTCTAGCAAAGATGCCTAGGTCATCGGAACAGCAAATGGGGGTCCGACCAGTGTGAATGGGGCTAAGAAACGTAGGAGGACCCAAACTCGAAAATCTGGAATTAGAAGCGAGCAAGAAGAAATCAAAGTTACCTAGTGACTGGGGTCGCCTGGGCTGAAGGTCAGGGACCTCCGAGGGTCTTTGCCTCGACGGGTCGACGGGTAGGGTTGGGCATGGGCCGGGCTCGGGCCGGGTTCGCCTTGGCCCGGCCCAAGCCCATTTTAGAATATGGGCTAACGGGTCGGGCCTAGGCCCATTTTATTTTCAAAAATTAGGCCCAAGCCCAAACCCGGCCCAAATAAAATGGGTCGGGTTCGGGTCGGGCCGGCCCAATTTAACACTTATGTATACGAATATCATGTCTTCCATTCTTCTTGCATTTGTGTGGTTGTTTCTTATGCATGTGTGCATGTTTAAAACTATAAAGTATGCTAACTAATTTGTGATTTTAACATTAGTTGTATGTTGGAAATACAAATGTGGTAAAAATATGGCGACTTAAACCACCATTCAATTCACCATTACATATTCTATTGTAGATGCGGGCACTATGACCCAATACAAATTGGTTACTTACAGTTGTACATGCTGTAACACTTGAGGACACAGATTCCATTATTGCATATTAATGTAATAATCTTGTATATTAATGTAATAATATCCTCAATCCACTATTGGATATGATTATTAATGTATCTAAGCATTTATTCTACACTTGAATAAGGATAGTAAAGTTAGAACATGGTATTTGTAATGAACATGAATATAATTGATATAATTATACTGTACTGGATATAAATATACTTGCTTTAGAATGGATCGGGCTATCGGGCTAACGGGTTTGGGCCTTCTAAGGCCCAAACCCGGCCCGTTAATCAATATGGGCTCATTTTAGGGCCCACGGCCCGCCCATTAAATTTCGGGTTCGGGTTTGGGTCGGGTTATACGGGTCGGGTTTTGGGCCGGGTCGGGCCGGCCCAGCCCAATGCCCAACCCTATCGACGGGTCTAGAGGCTGGGCTAACCTCGTGGCGGTACACGGCAGAGAGTTGCCGGATCTAGGGCTACAGTGATCGAGACCTCTCTACAACAACCACTATCGCACGCTGTCACTTGTGGGTAGAGGTGGAGATTATAAGAGATGAGGGGGCAGCCAAAGATGAGGAAGAAGAGGAGGCTCCAGGAGGTTTTATATGTTGCGGGGTCTGAGAAGTGTAGAGCGTAGGCACATCAACCGAGGGACGAATCTCTAGAGTAATCACCGGGCGTGGATCATGGATCGTCCCTCAATAATCAGAGCAGCGAGTTGAAGGGAATGGTGGTCAGATCGTGCCATAGAAATTAGATGAAATCATGTGAAACCGAGTCCGTGCAAAAATGAGGTCCAAGGGAAGAAGTTAACCGAGGTCAACGACCCCGACGTGGCCCAATCAGGTGCGGGAGAAGATAAGGCAATATAGACTATGCGACAAAATAGCAAAAAATGCGAAAATAAATAGATAAAAAATCATAAATGAATTTTAAATTAAAAAATAAATAAAATGAAAAATGCTCGATAAAAAATCATAAATGAATTTTAAATTAAAAAATAAATAAAATGAAAAATGCTCCTTATTTTTCAAGGGATTTTTCTATGATTTTTTTTTTATTTTTATGAAAAATAATTTATTATATATACAATATATTGTATTATATACCAGTATAAAATACCTATGTTTTTTGTACAATTATTTTTAATTTTTTATTTTTATAAAAATACCCCAAATTTATATTTTATTTATTTATAACATAACATTTAGAGTTGAAAATATTTTTTTATTGATTGTTTACAAGTATAAAATAAATAGATAGTGATACATATATACATGTGTTATATACAAGGTGAGAGAGAAAACTTTATTTTGTTTTTATTTTATTTTATAATTTTTATTTTTATTTCAGAAATATATATGGTGATAAAATTAAATTATAATTTTATTTTTATTTTTGTAAAAATAAATTATATATACATAGGAGGTAAATATGAACAAGGTAGAGTGGCCTTATCTCTCTCTACTTATTTTATTTGGCGATCAGGCCCATGTTGGACCCTCTCTTGGGTTCAGGTCACTGAATATTTATTATAAATACTTCCTTCTTTTTATTTTATTCTTTATTCTTTTATTTTAGCACAAATACATTCTAATTATTAAATATTAACAAGTGCATGCTTATTGATAGTTTATTGTATTTACGACTATTTACATGATGTTTTGCCAAGATATTTAGCAAAAATAAAAGAATAAAGAGTAATGAATGGGGATTCATCAATCGCATCTACGTAAAGTACGATGAACACAATGACGCTCCCACTAAGCTTCTTGTACACACAAGGTTCATCAGGATTCTACAGTAAATCATAACTCTTTATGGTTTCGTCAAATCTGATGTTCCAACTACAAAAAGCTTGTTTGAGCCCATAGATGGATTTCTTCAACTTGCATACTTTACTCTCTTCGGTTATGAAGCCATGGGGCTGCTCCACACAGATATCCGCCTCAAGGTATCCAATGAGGAAAGTCGTCTTGACGTCCATCAGCTAGATCATAGTCAAGAGATGCACCTATAGCTGGCAGTGTCCTGATGCGCTTAAGCATAGCTATAGGAGAGAATGTTTCAGCATAGTCAATGCCTTCTCTTTGTGTGTAGAATTTGGCCACGAGCCATGCCATGAAAGGCTCTACTTCCCCATCAGGTCCCCTCTTTCTCTTGGAGATCCATTAACACCCAATGGGTTTTACCACTTTAGGTCGATCCTCTAGGGTCCATACACCATTCTTATGCATGGAGTCAATCTCTGAATTCATTGCTAGCATCCATCTATCCTTGTCATGATCTGGAAGTGCTTCATCAAATGAAAACAGGACCATTATCAGTTTCACTTGACACATGGAATTCATACTTTTCAGATGGTGCAACCACCCTCGAACTCCTTCGAAGAGTTATGGGTGTTTCATCTTTATTTATCTCTTCAGTTACTGGTTCTGTAAGCTCGGAATCCTAAAGGGATTTAATAACTTCCTCTACATCTTTTTTCTTAACCTTTAAGGAAGACATTCTACAAAAATCTCTCATCTCTTGAGACGAAAACCTTTTGGGTCTTAAGTTCATAAAGTCGGTATACAATATCATCTTTAACATACACTATGAAGTAACACTCGTGAAAGTGAGATTCTATCAATCTTGCATCCACTTTCTTCTCATGGACAAAGCAACCCCAAACTCTCAAGTGATTCACACTTGGTTTGATTCCATACCACAACTCATGAGGAGTTTTAGGCACAGATTTGCAAGGAATCTTGTTTAGGATATATATTGCAGTCTCAGCCGCATATACCCATAAACTAAGTGTTAAATGTGCTTTAACTCATTATTGAATGGAGCATATCCTTGATACTCCTGTTGCATCTTCCAACAACACCATTATGTTTGGGGGTTCCAAGAGAGGTGACATTGGAGACAATTCCATTCTCTTTAAGATATTCCATGAATTCATTTGAGAGGTACTCACCACTTCAATCAGATCGAACCCGTTCAATCTTCCTGTCGGTTTGGTTCTCAACCAAAGCCTTAAACTCTTTGAACTTGTTAAAGGATTCAGATTTATGACACAGTAGGAAGATAAACTCGTATCGTGAATGGTCATCAATAAACGTTAAGTGATATTGATATCCATTCCATGTTGCGATATAGGAAGGACGACATGCATCAGTATGTATAAGGTCATACATATCTTCACATCTTGTAACCTTGTTATGAAAAAGAATCCTAGCCATTTTACCTCAAATACAATGTTCGCGGGTAGGTAAAGACGAACCTGTAGAAAATCTATGGGTCCATCTTTTAACAATTTGTTGACCCTATCAAAAGATAAATTACCAAGCCTTTCATGCCAAATCATATTTAAATGATTTGCATGCTCCCTGAATCTTTTACGATTTTAGTAGTTGTAGTATCATTCATGACATGTTCATCAATGAACAATTCATGGAGTTCACCAGATATCAAAACACCATGTGCGATATGTTTATCATATTTATGACTAATTTATTAAAGAAAAGGAATGAATATCCATTTCTAACAAGCTTAAATACATATATTTAATTCTTTCTGACTTCAGGTACATAAAGACACTCTTTATGTACTAGGGTTCTTCCACTAGATAATGATAGTCGGTATGTCCCGATGGCAACTACTGCAACACATGCATCTGATCACATCTAGATGACTATCTCTCCTTCATCGAGACTCTTAGTTTACTTAAACAAATGCAACAAATTGCATACATGAACATAATCACCAGAATCTATAACCCGACATGCTTCCCGTCCAAAGAGAAAACTAGTTTCAATGATGAATATAGATTTATATATGCTGGGGATTTACCTTTATGGACAGACTTCAGGTAATCTGGACAATTGCGCTTCCAGTGCCCACCTTCTTCCAGTAATGACAAACATCAATTTTCTTTGATGCTATCAAAGTGGGTGCATTGGTAGATGAGCTAACTCATTGACTCTTCTTCTTTGTCTTCGGGATTGGTCCCTTCTAAGAACCATGCTTCTGAACGCGCTTTCCTTTGACCTATGCAACTATTGCACTGCTATAGGGGTTATCCTTCTTTATTACATCTTCAACGGATTTTAATGTAGCCAATAGACTAGTGTTAGTAAAATAAACTTTGCTCATGTGGAACGTGACTACAAAGTTGTTGAAAGACATAGGGAGCGACAGCAGAATGAAGTCAAATTGCATATCTACATCCATGTCAGCTCATTGCGTTTCCGACTTAGAAATGTACCCAAACATTTTGAGTACATGTTCTTTGACAGTGGTCCCCCTGCTGCATCTTGCAATGAATAAGTTCTCTAATTATCTTATAACATTGTGTGTGGTTTACATCACTGAACATTTCCTTAAGATTCATCATAATATCATGGCAAGTGTTCATTTCAACATGTTGCTTCCGCAACACATTAGATAGTGAACCTAGAATGTAACATCTTGCTAGATCATGATCTTCATCAAACTTTTGATTAAAAGAAACTCTAGAGTCTTTGGGTATGTGTATTTTTCCGTTGAAAGCACATAAGAGATGCGCTCAGCCGATAGGACAAGATCCAAATTTCGGATCCAATCCGATTAATTTGTTCCGGTCAACATGAGCATGTTAAGTGAGTACATGGACTTCATTTTTTGAAATTAAGACTGCACTATATTAGAACATGTAAATGACTATATATACACAATTTATGTTCTTTGATTAAGGATTTTTTAATCAAATTAGTCTTGCTTTTTTTCCTTATTCACTTTCAAAGCAAGTGATATACTTACTGCTATATCTCTAGAAAGAACTGGGATCTCCTCATTATGTTTGTCACATCCCAATAACATGAGAACCTATAACTCCAATAAAGAGAAGCGAGAACACATTTCGCCTTGCAAGTCCAACTTGTGTTTCTCAATTCATTCATTAACACATGTGCCGATAAGCCAAAAGGTGATTTTGACCTGTTATTAACTGAACCAAACATTAATAGGATTAGAACTCATTATGTGCAACTGAATATCACCCCAATAATATGAGGACCCGTTATTGGGGTCATTACACATACGACCTGACTATTTCGAGAAGCAAAGAGCCTGATTAAGATGCGCTTGTATGCAGGAGGTGTTACTTCGAACAGGTGTCTAATCCATACAATCCCAAGCGACGAAACCCTTCGCCTTGACGGGAGACTATGGATGTCACTTATGTGATCCTCCACCTCATACTCAAATTTTAATTAATTATCATGAATCACATTCACATAATTAATTCTTACAAGGGAATTGTGCATCTATTCATAATAGAGTGTTTAATTTTATATAATTAATTAATCACATTAAACGAATTATCAATCCAGTTTAGTCATCAAACTTGATTGTTGCTTGAAAGGATGATATTATCTCAAAAATATATATTATTTTGAATTTTAAAAATTATAAAAAATACATCATGATTTCTCAAGCATTATCCCTTCCCTAACATGTTGTCATGGTCGGTACAGACAGGAGTGAGACAGAACGGATACAGTGCAACCTGCTACCTTAACGCTCCCCGACTAGACACCATATCCGCCTCAGAAAAAGATAATACCAAATATAACACTTTGGATTTGAGATGATAACGATTTTTCAACCGAAGTTATACCATATAATAATCAAAATCATTTTGATTATAAGTAAATTTGCCAAACAAATTCCCAAGCCTATTCAAGCAACATGTTTGTTGAAAGTATATGGTGTAACCAATTTGTGATCTAGATCATATCTAATAAATTAATGGTTAGACATTTTCATTTAAGGGAAAATTTATCATTAAATATTTCTCAAATAGTTAACCATAATTATTCCATGAAATTAACCATTAATTTCACTAGTTTATTAAGTGGCAATCACATCGTTCTTGATAAGAATTCCAATTTCCAACAGTGTCCCTCACTAAAATTTACATATCTCATTCATTTTAAATCCAAATCATGCAAAATCAGTTTCCAAAGTGTGCTAATTTGATTTCAAACAGAACCAAAGTGATTAGCATGTATTTGTAGGCATTTTTAAACAGTAACTAACTCCTTAATTATGTCATTATTCACCATCACTGAAACAGTAGATATATGTTTCATTAAAATAATCATAACTAGAGTTATAAGATTCCAAATCACACAGACTCAAAGTCCACGGTATCCTTAATTAATGGGGAACATTATCCAAGTGATAATTTTGTGTTTAAACATTTTAATCAGGGCCGAAAATAATCACAAAATAGGGTTGTGAAAATGAAATGTGATAAAGTTTTCACAAATCCTAATGAGCCCAAATCTTCCTAGGTTCATGGATCATATCCAAAATCTCTGACCTAAGTCTATGATGCCACTTGAAGGATATTGAAGAATCCTTAAGCGCATCACAAAAGCATGAGGATCGCATCATATACGATCAAGAGAGACTAGTCGCACTAGTTGCTCGGTGAAGCGGAATTTTAAAATAAATCTATGATGAAACCACATGATCAAAGAATACTTCTTGAATCGCTTCATCTAACCAAAAAATAGATATAAGAATACCTCTTGTAGCGTGGTTGCGATCGAGCCTCTAAGAGAAGAGACCTCCTATCTCAAGTCCGATCCATCAGAGGAGACGGTTGTGAGCACAGGAATGAGTCGCATGCTTCTCGCAATCTAAGTCGATGATCCAAGCAACGGATCTCCTGATCTCATCTCACGAGATCACAAGTCTTCTTCATGAGCGAAATGCACCAAAGAATATGGAGACCCGAGAGTCGTCGAGGCGGCAGCACAATGACGGAGCGACGGTGAAGGTGACCTCTCTAGGAGAAGAGTGGACGACCATTCAAGGATAGAGAGAAGAGTGGGCGTAAGAACGAGAGAAAGAAAGATGTTGTAATCATGTCGCTCGAAGATCAAGGGATGCCTCTTCTTATATAGGATTTTGGGAGTCCGTGGATCCAAATCCATGGACAACACACAATCAATGTGTGAGATTAATTTGTCTTTCTTTCAATGGCTATGACGTTGTTGTAAAAGATACAACAACAATTCACTTAAATTAAATTAATTTATATTACTATCTCAATATAAGTAACTTCAAATTCAAATCATTTGACTAATCTTGAGATAATGAGGAGACTAACCTCGTCCCCTAAAAAGGGATGGCGACCCTTCTCCTAATGGAGATTGGTGGTCATCAACCCTCATGGGGCGGAATGAGTCCATCTCCTCAATTTCTCATGAGATCTCATTATCTCATGAGATCTCCAAGATTTACAACAACTCTTGTCCTAAATAATTTCATAAAAATAATTCATAATTATTTTATGAATATTGCAATCGTGCCATTGGAATTATGTGAATCTCATTCACAACCAAAAACAAAATGTAATTCTATTTTCAATTAATTATTCAATGTGAATCCAATTCATATTAACAATTAGTCAAGTATAAATCACAATAGTATCTCTCTGATATATTATAAACAACATTTATAATATATATGGATAATAGGATATTGTTATCCACATTGTTCATATCCATAATAATTAAATCGTAATTAATTATATTGGAAAATTATTCTCATGTATTCAGATAACATGAATAAAATTCACATCATCCATGATTATTAAACCACATTTATTTATCCATTTCTCAATGCTTAGATATAATTCAACTTTGGAATTATTCTTGAACTCTTTAATGAATAATGCGCTTTCTTCGCAAATACCCTGAGATAAGGACATGGTGATTGTATTGTTCCACGTATAGTGACATGGATATTGAGATCACATCTCAAAACCAGATCTCATGGACCTCTCATAGATGCTTGATTTGATCCAAGTTGCAAATCTGAACTTCTCATTACATCTGAATCTCATTCAGATAAGTGTCCAACACTTGGACCAAGATCAGTTTACTTCTCTATTGAGAGGAGTCACTAAAATTTAGAAATGTTTCATCACTCCGTCGGAATGGAAGCATCATGTATACAATCGTTTATGATCACATCACCCTGAGGTATTCCTAATATGATAAACATGGAGATATAGATCAATTTACACTGTCATCTTTGGGGTTTCATCATCAAGTTTCTCATTCTTGTTCATTGGGATTTGGTATCGATCATATGCTTTCCAAAAGCATATATCACACCTTCAAATTCTTAGCATGCTTCCAAAGTGTGATTACCATGCATGGAATTTGATCGACCCCAATACCTCATGAGTGAGCTCATGTCTTGCAGTCCAAAAGTGAACTTGTATGATCCCTTTGAGAGATCGTACTACTCATATGCCCTCATATGCACACCAACTCACTAGTATATAGAGCTTGGTTAGGTCATCAACCTATTGGTCTGCCAAATGTACACACTCAGATCTCGTTAAGTCAACCCTTTGACCTAACTAATCTGCCACCTCTGAATTCGTATTCCCATGCATAGGACCTACATCAAGGGGTCAATCAGATATTAGCCTAAGGAGAAAGGATTACCATCTCCTACTTAGGTTTGAGACCAATAATTAATAATCATTTGACGGTGCTTGATGAGTCCTCAATCTAACTCCTTAGATATTCATCCAAGCACCAGCCTTTATGATTCAATTATTGAGTCAACAGTTGTATGATTACTAAGATGGCCATGGTATATATCCCTAATTGTACAGAGAAACCTTATAGTGCATTCATTCATTTAATCTCCGAAATGGAGTGAAAAGAATCAGTAAATTTTATTTATAAATCAAATATTACAATAACATTTATTGTAGGAATGGTTCGCGTCGGGCTCATATGTCTAACATAGCATGGACAACCTTAACACTTTCAAAGAGGCACCCCATCTGGTTCCCATGTACCCCCGTATGAGAACCTAGCTGTAGATGACCTCCCCCACATGCTTACAAAGCAGCAGACCACATTCAGGTGAGAAACGGATGAGTTCCGTCAGGAGATGAGAGAGATCATCAGGGGAAAGGTCGTAGCCGTACAGATTAAGCCAAATCCAAACAACCTAAAGATGTAATCTAAGTGTAGTAGATAGAGTATGCCGCTCCTAGTGACGTACTTGACAATATTTATTGTTTTTGTGATGTTGATTTTGTGACTCTTAGGAGCAATAGGAAGCTAATAGGCGATGCCTCATCTAGGAGACATAAAAATGTAGAATTCAAAGTGCCATATAGAGTAGAGCGGTGTTGATGCTGCAATTCACGATGATGGTGGTACTGATACCACCTATATTGTCGATGATCCAGACGATGGTGCTGATGTCGTTTACTTTCTAGATGCTACATATGGTGGTGCTAATGCCACTAGTATTCCACATGGTGGGCCAAAGTGAGGTATTAATGCCTCTTATTGAGATGTTGTAGATGGTACCGATGCCACCAAGATTCCATGGATAGTTGACTCGGTTGTTTTTACTGTTATTACCATTTAGGAGGATGATGTCTCCAAAAAATTAAAAAAAAATGACAAAAGTTTGACAAATAAAAAGATGAATAAAGGAAAGGTTTATGTTTCTTCTCTATGTCCGTCTGATGTGATGATTGATGATGCTTGTATGGATTCCAGTCATTTGTATCTTCACAGACCGATTCCTACTCAAGACCTTACGGTTCTTGATAAGGTTACAACCAACCCCTTCCCTCAATCACTCTACTTAGAGAAGGATAGAAAACCGAAAATTCAAAAAAAGAGACAACAACTACAGTTTACCTAGCAGATCATAGACAAATTCCAAGTTCAGCTGGCTCTACAAGAGTCATTGGAGCACATCCCTCTCTTCCAGAAGAATCTTAGAGATAAGACCATAGTCCATCTGAAGAAGAGGCGCAACCACAATGCAGAGATCCATGTGCTTACCCGTGCCACATGCTTCGCTATCCAGAATCATTTTCCATCCAAGAGACGTGATACAGGGGCTCTGTATGTCAGATGCCACATTCACGAGTAGTAGTTCGATTGGACTCTATTAGACAATGGCTCTTCTATTAACCTTCTTCTGGCAGCTTTACACAACCGCTTTTATTTTGGTCCTCTTAGATAGAGCAGAATCGTACTTCGGTTTGCTGACAGATCTATAACGATGCCAAAGGAGTTACTGAAGGATGTTGTCATCATCATTCAGGGCCTAAAATTCCCCATGGACTTCGTCTTGCTAGTCATGGAGATCCCTAATTGTGTGACAGATACCTCGATTATATTAAAGACCCTGCCTTATCATGATAGCGGGAAGGTATACTTTCATGTCGAGGGAAAGAGTATAATAATAAAGACTATTGTGGAACTGAGAGCTAGAGATTCGGCCAACTCAGAGCAAACGAATATTCAGAGACAGACATCTACCACGAGTGCTACTTTGTGATTACAGATGTAGAAGTAGTTTGGGCAAATAAGAATTCACAAGCTCTTGCCACATCTTCATAGTTGGCATATTTACATATGCCAACTAACTAGAATTCGGAGAGTACACTTTTGGAGCAGAATTTTGATGAGTATCTACATGTTTGATGTCTATAGAGACTACATCCACGACAGAGACAATGTCAGTGCAGTTGATAGAGACACCAGTAGGGCCATCTTCGTCTAGTTTAAAGATACATAGAGAGTTTCACATTCAGATCCGGTAGCTTTCACGTTGACATTTCAGAGGCCAGATCTTCCAGCTCCAACATGTCCAAAATTGAAGTCCTTGCCATAGATCATGAAGTATCGATTCCTTACAGGAGAGCCTGACATGTTTCCAGTCATTATCTCAACAGATCTGACTGGTGACCAATAATCCCGTTCGATGGAGTTTCTTGAGAGAAACCTCAAGGCAATAGGTTGGTATGTAGTAGATCTCTAGAGGAAACATCTAGCTCTATAATCCCACCATATTTATCTTGAGTATCATGTCAACCATCTAGTGAGTTTCAGGACAGGCCGAACCCGAATCTTCGAGAGGTGGTTATGAAGGAAATATCCAAGTGGTGGAGCATTGATTTTATCTACCCCATATCCAACTCCAAACGGGTCAGTCCATTACATGTGGTACCCAAGAAGATGGGTATCACTATGGTTATGAATGAGGATGGAGAGGCGATTACTACTTGTACACCTACTTCTTGGTGGTTATGTGTAGACTACAGACGATTCAATCAGGCAACCAAGAAGGATCACTTCCCTCTACCATTCATTGATCGGATTATTGAGAGATTAGTTAGAAAGAGTCACTACTGCTTTCTTGACGAGGACTCTGTGTATAATTAGGTGGCCATTGCGCCCGAATACCAGGTCAAAATGGCATTCACATGTCCATTTTGGATGTATGCTTTTAGACGGATGTCCTTGGACTATGTAATGCTCCAGCTACATTCCAAAGGTGTACGCTTTCCATCTTCTCATGCATGGTGGGTGACTGTTTAGTGGTATTCGTGGATGGGTTTTTAGTTTATGGCGATAGCTTTGATGCTTGTCGTTCTTTCTTTTACCATTTGCTTCAGCAATGCATTGAGATCAACCTTGTTCTTTCTTAGGAGAAGAGTCATTTTATGATGACTCAAGGGATGGTCATTGGTCACATCATCTCCAACAAGGGCATAGTGGTCAATTCAGCCAAGGTGAATATAATAAGGAAGCTTACTCTACCGTCCAATCTGAGGTAGTTATGGTCTTTTTTGGGGCATGTCGGTTTCTACCAATGGTTTATTCAGGAATTTCATCGTATTGGCTGACTTCTTACTGACCTTCTTTGTATATGATAAGTGTCTTTCATCATTTGAGAGTCTAGAGAATCTAGTTGTGTAGGCTCCTGTCCTTCAACCACCCGATTGGTCTCTCCCATTTGAGATCATGAAGGACACTTCTAATTTTGCCATAGGGGCAGTTATAGGATAGAGGAGGGATCGCCTTCCATTTTCCATTCACTGTGCTATACATACTTTGGATGCTGCCCATCAGAACTACACTGTTATAGAGAAAGAGATGCTAGAAGTAGTTTTTGCTTTATATAAGTTCAGATCTTTCAATCTTACACTGACATATGGTACTTAATGGATAAGAAGGATGCCAAGGCACGATTGATTATGTGGATCCTTCTTCTCTGGGAGTTTGATATTGAGATTGATGATAAGCCTGGAGTCAAGCATGTCGTGACAGTTCACCTCTCCGGATTAGAGCATCTTGAGGATCTAGAGACATCCACACTTATTACTGAGACTTTCCCAGATGATGCGATTCTTGATGTCACCACTCTCCCTTAGTATGTTGACATTGTGAACTATTTTGTTGCCAAGAAAGTTCCACAAGATTTGACCTGGCAGCGACTTGAGACTTTCCTCACGAAAGCCAAGTCGTACCATTGGAAGGATCCCACTCTTTACCTTGAAGGAGGGGATAGAGTCTGGCGTTGGTGTATTCCTTTGTAGGAGCACCACAAAATCCTAATCTATTACCACAAACTTGAGGCATAAGGACATGATTCAACGAGAAGGACATCACAAAAGGTTCTCCAATCCGACCTTTGGTGGCCAACACTCTTCAAAGGTTCTGTTGAATTTGTGAAGTGTACTAACTGTCAGAGGATGGGTAGTTGTGATGATAGAGACAAGATGTTGATGTAGCCCATTTACTTCAGTGAGGTTTTTGAGGAAAGGGGCGTCAATTTTAAGACCCATTCCCGAAAATTCAAGGGTTGAGTGCATTTTGTTGCTTGTAGATTATGTGAGTCGTTAGGTTGAGGTCATCCCCACCCGAGACGCGGATGCGAGGACTACTTACAGGTTTTTGAGGAAGAATATAATGGTTGAAGATCCCTAGAATTCTGATTTATGAAGGGGGTAATCATATCATCAACAACAAGGTAAGGCCTCCGCTAACGTGTTCAGTTAGACCATAGAGTTTCCACTCCATATCATCCACAGACAAACGGCCTTGTTGACCTTTCGAACCGGGAGATCAAGACGATATTGCAAAAGGTTGTCTGCCCAGACTGAAAGTATTGGTCACAGCTTTTAGACTTGATATTGTGGTCCTATAGGGTATCCTTCAACACTCCTTTGAATACATCTCCATTTCAACTCATTTATGGAAAGTCGTGCCACTTAACTGTTGAGATCAAGCACAGATCATTTGGGCAGTATCAAAGATACTTTTAGATCTAGAGAGTGTAGAAGATCATAGGAGAGCATAGTTGGTAGCCCTAATGGAGCTTAGAGATACAACCTTTTTGAGTAGCCTACAGTATAAGGGAGTGAAGATATGTCATTATTAACACTTCAGCCATAAGCAGTTTGGGTCGAATCAGTGAGTATGGCTATTCGAGGAAAGACTAAGATTGTTTCCATGGAAATTACAGAGCTAGTGAAAGGGGTCGTATTTAGTCAGAGAGTTGCATGATAACAGTAGTGTTGACATATTTGAGTTGTCTTCTGAGTCCACCTTTTAGTTCAACGATCAACGTGCTGGACATGCGAGCCCGCGACGAGCCATTATGCAATAAAAGTTATTGCAAATATCATTCTCTGATCTGAAATAAAGAATAACTAATTTGCTTAATTGGTACCTTACTACAATTAGGGTTATGTACCATGGATGTCTTGACATCATAAAGCTGTTGATTGAATTGTTGAATCACAGAGGCTTGTGCTTGGATGAATATCTAAAGAGTTAGATTGAGGACTCATCAAGCATCGTCAAATGATCATCAAGATGTGATCTCCAGCTTGAATGGGAGATGGCAATCCTATCTCTAAAGCCTAATATTTGATTGACCTCTTGATGTAGGTCCTTTGCATATGAATAGAGATTCGGAGGTGTCAGATTAGTTAGGTCAAAGAGTTGACTTAACGAGAACGAGATCTAGATAACCAAAGTCCTACATCGTATGTTGTCGCGATATAGGCACACATCTGCTGATCGGAGACAGATGTGTTACTATATGTCTAAGTATGTACATTTGTAGACCAGTAGGTTGATGGCCTAATCAAGGTCTATATACTGGCGAGCTGGTGTGCATATAAGGGCATATGAGTAACACAATCTCTCAAAGGGATCATACAGGTTCACTTATGAACTGGAAGACATGAGCTCACTCATGAGATATTGGGATCGATAAACTCCATGCATGCTCGACTCGCTTATGAAGCTTAACAGAATTTAGAGGTATGATATATGCTTTTGGAAAGCATATGATCTATACCAAATCCCAATGATCAAATGAGAATCTTAATGATAAAAAACTTGAAGGTGACAATCTAAAAGAGATCTATAACTTCGGGTTTATTCAAGGTCTTCCAGTATGCAGGATGTACAGGTATCGGGAATACCTGAGGGTGATGTGATCAAAAAAGATTGTATAACCATGATGCTTCCATTCTAAGGGAGTGATGAAATAGGTCTGGATTTTAGTGACTCCTCTCAGTAGAGAAGGAACTTGATCTTAGTCCAAGTGTTGGACATTGATCTGAATGAAATTTTGATGCAATGAGAAGATTAAGTTCACGGACTTGATTTAATCAAGCATCTATGGGAGGTCCTAAAGATCTATATTTGTGATATGATCTCAATGTCCATGTCAGTATACGTGGAACAATACAATCGTCCTATCCTTATATCCAAGTATCTGCGGAGAAAGCACACTATTCTTGAAAGAGTTCAAGGATAAATCCTTTGATGAATTATGTATCCAAGAAACAAGATATTGATAAATAAATGTGATCTAATTATCAAGAATAATATTAATGAGATTCATATTATGGGAATGATCATTCAAGATAATTAAGTGAGATTTAATTATCAGGGAAATGCAGAATGTGGATAGTATTATCCATGTTATCCATAATGTCAGTGTATATTATAAATATGATTTATAATATATTGGAGAGAGCACGTTGTAAATAATATTTACTAGTTGATTGTTGATGTGAATTGGGTTCACATTAAGCAATTAATTGGAAATGTAATTTACATTTTTGTTTGGGTTGTGAATGTGATTCTCATTTTTTCAATGGCATGATTGAAATATTCACTAATAAATTTGGAATTAATATAGTGAATATAATCGCAATAAATATTGTTTCAAACAATTAAAACAATATGGGATTTTATCTATTAAAATAAAGAAGATAAAATCCACCTAATGGAGAGGTGGCGTCACCCATGAATTATTCAAGCGTGACGCCCCTTCTTTTTAGGAGGAGGTTTTTATCCTCTTTATTATCTTGTCTTAATTAATTTTATTAAGTTAAATTATGTTGATGATAATGAAATATATATTAATTTAATATAACTTAATAAGTTGTTTCTTTATTAAACAATAATGATCGTGGCCATTGATTAAAATTACAAATCAATCTAACCGTTGATTTTGTGTGTCCCATGGATTATGATCCATGGACTCCCAAACTACTATACAAGAGAGGGCAACCCTAGCCCTTCAGAACACGTATTAAGTTGCTTTCTCTCTCTCCTTCTCTCATTCTTATGTGCCATCTATCTCTAAGAGTGGTCGTCCACTCTGAGTTCTTGAGAGAACTACAGTAGTTGCTACGCCGTCATGCTGTTGGATCTCCGTCTTCCTTGGTGGCTCTAGCACAAGTAGAAGACGTCAGATTTCGTTGGACGAAATCAGGAGAATCAAGGCTTGGATCTTCACCGTGGATTGCGGGAAGCACGCGTCTCATCATCGCACCCGCAAGTGCCATCTTCGTGGATCGGACTAGAGTCAGGAGAATCTCTTTCTTTAGATATCAAGTGATCGCAACCATGCTTCAAGAGGTATTTCTAATACTTTGTGGTTAGATGAAATGATCCAAGAAATGTTCTTGGGATCATGTGTTATTATCATATGTTTAAAAATTTTAAATTCCGTTGCACCGAGCAACTAGTGCGACTAGTCGCTCCGATCCCATTGAATGCGATCATCACGCTTCTGTGATGAACTTAAGGATTTCCCCATATTGTTAAAGTGGTATCAGAGCCAACTTCGAGGATTTGGATACGAGCCATGAACTAAAGAAGATTTGAGCTTGTTAGGGTTCGTGAAAAATTTATTGCATTTCTATTTTTACAGCCCTATTTTGTGATAACTTTCGGACCTGTTTAAAATGTTTAAATCTGAAAATATCACCGGAATAATGTTCCCCATTAATTAAGTAAATCGTGGGATTTGCGTTTGCATGATTTGGAATACGATAACTCTAGTTGTGCTCATTTTATTGAACATATATCCACTGTTTCGGGGATGGTGGTTAGTAATGTAATTAAAGAGTTAATTACGGGTCCTAAATGCCTGAAATACCATAATTATCACTTGTGTTCTGCTATAAATCAAATTGACAAACAGAATAAATTTAGTTTGCATTAATTGGATTTGAATTGATCGAGTTATGTTGATTTTAATGAGTAGGGGTCACTGCTGGAAATTAACAAACTTGATCATGAACCTTGTGATTGTCATTCAAATAAATTAATGAAACTTAATTGTTAATTTTCTGAAATTATTATTGATAAATATTTGTGAAATATTTAAAGATGATAATTATTTCCTTCAATGACATTGCACTAATCAAAAGGATAAGATAGTTGATCTTGATCACAATTGGTTAATATGAAATCACCAACAAACATTGTTTTCATGAAAAACTCTATTTTATCCTACAATAGTTGTAGGACAACTTTTACATGAAAAACCATGTTGCTTGAATAGGATTGGGGATTTGTTTAGCAAATTACCTTATAATATTATCAAAATGGTTCTGATAAATATTATATGGTATAACTTCAGTTGAAAAACTGATGAACATCTCAAGTACAAAGTGATTGGCTTAGCATTCTTTTTCTCGAGGCGGATATGGTGCCTAGTCGGGGAGCGTTAGGGTAGCAGGTTGCACCGTGTGTGGTCTGTCCCACTCCCGTCGATACTGGCCATGACAGCGGGTAGTAAACGAATGATGCTTGAAAGATCAAGATGTATTTTTCTAATTATTAAAATTTAAATAATAAGTATTTTGAGATTATACCATACATTCAAGTAACAAAAACAAGTTTGTTGTTGATTAAATTGGATTAATAATTGATTTAATATAATTAAATGAATTATGTCCAACTAAAAGCACTCTACTATGAATAGATGTGCATTTCCCTTGAAAGAATTAATTACATGAATAGTATTCATGGTAATTAATTAAAATTTGAATATGATGTGGAGGATTACATAAGTGACATCCATGGTCTCCCATCAAGGCGAAGGGTTTCATCGCCCGGGGTTGTATATAGGAGACGCATGTCCGAAGTGACAGCTCCTCATACAAGTTAACCTAAATCGGGCCTTTTGCTTCTCGAAAGAGTAAGGTTGTATGCATAGTGACCCCAGTATCGGTTCCTCATACTATTGGGGAGATATTGGATTGTGCATAGAGAGTATTAAGACTGTTGACGGTTGGTTCAATTAACAATGGGTCAACATCACCTTAGGGGTGGTGGGCTTGGGTGTTAAAGATTGAATTGGGAGATGCAAGTTGGACTTGTAAGGTGGAATGTGTTCCTGCTTTTTTTTATCTGAGTTGTAGTTTCTCATATTATTGGGATGCAACAAAGATAGGAATGGGGATCCCAGATTTTGCTAGAGATATAATGTAAGAATATCTCTTACATTGAAAGTGATTAAGGGGATGCACTTTCAATTTTGACAAGGCAAGACAACTTTGATATAAAAATTCCCAAATCAAAGTAAAATATGTATACATGTATATGTATATATGTAAATTTCTTATTTCAGGTAATCCTCATTAAACCTACTCAAAGCTATACTCAATAATAACCAGTGTAATATCATGAATTGAATTCATGATCAAGATATTATCCTTACAATTGGACATGTAATGTATGTGGTTGCAATATGCATGTTTCCTCATCAAAATGAGGAGTGACAATTAAATAAGACAATAAGACATCACCTTATGGTTTGTATGTCTCTATAGTCTTGATCTCTCATCAAATGTACTTTGGAAGTGCCATGTCGATGAAGATCATAATTGTCAAATAATTCTTATAAAACCTAAGAAGATAATTTGGCATACATATGTGCTCTCAACATTTAATCATGAATGGCATGGTTCTCTGCATTATGCAAAATGGTAGCTCTGTAAAAGATGATGTATTCAAATTATTTGAGTACCTGCCCGAACCAAGGTCTTTCGGTTAAGATGGAAGTAGAAATGATGAGTGTCATCATTCAACTATCTATACTCATGTCATTCATGAATCTTCATAGTATTCGTATTGTATGAATTAAAATGAAGCATATATAAATGTTGAAATACTCTTACGTTGAAATATTTTGAGTTCAACATAAGAGAATCTTTATCTTAAGCAATGGTTGTTTAAAGATGAAAGAAGCACAGTGGAAGCATGGGTCGGACCCAAGTAAGAAGGAAAGTCAAAGAGATGACCTTACTTATATGACTTCCATATGACATACAAAGAGTTTGATGAATGCCAATAGTGCAACAAGCTGTTGTGTTGGTAGTATGACTATCAAGTCTATCTAGAATCCTTAGAGAAGGATTCGGATAGTGCATAGAAATAATCTACATCTACATTTAATCATTGAAAAGGACTTGCTTATAAGATATGATAGAAGTCCAATAATTGTATCCCATTCTTCTGATGACACCTGTAATTAGATTACATATGTTTTAGAAGATCAGAAACTTTTATCCTAAAGTTTAATGGTCATCAACATATATATTGATGCAATCATTGCAACAATCTTTATTGGAAAGATAGTGTCATATTTTCAGTGGAAGAGCCCTTAGTCTTAGAGAATTTCTTTATGACCTAGATATTTGATTACATTTATTGTTTATTTTCAAAATGTTGGAAATGAACATTTTTTATGGAATAGCCCTATCATAAAGAGTTATGATGGATATATTTTGGATAAGTAATGTAGCATCTTGTGGACTCTACTAAATTATAATATTAATGAATAGTTAATTAACATTTCTAATATTGAAAATTAAACCTTTAAAAATCAATAGGAGGAAGAATATCATTTGACAATGGTCTAGTGTCAAGTTTTGGACATATATCTATTGATATGATCAATATACTAGTAAGATATTGAACTTTAGATTGTCTAAAGGTTCGAAGCTTACATACTTATGAATATCGTATTCAAAAGTAGAAATTGTCCAATGCACCCTTCTCCGAGAATGGTGCAAGATACCAAGGTATTCAAGATCTCATACATATTGAGTATGTGGATCATCTGTATCACAATAAGCATTGATGATATGTGATATCATTTTATGATTATTGGTGACATGAGATTTCTTCCCTTCACCTGAGAAACCTTTGAATTGTTCAAATATTTCACAATTTTAGTTTAGAAACAAAGTTTCAAGGAAGATTGAATGAATTTGATCTAACCAAGATAAAAAGTACCTATTGGATATATTCAAAGAATACCTTGTGGAAATGGAAATATCATATCCATCTCACTCCTCCTAATACACCTAAACTCAATAGAGTTGTAGGGAGATACAACTGGATCATGGGTGACATGATTTGATCAATGATGAATATTAGCATAATTACCTCTTAGTTTCTAAGGTATATATATATATATATCCTCAATACGATTCCATAAGTAAGATGGAATTTAGCATGAGAGAGTGCTACTTCATTAGGAAAATAAAGGATGGTATTGGATACCTACTTTATGACCTTAAGATTCTTAAAGAAATACATCTATGAGAATATGATTCTTAGATGATAACTTTCTTGAGAATCAAGATGAAAATGAAGTGAAGGAACTCATTTATTCTTGAGATGATAATGAGGCTCCTGAAATAAGAAACTAAAAGGATAATTACAGATGAAACACACATACATCTTCAAATAAGTTTGAAAATGAATTTCCATGTGTTAGAGAAATCTGACAATGATCTTACTTTATGTGATGAAGCTTCGAAAGATCATGATATGGAAAGATGGATGTTAGCAACAAAGTCTAAAGCAGACTTCATATACAAGTGTTGTATGTGGACCCTCGAGGATCCATCTATATGGGAAAGACCCGCTAAGGTGTAAATGGATCTTCAAGAGAAAGAGGGAACCTGATGAGAAGGTATATACCTTCAAAGCAAGTTTCGTATCCACAAGATACACATCAAAGAGAAGACATCGCTTGCGATGAGACTTTCTCTTCAGTGACCATGCTTCAACCCATTAGACTATTGCTGACTATAGCTACAAACTTGACTTTGACATCTACGAGTTGGAAGTCAAGATTGCATTCCTCTATGAATACCTCTTCAAGGATGTTCATATGAAGTAGCCCCGGGCTTCATGGTTGAGGAATGCAAGATGTGCAAGCTTATGGAACTACATCTATGGACTCAAATAAGCTTCTTGTAGTTGGAACATTAGATTTAATGAAATTATAAATGTTATGATTTCAAATAGAATCTTGATGAACCATGTGAACCTTAGTGGGAGTGCCATTGTGTTCATCATGCTAAATGTAGATGATATCCTAATCATTTGGAATGATATAAGGATAATAGAAAGTGTTTTATATACTGGCTATTCCATACCTTGAGTATGATCTTGGTTCTGAAGTTGTTCAGAAGCAAAGAGATTAGGGTATTGGAACTATCACATTTGTGGTACACCTTGGACTTATTGCATTCTTGGAAAACCCCAAGGAAGGCTTCCTTCCCGTAAGATATGGTACTAACCTATCTGAAGGAATGGCACCTCAAGGAGTTGAGGAAGTGAATACTAGAACTGCTTGCCCTTGTGCATTAGTTAATGCTAGATGAGTACAAAAGCCAGATGTCTGCCATGCAGTGGGAGTAGTAAATTGTTGGTATTCCTACTATGAAGATAAAACACTTAATTGCAATAATAAAAATATCTTCAAAGATGACAAGACTTAGAGATAGTGATCTCAATGTCTTATCTTCATGAAATTAAAACTTTATAGATAGTGATCTAAAAGGTCTTAAATGTGGATACCTTAGGAGATAGAGATCTGCAGGAATAAGGGTATTCTAATCAGGATAATGAAAATGGCATACTGGTTATAATAATTGAGTTGTAGTGTCAAGGACACTAACTAACAATATTGGGTATTCGTTGCATAAGATGCAACATTCGCATTGGATGCGAGCACTGTTACTACGTGATATGCAAGTGCCGTAAAAGGACTTGGCGTAGTCTCTTGGGAATAGAGTGACTGATCAACTTACCTAGCTATCTCTCTAAATAGCCAATGATTGTAACATGAGTGTGAGTTTAAATGATTAGCCCATTAATGGCTCTTTGGGCTAGTGGGAGATTGTTGGACATGCGAGCCCACGGGGATCCATTATGCAATAAATGTTATTGCAAATATCATTCCCTGATCTGAAATGAAGAATAACTAATTTGCATAATAGGTCCCTTAGTACAATTAGGGATATGTACCATAGTTGTCTTGACATCATAAAGTTGTTGATTCAATTGTTGAATCATAGGGGATGGTGATTGGATGAATATCTAAAGAGTTAGATTGAGGACTCATCAAGCACTGTCAAATGATCATGAAGATGTGATCTCCATCCTGAGTGGGAGATGGCAATCCTATCTCTAAAGGCTGATATCTGACCGACCTCTTGATGTAGGTTCTTAGCATAGGAATAGAGATTCGGAGGTGTCAGATTAGTTAGTCAAAGAGTTGACGTAACGAGATCGAGATAACCAAAGTCCTACATCGTATGCTGTTACGATATAGGCACACATCTCTGACCGAAGACAGATGTGTTACTATATGTCTAAGAATGTACACTTGGTAGACCAATATGTTGATAGCCTAATCATGGTCTATATACTGGCGAGCTAGTGTGCATATAAGAGCATATGAGTAAACGATATCTCAAAGGGATCATGTAGGTTCACTTGTGAACCGGAAGAAATGAGCTTACTCATGTGATATTGGGATCGATAAATTCCATGCATGCTCGTCTCTCTTATGAAGCTTAACAGAATTTAGAGGTATGATATATGCTTTTGGAAACCATATGATCTATACCAAATCCCAATGATCAACTGAGAATTTTAATGATAAAAAACTTGAAGGTGACAGTCTAAAAGAGATCTATAACTTCGGGTTTATTCAAGGTCTTCCGGTATGCAGAATGTATAGGTATCGGGAATACCTGAGGGTGATGTGATCAAAAATGATTGTATAACCATGATGCTTACATTCCGAGGGAGTAATGAAATAGGTCTGGATTTTAGTGACTCCTCTCATTAGAGAAGTAACTTGATCTTAGTCCAAGTGTTGGACATTGATCTGAATGAAATTCTGATGCAATGAGAAGATTAAGTTCACGGACTTGATGTAATCAAGCATCTATGGGAGGACCAAAAGATCTAGATTTGTGATATGATCTCAATGTCCAAGTCACTATACGTGGAACAATACAATCGTCTCATCCTTATCTCCAAGTATCTGCGGAGAAAGCACACTATTCTTGAAAGAGTTCAAGAATAATTCCTTTGATCAATTATGTATCCAAACAACAATATATTTAAATTTAAATGAGATTTAATTGTCAAGACTAATATGAGTGAGATTCGTATTATGAGAATGATTATTCAAGATAACTAAATGAGATTTAATTATCAGGGAAATGTAAAATGTGGGTAGTACTATCCATGTTATCCATAATATCAATGTATATTATAAATATGATTTATAATATACTGGGGAGAGCATGTTTGTAAATAATATTTACCAATTTATTATTTATTCGAATTGGATTCACATTAAGCGATTATTTAGAAATGTAATTTATATTTTTGTTATTGTTGTGAATGTGATTCACATTTTTTCTATATAATGATTGAAATATTCGCTAATTAATTTGGAATTAATTTAGTAAATATATTTGCAATAAATGTTGTTTCAATAATTAAAAGATAATGGGATTTTGTCTCATAAAATAAAGAAGATAAAATCCACCTATTGGAGAGGCGGCGTCACCTATGAATTATTCAAGGGTGACTCCCCTTCTTTTTAGGAGGAGGTTTTTATCCTCTTTATTCTCTTGTATTAATTAATTTTATTAATTTAAATTATGTTGATGATAATGCAACATATATTTAATTTAATATAAATTAATAAGTTGTTGCTTTATTAAACAACAATCATCATGGCCATCGATTAAAAACACAAATCAATCAAACCGTTGATTTTGTGTGTCCCATGGATTGTGATCCATGAACTACCAAACTACATTATAAGAGAGGGCAACCCTAGCCGTTCAGAACATGTATTAAGTTTCTCTCTCTCCTTCTCTCATTCTCATGCCCCATCTCTCTCTAAGTGTGGCCATCCACTCTGAGTTCTTGAGAGAACTACAGTCGTCGCTGCACCGTCGTACTATTGGATCTCCGTCTTCCTTGGTGGATCTAGCACAAGTAGAAGACGTCGGATTTCGTTGGACGAAATCAGGAGATTCATGGCTTGGATCTTCATCGTGGATTGCGTGAAGCAATGTCTCATCATCGCACCTGCAAGTGCCATCTTCATCGATCGGACTTGAGTCAGGAGGATCTCTTGCTTTAGAGATCAAGTGATCGCAACCACGCTTCAATAGGTATTTCTAATACTTTATGGTTAGATGGAACGATCCAAGAAATGTTCTTGGGATCATGTGGTTTCATCATATGATTTAAAAAATTTTAATTCTACTGCACCGAGCAACTAGTGGGACTAGTCGCACCAATCGTATTGGATGCGATCATCGCACTTCCGTGATGCGCTTAAGGATTTCCCCATATCCTTCACAACGCCTGAAGCATTGTCTTGATCATGACCCATTCACCATTGATGTTGCCCAAATGCATTTTGTATGAGAAAAGTTATTTGATTCTCATCTTTCATGCCTCATATATGATTTACACTAATGTTTCGCCTCTTTGTATATCCGTGTTGTCGATTGTATAACTCACTCATCGATTTTGTTTAACACCCCAGGTCTCACTTTGGATTTCTGCTATACTTAAGGTGTACTTTATCCTAAGCATAGGGGGGTGTTGAACTTGTTTTGTTCATATATCAGTTTGTTCTATTACTTCTATTTTGTTTCTAATACTTAGGAACATTTGGCCCTAAGTATAGGTGAGGTAATATCTGTTTCTCCCTTCGTTGATTATTCCCTAACTTGTCCACCAAGTGCTGATATTCTTTTTCTATACTTAGGGATGTTTTACCTTAAGTATAAGAGGGGATAGGTCAAGTAATTGATTTCATGTACATTCTCTTTCTCAGTCATCCTCGCTTAATACAATGTTTTATACTTAGAATAATTTATCCTAAGCATAGGGGGGTATCCGACTTCTATTCATTTCAATTGTTATTCTTTGAGTCATTGTGGTATAGGATTCTTTTCGTTTTCTATACTTAGTAAGAGTTATGTCTTCCTTTGTCACCCTTTGATCTCTAAGAGGACATAGTTCGAGCTAAGATAGGATGCTATCGTATATATTGTATATATACGAGCAATAACTCGTACTACGGTGTTAATAATATGGTTAGTATTTATAAAATGTTTTAAAAACTATTTTTCAAAAATGTCTGTATATTTTTTGTAAAATACTTGTATACTTTTTGTAAAAACCTTGTAAAATTATTTTTGTAAGAATGTTTGCAAAAATATTTGTAAAATTGCTTTGTTCGTAAAATGTTTATAAATTATTTTTGTATAAAAATTATGTCTATTGTAAAAATGTTTGTAAAATGTGTGGAAACAAAAATGGTTGCAAAAATAATTTGTAAAGTGTCTGTAAAGTATCTGTAAAAATTGTAAAAATGATTTCCTAGATGATTTATAAATTGATTTTCTAAATTATTTGTAAAATGTTTTGTAAATGTTTGAAAAAATAGTTTGTAAAATTTATGTAAAACATTTTTTCATATGGGATATAAATTATGGGTATATAATTTATTTGTACATATGTGTTGTAACATCTTTTTAAATAAAACCTATACTTATTTGTAAACTTTGTGTATAAGATCCTTGTATATAATTCGTATTTAATCCTTTTATAAAATTGTAAAAAAATGTATTTAAAAACATGTAAATAAAACCTTTATAAATATGTACATATTTTTGTAAATTTTTGTAAATTCTTTAATTTCTTTCTTATAAAAAATACCTAAGAATTATAAAATTTCCAAGACCCGTAAAAATTTGCATAGTTTTGAAAGTCCCCACAAAAAGATTTGTAAATATTCTTGTTTATTATTTTTTCTGCATGTGCATTCTTTAGAATTTGTTGACATTTAAACTAGTATGGAATAAAAATGAAAAATGGAGATTCGTTAAAATCTTAATCCACATAACTTCAGAGGAACCTTATAGGATTTGGATTTGAGACTTTTCAGGTCTAGCGACTTAATTATTTGAATCGACAAGGCTATGTTTGCATGTCATCTTGATTGGTCTAAGTAGAATATTTTGAGACACACATGCCCCTTATAAACAGAGGCTTGACTTGGATACACACTTTGCATGTAGCTCAACATGTATGAGGTGGTGAGGGGGCAGAATCCTTTGGCTTGGTGTAGCACACAGATGTGTAACAACTAGTGGAAACACTCATCCTCGTCTAGGGAGGGTAGTACATCTCAACCTGATCAAGTGGCAACGAGGCCTAAGACATGATGCTTTGGGTTGCAACAATGCTTCAAAAGAAGGATGCTCTACTATTTCAAGAAGAAAAATCGCTTATGTACATGCTGCACATTTTTTATATATCATAAAAAAGAAAAGAAAAGAAAAAACTCCAGAAAAGGGACAGGCCTGATTGTAAATAAAATACATGCCGGAGTATATATAGAAAAATAAGAAAAGCTTATGTGATACAGAGTCTCATCTAATGGATGCTTGCAACTAGAGACTTCACTACACTGTCAAGCTCCACGGGATGTGTGGCTACACTAGATATGTTCCATTCTCTTCTTTCCCTCTGTTCTTGAATTGGTTGTACTATAACTTAGAAGGGAATACCTCGCTGTAAGAGGAAAGAGTTGCTAGGTCGGGGGGACTAGAGTTACCTTATTGAGGGAGGTTGTTTCTTAGCAACTTTTGATGTGGGGATCTATATTCCACATACACCGTACAAGTATAAATCACAATCATAAGAGTTTGCATATGTGGACTTGTTTTGACCTGACTATTGAGGAGACCTGGCCATAGAATTGTGGAACTTAAGGGTTGTTGAGTCTTAAATCTCTTTCCCAATATGGTTTCGCTAAAACAATAATCCAAAGGTTTGACCGAGCTCAATACTTCAATTTTATGAATATAAGTTTAATAATCGACATTATTTCGACTTATTTCCATTTTCTTTTCTTTATTTTTGTTTTCACTTCTTTTCAAATAAGTGTTTACTAATGGACTAGCAAAGGTAAAATATAGGAGAATGATGAATCCATAATTTAACATCGTTAATCTTTTATTTTAGCCAAAATCATTAGAAAAACATATGTAAATATGTGTTCAATAAGTTTCCATTCACTAAGAGTTTGTTAATAATGTATAATTAACATTTATTTATCTAAAATAAAAGAATAAAGCATAAAAGAAAAGGAAATGAAAAGGAAGGTTGTAATTATGTAATAAGTACATATTGACCCAAACACCAAGATCGTATCAATGATTGGTTTGATCAACAAGGAATAAGGTAGGGAGAGATAATGTCCTCATTTATCCAAAATTCTCATCTACTATCATCTATTATTTATTCTGTATTTATTTTGTAAATAATCTTTACTATTCTTATGTATTTATCTATGTACTATTTACAAATAAAATGATTTCAAAGTAAGTTATTTTCTCAATAAACTTGTAAATAATAAGGTTTTGTAAACAATAAAGTTAATTGTAAAGTAAATATGTAAACAAGACTAATTAGCTATTGTGTAAATATGTCAAAAGTGTGTGTAATGTGTATAATACTATATTTATATAACATATATAAATAAGTTATAAAAATCCAATAAAAATATACTAATATGTCTTAAATTATTTTGTACATAAATAAAATATAAAATATAATGTCTTTTGTAAAAATAATAAAATAAAAATATGTAAATATTGTATATAGGTATATTATACATGTACATATTAATGTATATAGTATTGTATATATATTATTAAAATTATTAAAAAACACTAGAAATCATTTGTAAAATAACTAACTTTTTTATTTTGATCATTTTCTATCTTAAGGTCATTTACTATTTTAAGTTGATTCCTTTTCTTTTTGAAAATCAAAATTTCATATTGGTTGGCCCCGGTCTGTTGACCCGGGACAACCTCCTTCCTTCTCCTAATCTGCCCCGGTTGGACCTTGACGGATCTCTCTTCTACATTTACTGTAGCTCAGGTCTAATGGACATTTGCCTCGAAACACCAGCTCGATTGTTTGTCAAGGATCCACAATCTTTGGGGATACCTAGGTTTTGATGGGTCCTCCTCGATTCGCGTGAATCCTCTCGAATTTTTCAGAGACTTGGGATCCCTATTTAATACGTTCAACAGCCTCTCCATGCCTCGAGTTCACTCCCCGGACCTCTTTTTCTCTATCGAAACCTGTGGAGTAGTTATAGTGCTTTGCTAGAGTTATTTGGAGCTCATATTGATGCCGAGTTGAGTCGAGTTGCTTCGGGGCCAGAGCTCTCTGCTGCGACAAGCCCCCTCAGCCTATCGCAAATATGTTAAGGCCACAACCCAACTGACCACCTCACCTTTCTTTACCTTCCAATCCTCGATCATCATGTCACCTTGTTTTCTTTTCTTTCAACGTTTCTTTTTTAATTTCATATCGTCGCCGACATTTGCCTTCGCTACTCCGAGCAGCGAGTCGGATGTCAGTCCCAATCATCCATCTGCATCAATCGATCCAACATCTCATCTCTCACCCTCCAACGCAATCTGACCCCTTTAAGATTGATCATCGGATGGAGATTAAAGCTTGAATTCCCTCCATCACTGACACTGGATGTCATCTCCATCTACATGATGCTTCTTTACTAGTTTCAGCCAAAAATACTGGATCAAAGCTTCATATCTAAGCTACGAGTGTCCTTGTAGGTACATGTGCCCGAGAGGGGCTCAATTTGATTCCTATGTGAAGTAGCGGAGCTGCTCCAAGTAGGGTACCTCTCAAATGATCATCAAAACTCCCATTGAACCATCGAAGCACTCCATCAGAAGCGGAACCTCTCCAACAAAGTGCAGTACCATTTAGTCAATTGATATGAATGCTACATCTCTAGATTTCTCTGGTCGAAGTTAAGCCGGTGGTCCCTTCATATGAGTTCCTCTAGCAACACCTCTAGCCATCAGACGAGAGTCCGCACCTTAGATTCGATCTGAACCACTCACACATGCACAGATACCAATGCTCGGATCAGATCTAGGTCAGATATGCGTCATACATCACATCTTTTTCCTGTACCGTCAGATTAGCGTCGGCACTGTACCAGAATTGCCAGATCCACCTCACGTGCGCCGCATACTTGTAGGGGTATATTCTGCTTTAGCCCCTCATTTTTTCTCATTTATGTTTCAGTCTAAAAATTGTAAATAATAGTATAAACCTTTTGTGGTAAGGACCTGGTAGTTTTCATATTTGCATTTTATTCCATTCTAACTAAGCTCACATGTGTGCCCAAGTGCCTTTTGTGGGATATTTATATGTTTTATCTTGAACCTTCATGCATTAGTGAAATAGATTGTGGTGACTTGCAAATATGTCATTGTGAGAACTAAATCATGTGATACATTTTTGCTAGATTTATTGCATGTTTGGCCTTGCCTTTCTATTGCATGTTATTCATTTGGCCCTTGAACTAAATGTAATTGCTATTAGGTCTTTATGTATCCAATATTTTTTATTTTCTTAATTTTCTATTGCAATAAATATAAAATTCGCTCCACAAAATTCCATAAAAATTATCTGTAGATCCTGCTAATATGTTCTTTCCATGGTAATTTTTTAGACGAATTTATTTTAATCAGTACTATTAAAAATCTAAAAACAACTCGAAAATTCAATGTTTACCTTCAAAAATTCATAATAATTCGAAACATGATCTAAAAACTCAAAAACATTAGGGTAGTTGTATTTTGACTTGTTTAAACTACTGTGTAAATTTTGCTTGAAAATCATTTATAAAACTCTAAAACAAACCCCTAAAAATCATATAAAATCTTTTAAAAATCAAAAAATTGTTTTTTTGTCTCAGTTTATAAATATTTAGATATTGTTTTTATGAACCTTTTTTAGGAGTTTTGGGCTTATTTTTCATTTTTAATTCGAAAAATACTCCTAGTTGTGCACTATGAATTGGACTTCTTTGTTTTTTCATTTTAAAAAATCCTAGAAAATCTAAAAATTTTGAAAAATTACAATACCAATATAAAATTATCAAAAACACAAAAATATTTTTATTGGAGTTTTCTATACATTTATACTATATTTTAAAAACACGAAAAGAGTAGTGGTTTATCCTTTATTAATTATCTTTTTTTGGTTTGCTTTAAAAATTAAAAATATAAAAAATTTGCAAAATAAAAAAAATCAAAAACTCCAAATCAGAAAACGTGAAAAATATAAAAATAAAAAACCCATAAAATGGTAGAGAGATAAAAATTCACAACAATCCAAGAGGAGTTTTCTTTGAATTTCCCTCTTTATTTTCTTTGAGTTTTCATTGAATTGTATAACCTTGTTTAATAATTCTTGCCTCCTTGTGTCCGAGCCTATGAGCTATATCAGGTTAATAAATAATAATTTAGACCACTCTCTTTTACTAAGGTGATTCATTTTGTGGTTGAATAATTTTCTCAATTTCCAGCATGATTTCTGGGGTGACAATGACCCTATTAATTTACTAATTTCATTAAATTAATGCTAGTCACTCTATCACATTATCAAGAGTCTTCTATGAAGCTGTTGGTCCGGTTGGCGTGGACGGAGCATGCTAGAGGGAGGAGATATTTAAGATGAAAGATCGCCGGAAAGAAGTCCGTTTTGTTCTTCTAGACAATCGTATAGCCTTCCGATCAAGCATTGGTCCCATATCTAATCAGGGACCTTCATTCTAGGAAAGCGGTACTCTACTCCTATTGTTCACCATAAGTGGTGTGCACATGGTGCCACCAGAGCCATCCGATAGTGTAGCACATACCCCCACACACTTAGTCATCCTGCCTTTTCTATTTTACAACTAATCTTCTAAATAAAATATCATGATTAATATTATATTTATATATTTCGAGTAGGGACGTAAACTTCTATAATATTGCATATAAGTCCTTTCACATCTAGTGTAACGACAAGTAAGGCGTAGTGAATATTACAGGATGCCCTCAAACTTTCTATGTATTTATTAGAAGCATGCATATTTTAATATAATTACATTCGGCTCCATGTATCTTTAACCATTTTTATTTTGTGCATATTAGTTTTTCCATTACTTTAAAAATAATAGAAAAAATAATGTGGATGTCCGCTAGCATGTTGAATCCTGCATAATTTATTTTCAAAAGTTAAACCATTTTTCTATCTACTAAAAATGCAAAAACACACATTTCTTCCTGTCTAAATATAAAAAGCCGTAAAAAATATAAAATCATTTCAAAAATATACGAAAAAATTAAATTATATATTATTATACATCATACCACATATCCAAAAATCACTATAAATACAAAATTTAAAACGTAAAAATCAAAAAATACTAAAAACTTTAAAAATTATCACAAACTGAAAAACAGAAAATATATCTTTTTATTTTTGAATTTTCTTTATTATATACAGTATCTATTTAAAATAGTTTAGGGTTTATTTTGGGCTTATAAATATGCATTAGACTTAAAAGAAACTCAGATATTTAATGTATGCATTATTTGATATATATATATATTATAACAAAATATCTAAATATTAGTGAAAGGTCTTCGAATATTATGAAAAATAGAGAAAATATAAAAATAAAAAAAATTAGTTTATTCATTGTATTTAGAAATATTTAGATATATATAAAGTATAATAACCTATATTCAATATATACTATATATTACTTATAATATGGGGTTGATGGGGTTGCCCCCAAGGGGCAGCCAACATGGCTGCCCCGCCCCATTTTTGGGCAAATTTTTTTATTTTTTTAAAAATATCATCATGTATATTCATCATTATATCCTCCTATACAGAATTCGAATTTCGTCAGAAACAGAGACTCCTACGGCCTCCATCCAGACAGGATCGATTTAAAAAATCGTGCGACCATTAAAAAAATGGTGTTTTGATAGAGGTCGTAGGAGTCTCTATTTCTGACGAAATTCGAATGACGTATAGGACAGATATAGGGATGAATATACATGGTGATATTTTTCCAATAAATAAAAAAATTGCAAAAAATAGGGTGGGGGTAGCCATGTTGGCTACCCCTAGGGGGCAGCCCCATTTTTCCCTTATAATATACATATACTATTTATATCAAATTATATTTATATTTTAAAAAAATAAAATAGAAATTTAGAAATTGTAAAAATAACAGGAATATATATAACAATTAAAATTCTATATAAAATAAATAAAAATAAAAATTCACATAAAAATAAGGAAAAATACAAATAAAAGAAGTATGTACATTATTATTATCTAGTAATAATTAAACTAAATTGTTTTTTCACAGTGTTCAACAACTTAGGCTAGTTATACCTATACACACATATTTATCGGCGTTACAATGAAGTTGAACTCACTTCATATTTATCTCTTATTTTATCTGTGGGATAATTGTTGTCTGAACTAGAGATTAGTCGACACAACGATTAGGGTTAGTTGACTTCGTCGAGTCTCCATCCTTGAGTAAGTAAAACCTACTACGTCATGCGACCATAGTGATCGCGAGCTGCCATGTGAAGCTGAGGTAGGTAAACGTGCATTGCACGCAGGGCGAGGGAGTTTTACTTTTCAACCCATGGAGGTTCACCATATTCTGTATAAGTCCGCAATCCAGAAACTTCACGCTCATCGCACACCCTCTTGGATAAACTTGCAAGAAAACAGCTACATATCGAGGTAATTAAAGAAGCATGCATGTGCACTATTTTCTTTTCTTGGAACATGATTATTTCTCTATATTCATCTATAAAAGTTGCACTATGAAACACAATTATTTCTCTAGCTATATGGTATTTGATTCTATTTTTTGAGCCTCGATTTATTTATTGAAATTCAATTGATATAAATTGTATATTTTACCCAGATGATCCCATTTTATTCATATAAAATCATAATAAATTCATTAAAAGTCATAGTAAATAAAATTAGTTATTTTCTGACTTGTGCTCAACACTCAACACATTTGCATGCCTAGTTCTATTGAAATCTATTAATTGGTGATTTTCGGAATCGTATTTTAATGAGTTATGAATTTAGTATTTTTGAGATTTAAGATTTCTCCTAGACAAAGAAAACTTATTTTCTACAAAATATTTAGTTTTCTAATTATTAAAACTCATTTATTTTAAATCACAATATTTGTATTTTTTAATTCATTAAAAATTGTTTTGGGTCAAAAAATTCCAAAATATTACAATAGCTTAGTTTTGCATAGTTCAACATTCTAGCCAAGTTTAAGGATTTTTTTCCTTAACTTTCTTAATATTTTGTGAAAACACTCTTGACTTAGCGAAAATTACATTTCCCATTTTATCCACATAAAAAATAAATGCTCTCTTAAAAACTAATATTAATTAATCTAAAAGATTAATCCGAAAGATGAAGTAGTATCTCTGTATTCGACCTTGGTCTTGGCAAGTAAAATAAATTCGACCACTTGTGCATAAAAATGATTAATTACTTAAGTGGTTGTTCTAATTAACCCTTAATTGTCGGACTACAACAATATAAAACGACACAATTAGGGTAATTAATCATTTTTTCACACGCAACGATAAATCTAAGCTATTAGTGATTTCTCTTTGCATGTTTTCCCCTTCCTTTGAGAATGATTTAAGAACATAATCCATGTACACAATGTTCTTATTTACATTTGCTTATGAAAATAATAGTGTACTTATTATTGATTTATTGACAAACTTACCGGAAGCCTTTAATTAAAAAAATTTAATGAAAGCCTCTAATAAATCAAATGTTACAATATGCAACAAATTACTCATGATCATACCAACCCTTTCTTTTGTACCAAGATATTATTTCACCATAAAATCGAGGCTTCCTGCATTCGAGACAAGAACTCAAACGCCACTACTTAATATTAATCGATTACCATGCAGCTTACCATCATGTTTACTTATTAAAAAGATGATCATAACTATGCTTTCATCATATATAAATTGATTGAGATTTATCCTCTCTTTTATTTAAAGTGTTGATTTGTCATCTCTTGATTTTCTATATTGGTATGAAGTATCACAATGAAAAAAATGGAGCTAGTTTTTGATTGTTAATAAGCAAAAGTGTTTGTGGATCTTCTCCTAAAATTTCAGCATATAAAACTTTAGAGCATCTCTCTCATTTATTCTATGGAGACTTCATAGTGTACATGAGAATTAAGTAAATATCATTCATATTAACAAGGATTCTTATCACTTGTGACCCTCTTCGATATTGTAATATTAGTTATACCCTTCTCCTTTTGAAATATCAGCTATATCCCTATCTTCTTACACCATTATCACTTATTCTATTTTGCTAGTTTATCATAAATTTGAAATAAATCATGATTTATTCAAATCTTTGGTTAAAGAGAGCCAATACTACTAAAATATTCTATCCCCGCTTCTCCATTGCCCAACCACTCTGCCTTTGACGTCCTCCGTTGCCGCCTCGGTGAACGTTGTCTTCGATGACGATCTATGAAATGCATGATAGTGCATCTTTGCTTGGTTCAATTATGAAATTCCTCAAGGTGAAAACTTTCAGCGGTGACTGACCTTGATGTCGATGGAGGTTGCTGGTCTCAAAGAAGATAGGGGTCTCAATGATGAAGACTTGATTGGGGTAGAGGGAGATCATCTATCCCCTTTGGTTGTAGATGAGTGAAGCAACCCAAGCACCATTGTCTTCGATATTTTAACCCTAATGGAATTTAGGTATTTGTTCTTGCTTGTTCTTGAAATTTCCAACATCTCTGGACTTCTTGTTTCGGAGTTCAAGTCCATGACATGGGTATCGGAAGTTCTTGAGGCTCGAGGATAAATATTTGGGCCTTTGGCTTGATGGATCGATTATGCAGCTCCTCAGGTTGATGCTAGGAGCCGTTGTCATTGGACTTTGAAAAATGGAAGATCAACGATCAACATCTTCCCTTTCAAAAGGATTTTGTTACAAATTTAACTCCAAGCACTGTGTCCTCCAATCTCGCATCAGGCAGTGTCAAAATCAACAACGAGGTCAACTCCATAGGTTGTTGCGCTCCTGACATGAGGAGTAGTATTTGATGAATATGAACTCTAGATTGACAGATCTTGCAACAACCACATCTGAAAATTCATAATATTGTCTTGATTATTAATTAATTGGACCTCATGCATAGTAATGGTGTTATATAAAGGGAATTACCATATCTCTTCTATTATTTGATGCAATCCACATCACAACCTTTGTTATAAAAATCATCCTAATATTTCTTTCTTCTAATTAGACTTCAATGAATCTCCTCTTAAACAAGAGTAATAGATCCAATAATTCCCTCCCTATCGAAAAGTGTTTAAAAGAAAGAACCCTGCTATGCAGTTGTCTCTGAAAACAATAATGAATTACCAGAAATTAAAAAAAATCGATAGCACAAGAGGTTGAGAAGAAATCAGAGAAGAAGATAATAGCAAGGGAATAAATTAATTCATAATAAAGAGAACAACTTAGGTTGCTAGAAAAGTAAAAGAAGTATAATCTAAAAAGAGAAAAAGGAAAGAATCAGGGCTCCTTCATTGTGCTCGGCTTCACGTGGTGCTATGATAATCTCTAGGAGCTCCTCATTAGCTGGTTAGTGTTTCGAGATCAACAGTGATTGACCTTGAGCTCATGATGAACAAGTTGCTTTGAAATGCTTGCACTGTGGATATTGGTTAGGCTTCAGTGTGGTTTCAAATGCTCAAACTAATGTTGCCCATGGATCTCGTCCTCGAGATCACCCAGAAGCTCAAGGACTCCCTCTCCCCCACCCCTCCTTCCCTACCTCCTCCAATCCTCCTTGGAGTTTCTCCTATCCTGCCAGTAACCCTCTTGTGCATGGAGCACTTGTGGGAAAAAGGGCCTTGAAGGGGAGGGGCGGAGGAGGAGGGGATGGAGGGTGAGGGGCGTAGGAGGAGGAAAGGTTGGAGGGGGAGGAAGAAGGAGGAAGAGTTGAAGGAAGAATAAGAAAAGCAAAAAAAGCATTTTTACCCTCAATTTTTCTCTGGTTACTTTTATATCCCAAAGTTAACATCCATTTACGAATAGGATTAACAACAACCAACCCGAGGGGCACAACCGATCACTATGGTAGAAGCCTAGGGCTGAATTTATATTCCAAAAAAGGGAGGGGAAAAACTGATTTTGCAATATCTAAGGATGACACATCTGATAAAAACCATATTAACAATACAACTACATGAATAAATGTTCTCATTTTAGTTATGTTTGTTAATGACCTCAACAGGACAAACTCAAGGCCACATGGGGATTTCCACATAATTCATATGGATTCTGTTTAATGCGTTCGGGCAGTTGATGTTAGCCAAGTTCACATTAATTGTGTTTTTTCTCTACAAGGAATAATGTTGAACATCATTCCTTAATTACAGGATCGTTCCCCATACATGTGATGGCTCTTCCAGTTATTCAATTGATGATAAGTAGCGGCTAGAAGCAGGGTCGTCCCTAAGCCTTGTCCAAGGGTGCAACGGCACAATGCCCCGTAATTTGGGGCCCATCTCTAAATTGGCTACATATAGTTAGTTTTTATTATTTTTATTCCAAATATTAAAGATGAAAACGGATCAAATACGGATCATATATGCCTATTTTTATATCCATATTCACTTCGTCTCTATTGAATACAGATACACATATGATCGGATATGCGTTAAGGAAATCGTATCCTTAAAAATACGGATACGAATCATATATTTATCAAATTCGGATATGGATTAAATAAAAAGCAAACCTGAATACAGATTAAATAAAGAGCTAATCCAAATATGAACCAATGAAAGAGTGAATCCAAATATGGATCCAATAAACATGGAATCCAAATACGGGTTTATTAATGATCATATACGAATACAAATTGATATTTAATTAAAGTTTACAATGATTTTAAAAATTGAAAATGAAGTATAAATAAGTTGCATCTTGACAAAAAGGATTGTCGAGGATCCATTACTATATCTGCATCCATATCCTAAAAGTTTTGCAATCCATATCCGATCCGTATTCGATTAATATTTGGATACGGATATCCGTTCCGGTATTTTTTTCGAATATTGTAAGCGCATGTTCGGATATATCCGTATCTATTTCCATCTCTATCAAATATCTATCCAATGTCTAAATGACTACACAGGTCCATTAATTATTTACATTTGCATGTGTCATTTGACTTTTCATATTCCTAAATGCCTAAAAAGCCTTTGAGTTCCCCAATGCCACATTAATATCTTAAAAGTTAAGACCACATTTTGAACTTAAATGTGTCCTTTGAAGGCATATATGGCCTCCTCCTCGTGTGATTTGTGATTTCCGCCACTGCTGCAATTTCTCCTTCTTTCAATTTATGACTAGTTGTTGTCGGGCACCCTCAAATCATGACCCCAGTTAATGATATTTCCTATATTTGTGCATTGTAATTTTTTCCCTTAGATCCACAAATCACGGATATTTTTTTGAGTCGCACATCTATTCACCATATTTGTGTAATTGTAAATCATCTCTTATCGTTTTGTCTAAGAAATTACAAAATTGAAAATTATTACACATTGTAAGGGATTGGGAATGTGGCGTTAACAACTTGAATTGTTGTTATCAATTTTAGAAAAAACGTCATCTCTCATTCTTCAATCACAGGACATACGTTTCCTTTTCAAAGTTTTTATTGTCATTATAATCAGTTTTATATTTGTGGTAAGAATATTTTATGGTTGGATTGTGAATAACCATCAAATAATCTTTTTAGGTAGCTTATTTTGTTTTCCGTAAAACTATATCTTTATTATTTAATTTAGGTTTCAAGACTAGTGCTTATTATGATTGAGAAGTTATTTTATTAACATATATATGTTTGGATCTTGGACTGTTAATCAAAATTGTCAGCTTGGCCTTACTACCACTGTCAAATAAATAAATCGTTGACTTGATTATTTTTCCATAACTATTATTTTATTGTCTGTTTAAATCATGTATTATTTTTATTGTAATTAATTGTTTAGTACTTCTTGCTTGAATATTATTATTCTCTAATCATATTTTTCTGCCCATATGATATGGAAAATAGACAGTAAGCGATGAACCTCTTAATTTTTAAATATTTTTGTTATTGTAGTCAATAGATATATGTGCTTCTGTGCTTGAACGTTCTCAAAATTCTTAAAAAAACAATGCCGTACATTTTTTTACTAGCTATTTCCCATAGCTTTTGTTTGTATTTACGTTCCTTGAGTTGCATTATATCTATAGATATCTATTTCGATTGTAGAATTATTTTTTATAATTTTAATTCACTACTTATTGTTTGATGCTCGTTGATCATAAACATACATAGTTCTTTTTTAAAAAGAACTTTATTTATTAGAAATTTACAAATTAAAAAAATCAAATTATTTTTTATTGGGGCCTTTTTCTTCTCTTTTGCCTAGGGCCCATGAAATGTCAGAGACGACACTGGCTAGAAGTCGTTGATGCCATGCCAAATATTACATTTAAAACATAAACCGCACAAAATGAATTTATTGCATAACATGCTAAAACATAATAATGAATATTATTCACCAACTACATGAATTCAAAATTCATAAAAAGCAGCACTTTACATAGGTGCACTTATGTTCCATCTACTTGCATAATTTATATAAAAAAATAGCTCATATAACATATAAGGACTGCTAAATCCATACTTTTGCCCCCAAACACAACTGTAAAAAGGCGTTGTAGCTGAAGGTCCTATGATTTAACACAACAAAAAACTAATGATATACTGTTATTTCTGAGATCGAACTAAGAAAGGTTGGCTCGAGATCCCATGGTGAAATTGGAAAATGTTCACCAGGCAAATGTTGATTTATCGGGAAAGAATATGTTTGCGAAGTCTCCAATGGCATCTCCACTTGTCTGTCTGCAAATCCCTGAGGGTGTCATGGGATTCCAAGCTGCATACTCCACAACTGAACAGAGAAGTAATAGCAACAAAGTTATTATAGATTAAAAGCTGCAACTACAACAATATCAAGGCTGTTTGAAAACATAAATCAGGATTACAGATTTACCATTGCCTGAAGATAATGAGGTACCCCTTTCAAAGTTTGCGGGCACTCCCAGATCAGGGCAACTTTCATTGTGATTCAAGAAGTCGGAGTAAGGTGTCAGACACCCAGATAGATATGGATGGATTATTGGATAGGATCCATTCATAAGCTGTGCATATTGAGAAGTAACTGTGGGATATATGGGGTTATTTATTGATGAATCTGAAGTTGTGTATACTGCCTGAGGTTGAGACGCTATGTCGGATGTGATAGTTCCTTGCATGGGGAAAATCTGGAAAATATAAGCATATCCTCCTCAGAAAAGAACTTGAACATATCGACGTGCTTACGGTAGGCTACTTAGAAGCAGTGAGAGACAAAAAGGTTAGTAAAAACTTGCATTAGTTGCATGTTCAGGGCTTTGATTAAAAAATGACGAATACAAAGGAAAGTTTGCACCTCGAAAGATGAAAGCTGGCATAAATCTTCATGGATAGTATTTTGAATATCCAAGAGAAATGGGCTAGACTCAATTCCATGTCCACACTCAGAAAGAGAACTGGTGGTTGAAGCCATATTTAAATTACTTGCTTGAGTTTCCTGGAGATCTAAGACTTCATCATCCAATCTTATACTGCTCAAATTCTCCATTGTAATATCTATCTTTCTCTTTGATTTCGACTCACTTCGAACTTCACTTGTCCTTTGCTGTTCATTTCTCTTCATAATGCGACATAAAGCAAACCCTCCCTAGAGAAGAATAACTTCTTAGTGATAACCATGAAAAATGTCGTGAATTACACTAAAAAGTTTACATCAGACTAACATACCACAAAAGTTAGAGTTCCATGGCCAACTTCTTCACATAGGCGGTATTCATGCATAACCCAGTCGGTGCGGTCTCCACCTGGAGCTCTTCCTTTGTAGAAAACAAGAGTTTTTCTCAGGGCCACGGTAGAAGGATCATAGACGATTTTCCTATCTTTGCCAGTAGCTTTCCAGTAACCTAAAGTAGTGGCACGATTTGTGCGTGAGCCATTAGGATACTTTTTATCACGAGGGCAAAAGAAAAACCACTCCTTGTCTTTGTTGGGAAGGAAGGATTTGTCTGCAATATGAACGATTAAAAAGACCTTTCAATAGTTCAGCTAATTTATTGAATAGACATGGATTATATTTTACAATTAAACATTCATAAAAGAGATAGAAATATGAAAAATACCCAGAGGATTTACGCATCGAATAAGATCAAAGTGTTCGGAAAATTAGTATAAAACTAGACAACATTTTTAAGTGATCTGATGGTTGCAGAGGGCATCCCATCCAGATGGCCCAGGTGCAAGCCTACACCATCTCAACTCAAAAGACTATGACTTTAAAATATAATGATCAGAGTTATTATATTATACCTCAAAACTTTCAAAAAAAAATAATTTGACTTTTCTTCTTTAAAGTTGAAACCAATTAAATAATTAATACCCCGAAGAAACACATAAAATTATAGAGTTCAAGTCTCCAACCTCTGTTTATTTTCAGTTGTCAGGAATAAACAAGAAGTCATGATATATGGAGCTTATGATTCATGGAAAATTATTTCTGGGTATTATTATCATCTTAATCCAAAAAAAAAATCTTGGATCCAGGTTAGGTATAAACTATCAGCTTTGTGCTAATCCATGCTTATATTTACTTCTTATGATAGCGATCACAGCCCTCGTGTAGGCTTCTGATCTCTCCAGCTCTCCTTTAATACACCATGTAGATACTAATACAACTCATCATTATTATCATTACGGATAAGTATTAGTGATTATGGTGATTACATGACATAACAATAGCCTTCCCAAACTGTCATCAAAATCTGAGTAACATGATTTCTTAAATGAAATCAATGAAGCTTAAACAATGCAAAAGAAGCCCCAACACATATTAGAAAGCATTTAACATTAAGGCATAGAGAGAAGTAAGATTGAACCCTTAACTACACTGATATGTCATATACCACTTTATTAAACAACCAAACATCAACCATATTGCTTACAAGTGCCCATATGAAATTGTTGTTCCAAAATGCATGCAAAGAAAAATAAAAAAGGAAGGTAACAGCATTAAACCTGGCAAATCCCAAGGATCAAACTTGTACAAATCAATCACGGGGATAACCTCCAGCTCAATCTTGGAACCATCAACTTTCCTCTTCAGATAGTAACCAACCAGTTCTTCATCTGTGGGATGGAACCTAAAACCAGGGGGCAGACCCACTGCACCCATATTTCAAAGCTTTGCTGATGCTCAAAGACCCTCACAAAAGAAGAGGGCGGGAGCAAACAGTGATTTAGAAGAACTATGATAAATGGTTGGAAAAAACAAAAATTAATATTTATACTAAAGTACACATCTAAATTCTGGATCCCCAACTTAAGTGCCCATAGTATATCTATTAAATATCTGGAAAATCCAGAAGTAGTAGCATTTCTCGAGTAAATGCTTATTCAATACAGTGAAAAATTTACAGGGGAGGAAGCTCATGTACCTCTGAATCATCACTCACAGGACTCAAAAAGATTCTCTGTGGTCAAGATCCAATAAAACCTCTTTAAAAACCGAAAATCCTACAAATATGTAAGGGGGAAGATGACGAAGAAGAGAACTTTCAAGGTACCCAAAAAGCAAAATCACTCAATATTTCATAAACTCTTGAAATGATGAGTGGGGGTTATTGGACGAAGGCGAGAGATGCGAGAAGTGGAATAAAGAGTATATATAGGGTTGGGGAGTACACAGAGACCCCACCAAACTTTGAATGGACGAATGATATATTTTATATATGGTAGAAAGCTACGGTTATCCTTTTTTTTCTCATCTAACTTAATTTATGATGAAGGAGAAGAGGATGTCTTCACTTATTCCGCATTTGCTTTGTCGGTAAAGATAATTCTTGCTCACTAAGGCTATGTTCCGTTGGAGAATAAATACCGGAATAAGGGTTCAATTCCTTGTCTGGTACGATTCTCAAAAGTACGATTATTCTCATCTGCATCATATTATTTCCCTTTATTCCATCCTTTTTCCTATCATTATTCCATTTTAACTACCTTTATTTCATCTTAATATCTTTATTCATATATTTCTAACCAAACAGAGAATAGACCATTAATCTCCTTAGTCCCTATCCTTATTCATGCTTATTCCCCAACTGAAACCCTTCCCATAAAGGAAAAATGTGAAAAATCCAAATACAGGATAACTACGAATGTGTTACCAGTAGCGGAAGCAAAGACACTAACACATGGATTTGTAAGGCTCTTTTGTAACTAGGTTGCGTCCTTAGGAGGAGGCAATTAGTCTCCACTATTTGTGGAAAAAAGAAGGAAATACGAACAATACAAAGAGCATAGTCATAGGAAGTTGTTATATTACTCATATACAAACGAATCCCAAACTCTAGCGAGACCCTCATACTCGTAAGGTATGGTTGCAAGAGATGGACATCAGATGATTCTTAAATTAGGTTCAGCAAACATATGTTTAGATTCACGGTATATAAATAGACTTAAAAATTATCGCCTCAGTAAAAAAGATAAATTGTACCGAAATTCTTGGACCACAAAAACGAGTAGGAGTTTCTAAGACTGGGACATCGATGATAAAGTGGAGAATTTTATAGGATACAAAACGACTGAAAAGGAGTAGCTATGGACAAAGCCCAAAGGCTGACAAGTAGCAACAACATGTGGTATCAACAGTGTCTTTAATGATAAGATGTGGAAGTTATGCTGTGGGGATGTCATGACCTCCCCCACGAGATGCATGCCAATAAGTCCTCCCTTCCTCAGCCGCAACTTTGATGATATGACGTGACATAGCTTTAGTTGTGCCTTCTTTGCCATTTTTTTCAAAAAAAACTTCTTGCTTGCACTTATTTTTTTTTCTAAGAGAATGATGACCGTGGTGCCATCCTGTGATATGAAAGGCCAACTAACCGAGTTGTCCTATATATTATAACATGGAAAGTTTTTATTGCAAAATTAAGCGGGCGTTCAGTATAGGCATAAGCAGAAATAAGGATGATTCTTCGTCTGGAAAGATAACAATAATGTCAATTAAGGACCAGTACGGTGGAAAAAAGATATGAATAAGGGTGGAATAAGGTGAAATTATGAGATATCTATGAAAATAGTCGTACTCCTGGGAACCGTGTCAGACAGAAAATTGACATTTTATTCCAATACTTTTTCTCCCAATGAACATGGCCTAAACAAATTTTACATAGTTAAAAAGTAGTAGCAATGAATACTAGGCTGTCACAACTATTTAGCTATCCTACTTTTAAAATTAAAATTTGCTTTTTCAATGGTTTTCTTCATTGATTTATTAATAATATAGTCTCAAATGAGTAGTTATACCATGTATAAAAGTCTAACTCATCATGTATTCAACTTTGTTTTGATATTTTTATATCAACCAACCATGATTGACGCATCTTTTTTATTATTAATGTAGCGAAAATAAATAATTAGAAGAGTATAAGATAAAGATAATATAAAAACAAACAAATCTATGTTGATACTTGTAAAAACAAACTTCTAAAAATATCTTCAAGCAAGTGGATTACAAAATGCAAAGATGAGATCTAATGCTATGTACTCACCTCACCTAACTTGTCTTTTTTTAACAAGCATTTTTCTAAAAATAATATAATTTCAGCTTCATTCTTTACCGAGATATTAAAAAATGACGCTATGTATGCTATGCAAAAAAAATCTATCAATAAATTTTAACATAAAACTCAGCTCTTAATGTTAAGATTCTAATGCATACTCCGTACGTTCATCTTCAGTATTTTTTTATATGCAAATGCTAACATAGTACAGTTCTATAATCAATTCTATAGCCAACACTACAACAAAATTAAGTTTTAGCGACGGTTTTTAGATGACAGTTTTCGTTATGATGGATATCTGCCACCTAAATTCGTCGCATAAATTCCGCTTATGACTGGGTTACACATTCCTCGTAACCCTAAAACCCTCTCCCCACGTTACCATCCATCCCCCTCCTATTTCCACCAACGAAGCTATGCGGCGCTTCCCTTACCTCCATCTCCATTTGGGATCTTCCTCCGTCTTCTCTAACAATCTTCCCGACTGTTTCACTCTCTTCCCTCACCTCCGGCGTGGTATATATAACATGTTTTGTCTCGATCTCGTAATTTTAACATTCTCTATCATTTCTCAAGTGGCATTCCTTCTCCTCTGTCACCTCGCTTGCCAGTGGTGATTTAGGGTTTGAGGGAGGGCTATCACATCAGTTTATTGGACGAAGAACGTGCCATCTTCTCGTTTCTGGATTCGTCTGCTTTCTATTTTATGCTTTCTACAGGTTCGATTCTCATTCTCATTTGTCGAATATCTATCCTTTGATCCTTTTGTAATATCATTGATGGCGTCGGTGGTTCATCATGGATGGAAGGTGATCTCAGTTGTTCTGTTCTGATGTTATCGGTTTCTAAAATTCGAGATGATTAGTTTGTGTGTGGAGCATGTGTTTTGTTTGGTAAAAATGGTCCGCTAGTCTCTGCCATTCAGGGTTAATTTTCGGAGTGTATTTGTTGTTTAAAATTATGGAATCCTAGACATCAATCTCGTTGTAGCAAATTGATATTGAGTGGCATCAATTGTTGATCACTGTGTTTGTGGAGTCGACGACTGTAGTCAGTATAGCCTAAAAATTATGATCGGCTTGTTTGGATTGACATCCACTCATGTGTACCCTGAATATTTTCTTGAAGGACAGATTCCTGTAGATCTAGAGAAGCCACCTGCATTTACCTTTCTTGAAATCCTGCATTTTGAGAGGGTTTTTCAAAATGTGAATAAATTGCATTCTGGTTAAATATTACCACATGTTTCAAACTTATTTGCTGATTTCAATGGTTTCACCATAGAGCAAAAGAGCAACGCATATGATTTTGATTCACTTGATTGAAGGTTAACTCAGTTGAGTTATTTAACAAAGAACAAAGACACAGATGTTTTGAAAATGTCTGCTAATAATGCCACATAAATATTATTTTCTATCTTCTACAGTTGGCTATAATCATGTTATCTTAAATTTGAAAGGCATGTACTTGTATTTTCTTGTATTTATACTTTTAGTGTTGACTTTATAAATGATGAAAGTAAAGTCCAACCCATCGACCCTTAAACAATCAATAAAAATCTTCCAATTTCCTTTTAATCTGTAACATCATATATTTCCAGCATCTCATTTTCTTAAGAAGTTATAAACGAATGGATAATAAACTATCCATCTCTTGCTTGGATCATGGCATATTATTCATCATGATAAGCATGACACCTGCAACTATGTCCACTTAATATAGAGTTCATGCCAAATTTAACCATTGTTACCTAGTCTTTCAACACGTCAAGAATTAGGCACCAAATAAAAAGCATCAGTTACTATAGAACATTGTCATTAAGATCCATTACTCCATCCTTGTAATTTCAACATGGCATTGGATGGGAAAATCAGACCATGATTTGTCCAGGAAAGATTGCCTTGTAATTAAATTTGGGTTTTGTTAAGTATAGCTCTATTGGGTTGATGTGAGTGGTCCTTTATTACTAGTGTGTAGCTAGTTGCATATGTTGAGAGAGATAATCGAACATTCACGCACACATATATATATGCATACACACACACACACACACACTCACACACGCATACACATTGCATTATAAATATAGAGGCCCTGTGTGTATAGAAGTATAACATAATTGTAATCTTGGTATAGGAGATATACATTTATAGATATATAATAGACATACATGTACATGTATCTCCGTCCATTGCACGACCTTGTCGGTTGTTTATCTCTACCCATCACCATTGTTTCTCACGATCACGACTCCCACAAGGAAAGTGGATCATCGGCTGTAGCCGCTGCTATAGCAGACTCTACAGTAGTGGCTTGAGCCGCTCGATCGTGATCGAGCGGTTCACTCGAATTTGCATGGTACGGGCCACAAGAAGTGTGAATTCGTGCGAACCGCTCGATCAAAATCGAGCAGCTCAAGCCACTACTGCAGATTCTGCTGCAGCAGTGGCTACAACAGACGTTAAACTCGCTCTCACAAGGTGGCAAGACACAAATCTATATTAATTAATGGTCATCTTACATGCATACACATCTGGTTGTAATTCAAACATATAGTTAGTTACATGAGAGAAGCAAGAGGAGAGAGATGACAGTCCTGCTGGGTGCCATCTTCAATTCTGTCTCGTGTGATTTATCAGAAAGGAAGATAACCATGTATTTATAGAGTGGAACTGCAACGGAAAAAGGGGTAAGCTTCTTCCTAATTTCTTCTCGTAATTAAGATCTGTGTTCATTTGATAAATGCTAATTTTGAATCAGTTTCTAGTGTAGTATATTCCGTAAATAACTTTGAATCAGTTTTTCTAAATTTTTATTATTCTAATTTGTTAGATGCCTGGTTGTACCATCTAATAACAAGATCCTATCGTTCAAAGTGATGTAGTGTTAAGTTTGAATCTGATTTCTTATGAATAATTAATCTAAGTCCATTTAATTTTTTTTCTGTATATGGTGTTTAGCTTATCAACTTGTTATTTGATTTGCTTGTCCTCCTATCATATGTTATTTTGGTGCCATGCGTTTATGATAGTTTTTATAATTATTTGCCGGTGTTTTGGGTTTATGTGCCATACATAGGAAAAATCAGGAAGTGAATAAATTATTTCTTTATGTGATCAAACATCAGATTGTCTTCCACAAGGTATTGTAGCTCGAGGAAGCTTAGTCAGAGCATGCGTATTTCTTCATTGAAACACTGAGCGTGTCCCGTAAATTCATACATATTCCCTGATTCTGTATTTTTTAAAATATTTATCAAATATATGTGGGATACTCTTGGAAGAATGGTAAATCCTCAAAAAAATCCCAATGGAGTTTAATCATATTCTAAATTATTTGAATACTTTTTATTATAGCTTAGAAAGCAATAATGAACTTTTAAATTTTAACAGGCAAGCAAAAAATTCCAACACAAAGCTTGCAAAAGATTTTCCAGTCGTTTTCAAAGAATTTCAGAAAGCTCAAAGTCTTGCAATGGAAAGATAAACAACCTTGGCTTCTGCTTCTCCAAGGTAACCCTTAGAAATTTATAACATAGGTAATAATATGTTTATATGGTGTGTGTGCAAGTATCATCAAGGGGCTTCTACATGTCATAAACCTGGTAATTTTAATAGTTACGAGTCCCTCACCCTTGTAGTCTCACTATTCTTGTGTGAGGATAGATTTCTTTTGCCTTGCCTTTGTTCATCAACAATTTTATGATTTCAGGCTTTCAGTGGACATTTATTCCAATGATACATGTATTGTTGTAGCAAGTCATCATGTAGTCACGCTTATTCATAATGTATTGCTTGTTTATCTTTATGTTCTTATACGCGGGCATTGTGCCACCAAGTTTTCCTTCCCCCTCCAGCTCTCCTCCTGACATCTCTGCTCTTGGTACATTAACTTCATGTTAAATCACGTGAATAATGTATAATATCAATTGAGCTGGTATTAAGCGATGCATATTGTATTTTTTTGCTTAATTTCCTTTTTGTTCTATTATGCAGGAAGTACGCGGCACGCCACCAAGTCCGCCTCCTACAGCTCTCCTCCAAGCACATCCACCCTTGGTAGGTTATTCTTTTGTCAATAAACATAAATAATGTAGAGTTTCATTGACTTTCTTTCTAGACACATATTTCTCTTAGCAAATGCTATGGTGTTGATCTTTAAGCATTTAAGAAAACGTGGCAAATGTTCCTTATGAGATTGTTTGTTTACTGTACATGCATCATACATTTTTTTTCTAAAAGAGAGATGCTAAAGCTTAAGCCATTTTTACGCAGAGTCTGTTAAAGAGTTCAACCACTTTTGAATATTTAATATGTTGTAAGAAATTAAATATATGAGTTATTTTATTAGTTTAGCCAAATAAAAGTGTGGAAAGAAGCTTATATAAACATGTTTATCTATCTCATCATGTTCCAAAATCTGAGAAGAGAGTTGAGGAATTCAGAAGATACCCACTTTTTTGAATATTTCCTTCATTGAAATTAGATGGAAAAGTAACAGATATAACTTAAGATCTAGTGAACTCACATAGAATGCAGTGACAATCCTGGCAGAATCACCATGTACCATCTTGATCTGCATGCTGAAGTGCCCAAACAGATAGGAGGCCCTTGATTGGAAAACAGTTCCCGAAGTATGCCCTTCATTTATAGAGCATTAAAATGGGTCAAGTAGTGATCAACGGATGGATCACACATGTGTTCTTATCGAGGTTGAGATGAGCCTTGTTGCCGCCATTGTAGTACTTGATGTGGTCAATGGTCCATGTGGGGATGTGATTCTTCTGGAAGGGCATGTCCATTGGCTAAAGTGGAGGGCCACCCAAGGTTATGGAGATGATGACTAGGAAGAAGCATATGGATAGTGCGGGGATGTAACGGGCCATTTGCGTCTTAATGATTAAGACTATGGTGGTGATAGATGTTTGGTTGGAAGGGTTGGGGAGGGAAGGCTGGGGTTGAGGTGATAAGACTGAGCATGTGTTTGGGTCGAAAGCCGTTGACTTTGTTGCTGCAATAACGATGTTTGTTACCTTCAGAGATCTGGACCTCTCCAGGGGTCATTGAAAAGAGGATGAATCCAAGACTGATTGTCATTTGTCATTGAAGTCTCTACATAGCAAGTAGTTGATTAGTAGGAAAAATCAAAATAATCAAGTTGGTTAATTTCTAAACATAATATGGCACAAATTCTGTTTTGAATTAAAGAATCCATGGACAGATTGTACCTTTATTCGTGCACTTAGGATATATGATGAGGAAATTACCAAACGGTTGTAAGATTCTTTCTCGATGGATGCTAAGTTTGACGAAGTCAAACTGTGTGCCTCGGCGTTTTGATATTATTGCAATGTGTTTAGTCCAGATCATCATTTCAGCATGGTAACATACTCAAAACTTATATATGCTAAGTTGAGGAATACATTATATATTCTTATATTCTAATCATTCATTTTTTTTCATATATATAGGGTCATCAATTAAGTAATGATCCAATTACAAATTTGCAAATATTTAAAGTCCATTATATTCTTTGGTATTAGAGTAGTTGCCAAACTACTTTACATCTTCATTTTTTGGTTGAACATTTCTTATACATCTCTCACTTTTCCCTTTTTATATTATTGCAGAATCAGCATAAAAAATTGATATGTAAGCATGGATGCAATGCATAAAAGAATAAAAGGTAAATCTCTCTTTAGTGAGTTTGATATCATCTAATATTAATTTTCACTTTTGTTTCTATTCATGTATACTCTATCGGATACACCGAATTAACACAACAACAACACCATTGGACATGCTTCAATTTTGCATTATGTAAAATGTTTTCCTTCTTTTACACAATTTTATAGAGGTTCTAAATTAGTACTCAAGACTATTCATATGCATTTTATAATAAGTTTTCAGGTTTAAGTCTAGATATGACATCAAGGAAAACTCAATTAATTTAAGATTGGTAGTTAAGTTGTTTGAAAGGTCATTAATTTTTTTCATGTCCAGGTAGGATTGATGTCAAACAGTAGATTTAATTTGTCAAAAAGTTGCTGCTGGAAAAGTAAGAAAGAATAGCTTGCAAGTAAAGAAAAGGAAGACTCTCTAGAGATATGTCACTACGTAAAATAGTGATTATAAGAGAAGCCAACGTGTAACCGTTGATATATGATTTGTTACGAAGAATATAACAAAAAATATAATAGTCATTGCAAAAAACCCGTGGATTATGATGGTGATTCATCTGTGGATGATGCTTCTAGTCCCATAAATTGGACTGAGTATCAACGATGAGAACCGTCTTCCACTCCATCGATTGAGTTCCTCGCACGATGTGGACACCTGTGAGTATTAATTGAACTTTTTTATGGACTTATGCATGATGAAATTTCTCATTGTTAGTGATTTACAAGGAGGAGTTCTTTTTCTTTTTCGTCATCACCTAATTGTATCCATCACTTGTAGGTGATTTACTGTGTATCATCTTTCTTGTTTTCTTCGTTAATAAGAGAATGAACTTTAAAAAACGTGTGACCTTAAGGTGATGCCATTTTCTCTTGAGAAAATTGTGATTTGTGGGGTTTTTAGTAGAAAAGAGAACCAATATCATTCCATCCCAGAATCATAGAAAGCTGAAACCTGGTAATACAAAAAGATGGTGCAACATATAAGGGGAAGGTTTTTTAAAGAAATGGAGATAGCACGAAAGTCACAAGACAGAGATGGCTTCTGAATATAACTTGTAGATGCAGAATCAGGAATGTTATCATAATTTGCTAGTGAATTTTGTTATGCATGGACCTAAAGGAGAACTGAGTCAGGAAAGATTAGATGCCCTCTGTCCCCTACCCAATGTTTGACACTCCTTACCCTCTCAGAAAAAAAATGATGTCATCCAAATTCTAAATTAGGTCTTTTGTCCTCAAATAATTTTTGTATAGAATGTACATACTTGGTAAATTCTCTTGTAACTCAATTTGATGTGGGCCTCTTGTATCTGAATGGTGACTTGAAAACTCACACGACTTGGCATTCTGCATCAACTCTTTTGCTCCTTTTGAACGGCAAAAATATGACTTTCTACAGATGGATGCTGCATATGTTTACAGATTTAGATATTCTAATATAGGAAACATGCAATACTGTGGCGTTTAGGTGCTTTCTTATCTTTGCGGAAAGACAATCATACACGGTTGATGTATTTTGTGGTAGCAGATTTTTACATCATATTGTTAGTGTAGGAAAATAGAAAGAAATTGGAGGAACCTGTATACTGTAGCTAGAAATGTTAATTGATGACATGAAGTGATTCGTAGATAGTGTGATTGCTATTTACAGTCTACATGGGTTTTGCTACCTTCATCGTGAATGATTTATATGTTATAATTCGTCTTTAGTAAGATCACATCCATTGAAGCACTGCAAGGAATCTAAATTCTTTCTTAAATAAAGGGTCCTTTAAAATAAAAGCAGCAGCTTAATATAATAAGATCACATCTGTTGAAGTACTGCATGACATCTCACCTAGTTGAGCTACCATGTATCCTTCTTTTTTTCCATATCAGTGGTTTTAATTACCATGATAATATCTAGGGATTCTTTTTTATCGCAGGGGATTGAGACCAAGGATGACATGGAAGAAAGTTAAATATCGGTCGCTCTCCTTGCTTTATATATAACTTCAGAATGAAATTAGTTAGCCATGATATCTTTTTCGGCATTAGTTTACATCTCTTCTTTGCTAACCCCATATCTTATGCTTGAATGACTATATTGAAGATCTTAAAGCTATTGGTGTGACAGAAGTATAATTAGCTATTGATTACCATCAAGAGGTATAACAGCCTTAGCTTCTAATGTCTACTAGAACTTTAGGAGATACTGTAAGTTTGTTTTGCAGGTGATGCTGAATTTCTCTTAAGAATACGAGGCCAAGCTTGATATCAAGATCACTGAATTTCTTGAAGGATTTTGAAAATTCCAAAGCTCACATTGCCGATACTAATGTGGGTTTTTGTTTATAACAATATATAGATGTAAAATATTTGATGAACATGTAATGACATGTCATATTTTTCCATTGTAGCTAGATAGCCGACTTTTATAATGTACTTCCATAATATTCTATTGTATTCTAATGTTGTTGATATGTACATCTATGTACAAGATGGAATATAGGCATGTCTCCATTTTATTTTTTTATTGGTTTTGCAGTCGGGAGAAATCATTTTTTTCGATTACAATTGGTGTTAAAAAGTTTGAATTTTGTTATTGATTGTCCTTTAATTGTTATGTAGAGGTATGTTGAATTACCCATGTCATTTCTTTCATCAAAGAAAACATGGGAGCTGAATTTGCGTGTAAGAATGTTCCATTTGGAACGATTTTTTTGTGGCAGATTTTCTGTCACATAATCTTATGGTGACGGATTATCTGTCACCAAAGTCTTTGGCCACGACGGTTTTGGTGTCCACTTTGTGATGGCGGAATATCTGTCGCCATATAGGAATCTGTCACCTTACTTCATAATTCCGTCACCACAGGTCTGTCATCTAAAACTTGTTTTGTTGTAGTGCAAATCAAATAGTAATCGACTTTATCAGAAGGGAGTACACAAATTCTATTCTAATTATTTTTTTCAATCACGAAATGTAAAGTAAATACAGAAGAATATTGCATAATCGACTTAAATGTCAACAATGACAATATAAATGATGGTTGAACAAATGAAGAAACAATAAAATTGGTCGGTAAAGACAATTCACCTCCGAACAAAAGATAGTACTGGCAATTCTTAAAATCAAATTAAGTGTAATCCGCACTGTTTATAACTCACTCTCAGACTCTGGACTCTGTAAATATTAGACATGAGACTATATTTGGATAATATAACACCCTCTCTAACATCCGCAATATCCTCATTATGATATGACTTGTCGCTTTCTTCGTATATAATCGGTGGATGTACAACTAAATTTTCTTTTTCCTCTTATTTCTATGTAGGGATAATTCTATCTCACATGAAGCATGTCAGCTATTATAAACACACTCTTATATCATTTATAATGTTTTGGGTCTAACATCGACTATTATCAGAGAAAATCAATCGTGCTCAATTGTATCTATTGACTATGTCTCAAAATACTTAATCGCACGTTGCCAAGTGGTCTTTCCACAGCTTGTAACAACTTCTACAATTTGTTATTAAATGTAAGGCTACGATTCGGATATTAACACCCACTCCCCACAAAGCACCACATACACAAAATACTCACAAAATCTGAGAGTATGTCACAAGGGATGTGGATTACCACTAGTTGGTTAACATGATCAGTTGACTAGCCAATAAATTGTCCAAACTAGTTCCATCTTTGATAGGCCGATGGGGTTTGAGCCATTATGTCTAGAATTGTATCAGAAGTGTTCTCGTTAATACCGGACAGAGTTTCTCGAGAGGTGAAATCACAATTATAATGAGATAGGAGAAAAATACTATGCACAACATGCACTAATCAATACTATTGGGAATAACTGATGGAATATATCGCATTGTAATCCGGTAGCATTTTGCAAAATATATCGAAAGGATTATAAATTATAAAATAAAATAGATAAACTAAAAGAAATTAATGAGAATTCCAAAACTTTCAAATTTGCTTCTGAAAACTTTAAAAAAGGATCGCGAAAGTAATGCCTAAAATCAACATCTACATGTGATGGAATTCTCTCCAGTCCACACGAAAAAATCGTATTTGAATACGTGCTCAAATTTATATTTATTTCGTCGTAGAAGTAACCTTCAAAGAATGTGGACAAAAAACTAGAGTTTGGAGGACAAGTGTTGATGATTTCGACCTTTTTTTTAATTTCATTAATAAATATTGTAAATTTACCCGACCGTCGAATTATATTGAAATTTTAGACATAAACACCATCTTTAAAAGTCTCCGTTGATACAATAAATAAATTAGTTCCATGCCTTCATCGAATTTCTCGACCTTTGTGTTCATTTCAAAAAATTCTAATCTTGGGTATTCTTTATATGTATTTTAATCTCATCCTTGTAAATTGACTAGTTGACATGAATTGTCCACTTTTTCTTTAATATGAATTCTTCATAGCTATACAAATCAAAGTTTGGATTACAACAAAATTGAGCTACAATGACATTTTTTTAAATCTGTCACTAAAGCAGCAAGTATTTAATATATAATGACGATATTATTCATTGTGAGTTATTTTTTATACTTGAAATTACCAATGAATAGTGTATCACTATATCATTAGTGATAGTCCATATAGCAACGCTTATCACTTTCTATTTTTCAGAAGTTCAATTAATCATCGCTAATTTTTAGTTTAAAATTTAGCAACTATTAGCTAAAATTTTCAAAAATAGCAATCGATAAACATCGCTGTATAGTTTGTTGCCAATGATTTAACAATAGATCTTATATTCGTCGCTAAATTCAAATATAAAAATTAATTGTGCAATTACAACAAATTGAGCCATAGTAATGCTTTTTTTTTCAAATATGTCACTAAAAATTTAAACATATATAACAATATTATTCGTTCTGAATTGATTTTTTATATTCGAAATCAGCAACGAATATTATACTTGTCACTAAATCATTCACGACGGTCCTCATAGTGACAATTTTGTTCCTATTTTCAGAATTTTAACTAATCATCACCAATTTTTTATTACAAAAATTAGCAACAATTAGTTAAAATTTTGAAAAATATCAATGGATAAACGTTGCTATATAAATTGTCACTAATGATATAATGATGGATATGGTATTTGTCACTAATTTCAAATATAAAATTTCGTAACGAATAATATCATCATTGTTTGCAATGCGAGCCCGAGGTGAACCATTCCTATAATAAATGTTATTGTAATATTTGATATTTCAATAAAAGTTATTGATTTATTTTCACTCAATGTTTGAGATTAAATGAATGAATGTACTATAAGGTCCCTAAGTACAATTAGGGTTATGTACAATGGTCATCTTGATGATCATATAGATGTTGATTGAATTGTTGAATCATATATGTTTATGCTTGGATGGATATCTTAAGAGTTAGATTGAGGACTCATCAAGCATTGTCAAATGATTGCTACGAGATGATCTCCAGCATGAGTAGGAGATGGCAATCCTTTCTCATTTGGTTGATATCCGACGAACCTCTTGATACAAGTCCTCTGTATAGGAATAGAGATTCAGAGTTGGTAAATAAGTTAGGTTAAAGAGTTGACTTAGCGAGATCGAGATAACCAAGTCCTATCGCGTATGTTATCGTAATATAAGCATCCATCTTTTGACCAGAGATAGATGTATTGTTATATGTCTGTGTACATACATTTGGCAGATCGATAAGTTGATGGCCTAATCAAGGTCTATACATCGGCGAGCTGGTCTGCATACAAGGGCAAATGAGTAATATGATCTCTCAAAGGGATCATACAGATTTACTTCTGAATAGGATAACATGAGCTCATTCATGAGATATTAAGACTGATTAAATTCCATGCATGATAGTCTTTCTTAGGAAGCATGACAAGAATTCGTAGGTATGATATATGCTTTTGGAAAGCATATGATTGATACCAACTCTCAATGACCGAATGAGAAACTTAATGACAAAACCCTAAACATGATAATATAAATTTATCTTTATCTTTGGGTTTATACTAGGACTTTTAGTATGTAGGATGTACATGTGTTAGGAATACCTGAGTGTGATTTTATCGTTAACAATTATATAATAAGTACGCTTCCATTCCGAGTGAGTGATGAAACATGTCTGGATTTTAGTGACTCCTCTTATTAGAAAAGTGATATGATCGTAGTCCAAGTGTTGGACATTGAGTTGAATGTGATTCATATGCATTGAGAAGATTAGATCTATGGCCTTGATTTAATTAAGCATCTATGTTAGGTCCTTGAGATCTAGATTCGAGGTGTGATGTCAAAATCCAAGTCACTGTATGTGGAACTTACAGTCACCCTATCCTTATCTCCAACTATACGAAGAGAAAGCGTATTGTTCTTGAAAGAGTTCAAGAATATTTCTATTGTTCAACTAAGTATCTAAGCATTGAGACGTTGATAACTAAATGTGATTTAATTATCTTGAATATTGTGAATGTGATTCATATTATTTTAATTCGTGAGAATGATTATCCAAGATAATTAAATGTAATTTAATTAACAATGATTTGAATAATGTGGATATTAATATTCATATTATATATATTATAAATGTTATTTAGAATATATTAAAGAGAGCTTATTGTAAATAGTATCTTCAAATTAATTGGTTATGTGAATTGGATTCACATTGGAAATCAATTGGAAATACAATTTACGTTATATTTTGGGTTGTGAATATGATTCACAATTATTTAAATGGCATGATTGCTATATTCACAAAATTAATTTGAAATTATTTTTTTGAATTAGTTTATAATAAAAGTTATTGTAAATAAATATAAATTATTGGAGGAGTCACCACCATCCATTCAATGGATGGTAGACAACCAGCCTTGACTTGATCTCAACGGTGGCTGTCCCCCCATTTTTAGGGAGGTGGGTAGCTGTTGCGCACGAAAATTTGGAGGATTGGAAAATTTGATGGTAAAACAATGTGTCGTTGTCGTTCCCAAAATTCAGTGACAACAAAAAATATATATTTTTTATTTTTAATTTTTTTGCTACTTATTAAACTATATAGCGGACATGATCGAACTCAGGGAGGCTACAATTCCCGAGGGTTATTCAATTAATCAAAAACTAATTAAAAGAAAACATGAATCTCAAAGGACAACTATCCTTGATTTTTGTGATTTATTTATTTTTTTATTTTTTAAAATTTTAAAAAATAACACGAATCAATATTCACAAGATCAAAAATACACACATCAACTCTTTTCTGTAATTTTTCAATTCATAAAAAATGCTCAGAAAAATCTAGAGAAAATATTGTTGGGTTTTACAAGTTTTGAAATATTTTTGAGAATTTTTGTGGAATTTTCAGATGTTTTTATATTTTTCTAAAAATCAAACAGTGAGAAAATATGAAAATGTGCATAGCCTGGAGTAATTTGCAACATAAATATCTTTTACGTGCCCAAAACTCCTGACATTTAATTTTACAACAATATAGAAGCAATTATCTATAAACAGGAACTGAAATCACTATTTTTGAATTTTTGTAGAAGCTTCTGTGATTTTTATAAGATTTTTGATTTTTTCAATTTTTTTTGGTTTTTATAAAAAAATAATGCATGAAAATCGGTCAAACATTAAAAGAAAATGAAATACAACTACTCTAATTTTGTTGGATTTTTTGGAACAATATTTCAATTTTTATGAATTTTAAAATTTCAAATAGGAAAAAATGACATGTTTTTGTTTTTTAATAATAAATGAAGGCAAAATGCAATGAAAATTTTATACTAAGAAGATAATCACATCAGGAGTGTAGCACAATTTTCTCATATTTTTTTAGCAACAAAAACTATTTATTACGATGAACATATCATGCACATTTAAAGTCTGTAACTTCAAGGACCAAAATGTCAATAGTTCTTGTTTTTGCATAAAATGAATAACAGCAGTAAATGGGAGGAAGTAAGTGCAAATTACCCAGGAAAAAATGTGCAAAGCACGTGCTTGTTCTGGCAGGGGTGCGTTTGTAATTCTGAAAATCTTCAGGGGACGGATTACAATTTTCCCAAATCTTTTCTTCTTTAATAGAATTTAGGGTTTCTCAAGTTAAAACCCTAACGAGACTCTTCGTTCCTTGCGATTACAAAGGGAGGGGAGTAGTGGACGACCCGCCCATTCTCTTCTTCTTCTTCGGCGGCGGCTGGCGGTGCGGATGGGGTGCGGGCGCGGGCACCAGGTGGTGTGAGGGAACACGAGATCGGCGAGGGCGGTGGCCAAGGCGGGTTGTAGCCCGTGTGCGGGCAGAGGCACTATATGAGGCACCTGGAGATGTTGTCGGCATCACGCAGTGCGGTTGGCGACGGACGTCGCGGTCAAGGCCACACTTGGGTAGCAGAGGCATGGTGGCCAAGGCGGACTGTAGCATTGAAGGCCGTGTGGTGAGGGTTGCGGTCTGGATGGAGATCGCCGCGGATGGGACGCGGGCCCAACGCGGAGTAGGTTCTGGTCGCCCACGATGCAGCGCCGAGTGGAGTATGCTGTGTTGATGGAGGCACGCCGCACCACGGCTGGAGGGGCGGATGCGATGAGCATGCATGGTGGAGCCGCCGGGGGCTGGCGTGCGGCGGTTCTGGCAGTGGCGGCGCAACCGCAAGGTGCGGTGGCGCGCTGAGGAGAGGGGCGGCGGTGCCCGGGGGCAGCCGTCACCCCCTTTTTTGTTTTTGTTTTTTTTTGTTTTTTTTATCAGATATGTAAATAGAGATTTTTTTTATATTTTTATTGTAAATCTGAAATAATAAATAAACAGAAAATGAGATTTTTTGTTTTCTTTTTAATGTTCCTGCAAAACAAACATTAGAGTAAAAGAATCAAATAATTTTTATTTTATTTTATTTATTTACAACTTGGAAAATGAACGGGGATCAGTAGAAAATGAAAGAGTCGGATCCGATCTCCGGCTACCGTACGCGGTTGGAGTTGAGAGATCCTGGGAGGTAGAATTTGAAGGCGAAGAGATCAAGAAGATGAGATGAAAAAAACGAGTCGGTGGCGGATAAAAAATGTGACAGATTTTTTATGATCTAGAAAAACAAAATGACGATGAATAAAAATGCAATGAAGTAAACAATGATTAAACTAGATATAAGTACGAAGAAAAATGTGGATCTCACCTTACGAGTGGAAAAGGACCGTGATCGCCTCGACAAGGCCGACTCGTTGTCACTGGACGGCTTGGAGAATAAGCAACTTTCTCAACGAAATTGTTCTCTCGGAGATCGGGTTTCTCTCTCTAAAGATTGATCTAGTTGGAATGAGGGAGAAGGAGCCATATAAATTGAAAAGATGGCATGAAATTTGATTTTTGAGTTTTTTGGATAAAGAGATGAAAGATGAAAATTGAATTTAATTTTTGATAGGTGGAAGAGAAGACATCAGATAAAGTAAAAGAGATAAAACTATTTACAAAATTATCTATTTTTTTTGAATTTTCGTCACTTTATTTATTTGAATTAAAGAATGTTATTTTTTTATTTTTTATGATGGTTAATTAAAAATAGCAACTATATACATATACTATATACATATATGACATTATATACAAGGGTAAATAAGGAAATTAGTTATTTTTGTGTGCGTGTTTTAATTAATAATAAAAATTTTTATTTTTATTTTATCAATAATTAGTAAGAATAATTTACAAATACATACAAGTATAATATTTACAAAATACATGGGAAAATTGCACAAACCACCCCGGAAAATCAACTTTTTACTCATAACTCCAAAAATTATGAAATCATAGCCATTTTAAAGATAATTTAATTTAGAATCCAATGGAAGTGAAATTGGTTTAATTTGAGTTCATATGGAGCCAGAATTGATTTTTCAATTAGTGCTTAGTGGCTTTTTCCAAGTGTGGCTATTTTTGTTACATTATTTAATTGTGCAATTATTTTTATTAATTAGGACATATTTTTATTTACAACTGTGGTTTTGAAAGTTATTTGATTTGAGGTCAATTAAAGCACAAATAAGTTAGTGTTTGTTTTATACAGATATACACAAAATAAGTGAGAAATATTTAACACATTTTTTTGATTTTCTTTTTAAGGACCCTTATCTCTGCCTACTTTATTCCTGGTCTATCAGGTCAAGTCTTGACCTTCTCTCAGGGTTCGGGTCAGCCTGTATACTGTCTTCCTTCATTTTTTTATTTTATTTTATTTATTTTTCCTTTCTTTCTTTATTTATTTTAGGTTAAAACTAGTAAGAAGTGTACAATATTTACACATATGCAAGTTAGTAAGAATATGGAGTTAGTGTTATATGCATGTGTTTTATAAGGGGTTTTAACTAAAATAAATGAATAAAGATGACGAATCGCAGATTCATCGGTAGCCTTCCTCTTAATCCTTTTATGAATATTAATTTAGTTCAAATGAAATTTTGTTGATTATTCAATATACATTTAATTTAATCTAAATTATGTATTGTTGTATTTTTACAACAAAATTATGGCCATTGAATAGAAACACAAATCAATTCAACCATTGATTTTGTGTTTCACAAGAATTGGAATCCATGCTCCCAAAGTACTATGAAAAAAAGAGGAAATCATAGCTCTTCTTTTACAACACTTTGTAAGTATCTCTCTCTATCTATCTATCTCATTCTCTTTGTACATGCCCCACCTCTCTCTCTCTTAGTGGTCGTCCACCTTTTGCCCTATAAAGAGTTGCCATCGACGCCACGCCATCGTGTCATTGCTTTAACCGTTTGTAGATCTCTGTCTCCTTCGACGCACCTCGCTCGTGGAGAAGACATCGAATCTTTTGCGACGAGATAGGAAATTTGCCTCTTGGATCTTCAACTCGGATTGTGAGGAGTACGTATGTCATCAACGCGCTTCCAGGTATCTCCTCCGTCGGATTGGACTTGAGACAAGAGGTACTGGCACTCAAAGCTCAAAGCAAGACCCGAATATATATATAGTTGGGGCTCTCTATTTGCTTGCCATTTTTTTGGCCGCTCGAGCCCATCCTGGGGGCGGGAGGGGTGTGTGAGGCCACCGTTTCCGTAGCCCAGAATATCTAATCTAATCGCCAGTCTGCCGGGAAGTAGACGTGCCGTTCGTACCATGGAGAACTACACGCTTCGCCTGCTCCCTCCGCGCTCCTGTCCAGAGCGAAGAGAAGGCGAAAAAGCGCCTAAGAAGCCTAAAGAGACCCCCTTCAACCCCCCTCTGGCGATGAGAGTTTGAGGGGAAAGGCAACCACCGGGATTTTTTGCCCTGGAATTCTCGGGAAAGGCAACCACCGAGTTTGAGAGTTATATGAAACGATCTGAGAAGTGCTCTTAGATCGAGTGTTTTATCACATTTAAAACTTTAAATTCTGATGCACCGAGCAACGAGTGCGACTAGTCGCTCCGATCACATAAGATGCGATCATCACTCTTTTGTAATGCGCTTGAGGATCTTTCCATATACTTCAAATGGTATCGGATCCTTGGTCGAGATCATGGATATGATCCATAACCCTATGCGATCATGATTCATGTTTTAGATGCACGGGAATCATTGTTTGTTGCATTGGATGCAAGATTCGAATCCATTATTTATGAAAGAAAAACCTATTATTTGTGCATTGTTTGGACTTTTTTTTGGTTAATAAAATATATTTTGAATGTTTAAATATATCCCAAAAATATTAACTTTTAGTTGGTACTAAAAGTGCATGAAAATGATTCGAATAATTCTCACTATGGATAATTATTTTACATGTATTGACGGATCTGTAATAAAATCATTTTCGCTTACTATTTTTTCATAATGAAATGAGAAATAAATACTTGGATTAAGTATAGAATCAAATTAGCAAGTTGTTCGAATTTATTTCGCACGATTCTGACTCCTTTTGCCTTGATATTCCATTTTAGTGGAGATGGATTGGAAGATGATTAGTCATCAAACCTCTTTACTTAATGTGTTTATAATTCAATGAAAATAATGGAAATTGGGAATATATATTGATTAAATATGATGGCTTATAAATATGAAAATAATTGATTAATCATCATAGACCATTGACTGAACATTTTGTGAAAATCCTAGTTTATCCTACAATAGTTGTAGGACAATCTCTACATGCAAAGCATTGCTACTTGAATAGGATTGGAGATTTATATAGAAAATATAATTATAATATTAATCAAAAATATTTTTTTATAAATATTATATGGTATATCATCAGTTGAAAGATAGATCATAATCTCAAATACAAAATAATTAAATTACATTATCCTAGCCCGGGATGGATATTATGTCTAGCCGGGGATCAATGCAGTAGCAGGTTGCTTTGTGAGGGGTCTGTCCCACATCCTTTGTGTACTGACAATGACAACAAGTAAGAGAAGGATAATGTTTGAAAAGATCATGGTGTATTTTTCTAATTATTAAAATTTTAGTGCTTTGTATTTATAATATTATACCATTCTTCAAGTAACAATCAAGTTTGTTGGTTAATCAAACTGGATTGATAATTGATTTAATATTGTTAAATTAATTATATTCAGTTAATAACATTGTATTGTGAATAGAGTCGTATTTCCCTTAGAAAAATTATTTATATGAATATAATACATAATAATTTTTAAAATTTGAATATGAGGTAGAGGATCACATAAGTGACATCTATGGTCTCCCGTCAAAGAGTAGGGTTACATCATCAGGGATTGTATGGAGGAGACGCATGTCTGAAGGGACAACTCCTGCATACAAGCACATTTGGATCGGGTCTTTGCTTCTTAAAAGAGTAAGTCAATATGTGTAGTAACCCGAATATTGGTTCCTCGTATTATTGGGGAGATATTGGATTGTGCATGACGAGTTCTAATCCCGTTGATGATTGGTTCAATTAAAGACGGGTCAACATCAACTTAGTGGTGGTGGGCTCGGGTGTTAATGATCAAATTGGGAATGCTAGTTAAACTTGTAAGGCAGAATGTGTTCCCGCTTCTTTTTACCCAAGTTACAGTTTCTCATTTTATTGAGATGTAATTAAGGTAGAAAAGAAGATCCCAGTTCTTGCTAGAGATTTAGCGATACATATATCTCTTACTTTGAACTTGATTAAGGGAATTAACTTTCAAAGTTGAAAAGGCAAGAATAACTTTATGAAAAATCCTTAATCAGAGTTTTTAATATTGAATATATAATTTTCTACATGTGCAAATATAATGCATTCTTAATTTCAAACAATGATGTCCATGAACCCACTCAATAGGCCTCTAGAGGTCAATCAATTGACCTAACACAATTACTCGGATTAGATCCGTAATTTGGATCTTGTCCTATCTACTGAGCGAATATCATATGTGTTGTCCAAGAACAATCTTGAAAGACCTCAAACACCGGAAGATATCAAATACAATGAAAAATACGATGAATATCACACATTGGCCAGATGTTATATTTTTGTATCTCTCTCTAATGTGCTTCAGAAGCAACATGTGGAGATAGATATCTGCCATGATATAATGTTGAATCTCAAGGAGATGTTCAGATATGTCAACCGAACATAGCATTATAATGCTATAAAAGAGCTTATTCGTTGCAAAATGCAGGAACAGACTTCAGTTAGGGAATGTGTACTCAAAATGTTTGGGTTCTTGTTTGAATTGGAAACTCTAGGGGCAGATATGGATGCAGATATATATAGTATGACTTCATTTTGCTTTCTCTGCCCATTTTTATCAATAACTTTGTGGTAACATTCCACATGAACAAGTTGAACTTGTCTAACACTGAGTTGTTGACTACATTAAAGTCTGTAGATGAGGTAGTTAAGAAAGACAATCCCTCTAGCAGTGCAATGGTTGCACAGGTCAAAGGGAAACACGGTTGGAAGCACGGATCTTAGAAGGGCTCGACCCAACAGAGAAAGAAGAAGAGTCAAAGTATTGGCTCGTACTCTACTACTTCTGCACTAGTGATATCAAAGAAGACCGATGTGTGTCATCACTTCAATAAGATGGGGCACTCGAAGTGTAACTATCCAGATTATCTGAAGTCTGTTGACAAAGATAAATCGCCAGCAGGTATGAATTCTACTTTCATCATTGAAACCAATTTTCTCATAGGACGAGAAGGTAGTTCGGTCATCAATTCTGGTGCTTCTATTCATGTATGCAATTTGTTGCATCTGTTTCAGGAAACTAAGATTCTTGATGAAGCGGAGATAGTTATCTAGATGGGATCTGATGAAAGTGATGCAATAGTCATTGTCGGGAAATACAAATTATCATTATCTAGTGCAAGAGTCCTAGTGCATAAAGAGTGTCTTTATGTTCCGGATATCAAAAGGAACTTTGTATATGTATCTAAATTACTTAGAAGTGGATATTCATTTCTATTTTGTAATAAACTTGTAATAAGTCGTTATGATAAATATATTGTGGACGGTGTTCTGATTTCTAGTGGACTATACGAATTATGCAATTATGAAAATGTCATGAATGTTACTGACACTAAAAAATACTAAAAGAACGAGGGAAGATGGAAATCATCCAATTATGATTCTACATCAAAGGCTTTGTCATTTATCTGTGGATAGGATCAATATATTGGTAAAGGATGTACCCTTAGATTTTCTACAGGTTTAATCTTTGGCTACCTGTGAACATTGTATTCGAGATAAAATTATTAGGACACATTTACGTAATAAGGTCACAAGATGCGAAGGTATTCTTGACCCAATACATACTGATTTATGTTGTCCTTTCAGTACCGCGATTCGAAATGGATATCGACATTATTTAATGTTTATTGAAGACCATTCATCATACATGTTTATCTTCCTATTACATCATAAATATGAACCTTTCAAAAGTTCAGAGAGTTCATGGCTTTGGTTGAGAACCAAATTGATAGCAAGAATAAATGGCTCCAATCTAATCGAGGTGGTGAGTACCTCTCAGATTAATTTAATGAATACCTTAAAGAAAAAAGTAAATGTCTCCAATCTCACTCCTCCTAGAACTCCCCAACTTAGTGGTGTTTCTGAAATATGCAACATGACTGACATCGACATGGTCCGCTAATTGATGAGTAAAGCAAATTTACCATTTAGTTTCTGGGGATATGTAGTAGAGACTGTAATATATATCATGAACAAGATTCATAACAAATCCATACATAATACTCCTCATGAGATTTGATATGGAAGCAAACCTAGTGTTAGACACTGAAGAATTTGCGGGTTGCTTGGTCCATGCGAAGAACGTGGACGCAAGTAAGCTAGATTCTCACACTTGTGCGTGCTACATCATTGGGTATCTTAAGAATGGTATTGAATACCAACTTTATGATCCTAAGACACATAAGGTCTTCGTCTCTAGAGATGTAAAATTTATGGAGTAGGATTTCCATAAGAGTCTAGACAAAAAGAAGTAAAAGAACTCATTGAATCCCCTAAGGCTATTGAGTTTCTTGAACCAGAAACTGAAGAAGTAAAACAAGATGAAACACTTGTACCCCTTTGAAGAAGTTTGAGGGTGGTTGCACCACCTGCAAGGTTTGGATAACATATGCCAGGTGAAAATGACAATGATCCTTCTTCAGTTGATGAAGCACTCACGGATCATGACATGGAGATGAATGCTAACAATAAAGTTAGAAAATGACTCCATGCATAAGAATGGTGTAGGGACCCTAGAGGATCCACCTAAAGTGGTAAAACCCACTAGGTGTAATGGATTTTCAAGAGAAAGAGGGGACTAGATGGGAAAGTAGAGCCTTTCAAAGCACTGCTTGTAGCCAAGGGCTACAAACAGAGAGAAGGCCTTGACTACGATGAGACATTCTCTCATGTGGCTAAGCCTAAGTCCATCAGGTAATGGCTAGGTAAAGCCGCATCTCTTGACTTTAACATCTACTAGATGCCAAGATGACTTTTCCCAATGGATACCTCAAAGAGTATATCAATATGAAGTAGCCCCAACGCTTCATAACCGAGGAAGCTAAAGTATGCAAGCTTAAGAAATCCATCTATGGTCTCAAACAAGCTCCTCATAGCTGGAATATAAGATTCAATGAAACCATAAAGAGTTTTGATTTTATGCAAAATCCTGATGAACTGTGTGTACAAGAAGCATAGTGGGATTTCCATTGTGTTCATCATGCTTTACATAGATGACATCCTTATCATTGGGAATGATGCAAGGATGGTGACCTGTGTTAATATTTGGTTACCCATACCTTCAAGATGAAAAATCCTGGAAAAGCCTCTTATATCTTGGGTCTGAAGCTGTTCAAAAATCGAGAAAAGAGGATATTGGGATTACCACAACATGGGTACATTAAGAAGATCTTGGAGTGTTTCCATATGGAGAAATCCAGGAAAGGTTTCCTTACCTTGAGACATGGTATCCACCTATCTAAAGGGATTACTCCTCTAAGTGTTGAGGAAAAGAAATCCATGACTAGATGACCCTACGCATTAACTGTAGGAAAATTAATGTAAGCCATGATAGTATCTAAGACGGACTAAGATTACATCTTGGACTATCGGGATGGTGATCACCAAGTATCAGTATACGTAGATTCTAACTTCCAATATGATATTGATGATCGAAAGTCGACATCAGGGGTTAGGTTCCTATTGAACAGTAGTGCTGTGAGCTAGAGAAGCATGATGCAAGAAGAAACACACTACAACTGATTCAACAACATGAGCTGAATTCATTTCTGCATAGTATGTTACAAAGGAGGCGGTGTGGTTGAGTAAGTCCATCTTTGAGCTTGGCGTAGTTTCCTCTAATACTCCCATCACGGTACTCTATTATAACACATGAGCCATAGGTCAGACGAAGGAACCCAGATGGCATCAAAACAACAAGCACGACGCTCGGATCACTCTCAGCTCGACGGAGAAGCACGCCTAGGAGGAGTTCATCTAGCCTCTCCGTCTACCCTTCGGATCACGCCTCGCCTCCAGTTATCATCCGAGCCGTCCGTGCCCTTCTCCTGTCAGGCCGCTAGGTACCAGATATAACGGCCACATGCACCCCACGTTCGACGCCTTGTCAGCACCGTTGGATCTTCCAGGAGGTGCCATCTCAGCCGCACACCATCCGCCGTTCACTGCCCAATACCTGGCCCTCATGTGTCCCGCACGTGCTTTGGCTGGGTAACTTACGTCTAACCCCCTGCATTTTATTTTATTGTCTATTTAGTCTATTAAATAAACTCGCACACTTGGATAATTTACTCATATGAACCTGTAGTTTCTTATATTTGCATTTTAGTCCCTACTTTGTGGAGACACGTGCTTCGACACGTGATTTTGTGGGCTTTTTGCATATTCAGGGCTGGGTTTTTATGACTGTTATGGAATGAACGATATGTTTTCAAAATTGCATATATACCCATGTGCGAACAATATTCGAACATGTGTTGAATTTTATGCGTATTTTGCATTAACCCCCCTATAGTTTCTGCACGTGTTTCCATTTAGTCTTGAAAGTTTGTTTTCATGCGTTCAGGTCCCTGTGTGCTGCAGCTTTTGTATTGGTTGAATAAAATATCAAATTAATTCAAAATTTAGTGAAATTTGGATAGTGGCTCCTGCCATTGTGTAAAAATTTCACTAATTTTTTGGGACATTTTTATTACTATTCATTATTTTAAAAAATTCAAAAACCCTTGTTTTTGGCACTGTTTGAATTATAAATCAATTAAAAATATAAAAACTCATCTAAAAATTACAAAAAAATTAAATATTGTTTCTTTTGTTGTTTACTTACTTCTGACTATTTTTCACTTCATTTGGATATATAAAACACTTAAATATTAAAAAAACTAAAACCTTATAAAAATCATTAAAAATTCTACAAAAATAAAAAAATGCAATTTCTCTTTCTATATCTTAGTTTTCATTCCTAGTTGTCATAAAAATTGTCTCCAGATTTTTAGAGGCTAATTATATATTTTTAATTAGCCTTTCAAATCTTGCTGCACATTGATTCTGATTTTCAACCTTTTCCTATTTTTATAAAATCAACTAAAAATTACAAAATTCTGAGAAAATCTCGAAGATCTTGCGGTAGTTGTAGCGCGTGATAGTGGCAATGTGGCTCACTGTGGGCCATCCGATATAGCTAATCGGATGGTGACTGTATGTCAAGGTTCATCGTCTCTATAGCCTCCTACGGTGGTGTTGGTTGTGCTCTAGTGAAACTCTCCTAGCTCTGCACGGTTGTGGGACGTAGTCTGAAACTCGACGAAGAATCCTTAGTTGATGGCGTAGAAGCTCTGATGTCCGTGTCTCAATGGGGTAGTTTGGATGGTGAAGGCGGCTTGAAATCATCGGAGATGGAGAGCTTGACATTCACCCGATGAGAGCTCTGACCATTGAAGTAGATGACATGCATATGTTAGTTTCCAAGTCGAAGTATACGTGGGGGACAATGACATTATGGTATAGATCCCCGATGACTGGAGGAATAGGGGATAGAGCTCTGTCTCCGATGAGACATGGGAAGAGGTGGGTTGGAGATAATATGTCTATGCAGAAGGGAGATAACTCTATCGAAGAGGGTGCGCGAGGATCATTGATGTGAGGCGGTACAAAGGTGATGATGAATGGAGTAGGACAATGTGAGGAGCAGACTAATAAAATCAGAGAAACTCAATGATAAAACAAAGAAGGATCAAGTGCTTACCTGGAGGAGTTGAGCGGTTGTCGGGTCTGTGTGCGGACTTCTGGGTATATCCATGTTCGTTGCTGAACTCCTCGATGATTGGGAGTATCTCGCCAGCGAGCGAGCATCGAAGACATGGCCTGGCATGTCCAGGGGTCTCACCGGAGGCGTAGACGTCATCATGCCTTCGATCCGGCCTCCCCCTGTCACAAGGAGGTGAAGAGGGGTTGGGTAGAGCCCCATGTACAAGTGGATAAGGTGATCTCATGGCGGCGACGGGTTATTTGAAGGAGGGAACTGGCAATTCTGATGATGGACAACATGGGTTGAGGGGGTGATTCGATGCATGGTTGAGGGGATCATGGAGCGAATGGGCTTCTGCGAGGATGAGGGATGATCGGGTTTTGAAATGGCAAGTTTAGCGAGTGATGGGGATGATTGAAGAGATGAGAAGAATGGAAAGGGGGAGGTGTGTGCATGAGGTGGACAACGAGGGCCATACGAGGGCCAGAGGTTGGAGAAGAAATCTCCAGCATTGGATCTCGTGATCGAACGGTTTAGAAAGGTACATGTGTAAGTGGTTCCGATTACATCGATGGAGGCATGATCGATGGATATGGAGGAGACAGGTTTCGTCAAGATAAGTGGGAAGAGATGGGTGATTCGGATAAGATCTGGAGTTGATCGTAGGGTGGAGATCAAAGGCAGAAACGTATGGTTGGGATTTAAAGCTCATAAAAACAATTGTGTGGCGGCCGAAAGCAACAAGTGACAAGAGGAGACCTAGGAGGTGGCAAACGGCCGTGATGTGATATGGTCTTTGATCTAATGGTGGAAAAGGATTCAGGAGTGGAAGACGATGAATGAAGGAGAAGAGAGCGATAAGACGGTTGAGAGTGGGGTGCGGGTGGCGCACAAAGAAGCGGGCCACGTGGCGCAACCAGAAAGTGTAACGTGGCCTAATTAGGTTATTATAATAAAGAATGTGAAAAATATGGTAGAAGGAGGCCAAATTTGGAAAAACTCAAAAGAAGAAAATTTTTGATCTAGATGAGATCTACAAGTTTCATGTTGACCAAAAATGGAAATAAGGTCAAACGATGGGAGAAATATCTTTGTGAGTATTTTTAATGGTATAAAAACACTATGATTTTTGCTTTTGTTATTTTTTGTATTTTCTTTTATTCAAAGGCTCAGATATGTACAATGATTTATCTGGTTTTTATTGACACTAATCTAATATAAGGGGTTAATATCTGTGAATTAAAACAATAAAACTGAGTTTGATCGCCCCGCTATATTTAAACAATGCTCGTCCTCAAGCATCTAAAAAATGAATAAGTTGGATTAACCCCTATTGTGCATGTGCATACATGATCTTATCCGTTCAAGAACTCCCAATTTTAGATATCCAAAATCTCATAGCTCAACCTTGACTTAATCAAGAGGCATCCAATTTCATTTTTCCAGACTCTCTCTTGTATACATATAAACTAAGGATATGACATTAAGTGTTGACTGCGATCGTGAGAGTAGAGTCAAAACTTCACTCAAGGTCCTTGTCCAATAGATTCTCCTAAGGACCCAATCCTCAAGTCTAGGGAATAAATCAAATATTGCGTCCAATCCATCGTCTCTTTAGTTGTCAGACTTAAAAGTAAAGGTAGCAGGCCAGTTGATAGAGGGTTTAGGATTGTGTCAATTTTTCTCTCCCTCTCATTGGAACAAGGTTTCTTTCGAGTTCCTTATTACTCAACGCATATTTTTGGTGTTGATCAATGCTTCTGTCAAGAGAAATTGGAGTTATCTGCACTTGTTTTTTTGGGAATACGCCGAGGTGTGCCTTTTTTGAGTATCTATTATACCTTCTACACCCAGACTTATAACATTTATGATGCAGAGCCCTTTTGGTGCTATCCTGAATCCTGGCCCTAATAGTGGTGGTCCAAGTGGACACTTTGAAATGGTTGGGATCGCTCACCATTGGGGGAATCTCTTTGATAATTGACTTTGTGGAATGAGATCTTTTTCAACATTTGATATTTCTTTGTATTCTTTTTAGCTAGCTCCACCGCTTTTACCAAGATTTAGTGCACAATGATCAACATTTTTATTTTATTAACACCCTGGAACATAGGTAGACGTAAAGAGATTAGTACAAGAACCAAATTCTCATATTGGTTAAAAATGTTGACACTCGGGTTTCATGTTGCCTTCAATGATTTTATCCCATCCTCGAGCATCCTTAAATCGATTCCAGACTTGAATCCCTCATACCATTCCCTTAAGTGAAAATTCAACTCATTACATCATTACTGAAGTCGTGCATGTGAAGGGCTAATCATATTCTTAGGCTGATCATATTCTTTGGGTTGAGACTAAGCACAAAAATCTAGCAAACTAGGGGAATGTGGATAATTAAGTCGAAGACCTCAATGGCTAAGGATGGTTAACCTAAAATCTCAAGACCTCTCAAATCAAGTGTTCTCGAACATCACTAACCCTATGTGAAAGTGAAATGTCAGGGATTAAATCCCACTCATTCATTCATTTTTATTCAAATTTATATGAGGACTTTAAGAGGCCTCATGGCTGCCTAAACTCAAGTGAGTAGTTGCATCTACTTTGTAAGTACAAGTAGTAGAATGGTTCCCGTTGCTTGATGTAGAGACTTACGCGATGTCCTCTAAACCACCTACTCCGTTAAGGGAGATCCTCACTGAAAGCAGCTACTTATTTGAGTTTAGTAGTCAATTTTGACTTTTAAAGGTTTTTTGTTTTTTTCTAAGTTTTATGGAATTTTTATTATAGCTAAAATACAAGTTAAGCTCATTTTCCATTATTGAAAAAAAGAAAATATTTTCCAAACCCTGTCCCCTATATATAATTTTTTTCAAGAAATTTTCAAATGATTTTTCAAAATAAGTAACACCCATTTTTCAAATCATTTTCGAAAATATTTTTCTAAAAACAATGTAAAATAGTATGGAAAAATTTTCTAAAGCTTTGAAAAAATTTGTCCACTTAGTTCATAAGACTGTATTCAAGCCTAAAAAGTTTATAATTTTCCAGAAATTTTCAAAATGTAGAGATATGGCTAAAGTACATATCTATTGTATACACGATATACCCCCTATACCTATATTTTGTTATGCCGTCATAGCAATGTGACAAAAAGCCATATCTCAATTTAAAGTATAGGAAAATATACGAACTGAGGAGGACACCCCCTTTACTTAGGTTAGAAATAACCTAAGTATCAGGAAGAAGGATAAATGAGTCAAGAATTTTTCGAGGACTTAGGTCCCCCCTACACTTAGGTTGAGAATAACCTTAGCAAAAGGATGGATAAATTAAGCTAGGGAGACTTGAGGTGAACGTAGAAGTTAGGATGGATGTACAAGTGAGCGAATGAATCTACAGAGAGAAACTGAGTCCCTAAGTTCACTGCGAGGGTGTCGAAAGGATTAATTCTCAATCAAACAATACCCATTAATTCACCAACTCACAAGTGAAACCAACAATAGTGGGTTAATTATCTTTACATTTTTAATTCTGACAAAAATCCATCTAATTTATGTAAGGATCCCTCAAAACATCCTTCGTAAACAACAGTGTTGTTCTCCACTTTATGGTCAACTTGCATTATGAGTCCCAATGATTATCTTAAGGTTATCACTATTTTAATGTGAACATAAACCAATCAATCATCGTCTACCTCTCATTCCCAATTTCCATTAATCCTAGGTAATCAGGCAAGGAAGGGAGGTTGAGAAAAGGCAATGCATTTGATAAAATCTTTATCTAGGATAATAGAGAAAACTAGGAGTGCATTGAGCTAAATTTGTGAAAACAAGTCTGAATTAAAAATCGAAAATCAAATGTATGCAAATCGATAAAAACCGCAACTAACATGCTTCTATTAGCAGGGAAGAACAGATTTAATGTTTGGCTAAGTGAAGCGATGTTTACCTACATCTAGAATTAAATGTGTGTCCTACCTATGATCAAACACATAGAATAAAAATGTGAAAGCTTGAAGAGTCGCATGCCTGATCGTAGGCTAACATTCAAGTGGGCCGATACTCACACAACCATGAATACTATCGTTCATTTACACTCACGAGTCTTCGAATAAAGACCGTTGCAACTTATTACAATGAATTAAATAATTCAAGACAAAAAATTTCTTTCTTCAATTTTTCTCTAATGTTGCTTCTACGGCTCCTCGCAGCGAGGCACTCCTGCTCCTCGCCTCCTTGATCACTAAGGGACCCTATCACAGAAAGCATGCGTTGGATATAAATCAAAGAATTATCAATAATGTAAACCATAACATGACTTATGAGTTAGAAAAGAACACTCAATTAAATACTAAAAATCTAAATAAACAAAATATGAGCTACTTCCCTAGCAACAACGCCATGTGACGAACCGCACATTCGACCTCTTAATTATATGGAATTAAAGCATTGTAGTCGACGAATAGGATCCATCAAAAACCACTTGTAAATTCATCGATTAAAACAAAGCGGTCAATTTTTATTTTATTTAGGCAAGCTCAAGGTCGAATTGGGAATCAAGCATCTTAAGTATATATCTTGACTCTTATTATTAAGATTAAGTGTTAACTTTACAAATTCATAGGTCAATACATATAAAAACACAATGCAGACAATGCAGACGTACACTTTTTATTTGATTTTTTTACATGCAACATAATGATGATGCAAAGATGTCGTAATTAGGCAAAATTTTTGAGCCCATAAATAATAGTCAATTTCAAGTTAGACTCATGAAGCAGGTTCCATTGACACTTTAATTTCGGAAATGAAAAGCATTACATGAGGTACACTTAATTATTGAAATGAAGCATCAAAGCTTAGAGCATCAAAATAGAAAATCAATCATACCATTAGAAAGATAATAAATGTGCTTCAAAATGTAACTTAAATCGACTCAAACAGAGCTCGGATGCTCAAGATATTAACAAAAGAGCTTAGGGGAATAAATGCAAGAAAACCGTGAAAATAAATAAGAAAAATACTTTAAAAAAGTCCTTGAAAGGACTAAAATGCAAATAAAATTAACCACGAGGCCTTTCCTGTAAATTTCCCACACGTATTAGGATAAAATTACAATTGTTAAAACCTGAAGGGCTTTAGGTGCAATTTACCCCATGTGTGCATGGTTTCCACGTGAATCAAGACCTGAATGTAATTTGAAGAAGCCTTCATGCCCCCCTGCAAATTACCCATACCTCACATGACCATGCACGTGAGGCTAGATTCAGTGGTCGATGGAGGCTCGAGGCTAGGCCTATAGCTAGCTCAGGCCACATGTCGCCTGCAGAAGCTTGGTTGATGCTCGGATGCTCCGCACCTGGAGGCACGGAGTGGAGGTTCAGGGCGACAACGTGTACTCATGTGAACCGTCCAATCCTGGAGATTAGAAGGTAGCTGTACCACGTGATGGTAGCGACATGGCTCACAATGGGTTGTCCAATCTTGCCAATCGGACGATGCCTATACGTCATGGTTCATCGTATTTGCTACCTCCTGTGGCGGTGTTGGCTGTGCTCTGGTGAATCTATCCTAGATCCGCCCGGCCATGGGACGACGCTTGAAGCTCGACGACGAATCCTGAGTTGATGGCAAAGAAGCTACAATGTCCGTGGCTTTCCAGGGCGGTCTAGATGGTGGAGGAGGCTTGAAGTCAACGTAGAAGGAGAGCATGAATCCCCATGACGAGAGCTCCGACCATTGAAGTACATGACCTGCATATGTTTGTTTCCAAGCTGAAGTATGTATAGGGGGGAAGTGACGTGAGTGGGATGGATCCCCAATGAATGTAGGAATAGGGGACAGAGCTCTGTCTCCGGTGAGGCGAGAGAAGAAGTGGGTTGGAGATGATATGCCTATGGATAAGGAAGAGAAGTCTATCAGAGGGGTACGTGAGGATTAGCAATGCGAGGTAGTACAGAGGTGATGATGAATGGAGGAGGACGACGCGAGTAGTAGCCAAATATATTCACAGAAACTCAATTAAAAAGCAATGAAGGATCAAGAGCTTAGCTGGAGGAGTTGGGTGGTCATCGGGCCTATGTGCAGAATTCTAGGTGAAGCCCTGGTCATCGTTGAACTCTAGTGGCGACTGAGAGAATCTCTCCTGTTAGGGAGCACCGGAGACCTTGCCTACCATGGCCAGGGGTCTCACCAAAGGCACCGTTATCGTGACACCTTCGATCCAGCCTCCCCCTGTTACGGGGAGGTGGAGAAGGCTAGGCAGAGTCCCGCATACAAGTGGACAAGGTGATATGGTGGCGACAACATGTTATTTGAAGAAGGGGGCTGACAGTTCTGATTATGGACACCGTGGGTTGCAGGAGTGATTTGGAGCAATGTTAAGGGGTCGTAAAGAGAATGGGATTTCACAAGGATGAGGGATGATAAGGTTTTAAAATGTCATGGTTTACGACCGATGGGGATTGTTGAAGAGATGGGAAGAACGGAATGGGGGAGGTGTGTGCATGAGATGGACCGAGTGGGCGAGAGGGCATCCAGAGGTAGGAGAAGAAGTCTCTACAGTTGGATCTCGTGATCCAATGGTTGAGAAAGGCACGTGTGTGAGTGGTTCCCATTACATCGAAAGAAGCAAGATCAAGGGATAAGGACGAGATACGTGTAGTCAGGATATACGAGCGAAGATGAGTGATCTGGATATGATATGGAGTTGATCGTAGGGGAGAGATCAAAGGAGGAAACGTACGACTGGTATTTGAATCTCTTAGGAATGATCGGGCGGCGGTGGTAAGCGATACGTGGTGAGAGGAGACTTAGGTTGTGGCGACGACCGTGATGCAATATGGGCTTTAATCTGATGGTGGGAAAGAATGCGGGAGTGGATGGGAATGAATAATGGAGAAGAGAGCGATCAGACGGTGGATAGCAGGGCACGGGTGGTGCACAAAGAAGCGGGTCACGTGGCACAACCATGAAGCACCATGTGGGCCAATGTGGTTATTCAGATAAGGAATATGAAAAAGGAGGGAGAAACAATTTGAATTTGGAAAAACACAAAACATGAAAGTTGTATTTCTCGATGTGATCTGCAAGTTTCATGGTTGCCAAAAACGGAAATGAGGTCAAATGGAGGGAGAATTATTTTTGTGAGCGTTTTTAATGGTAAAAACCACTACAATTTTCGCTTTTGTTATATTTAAAATTTTTATTTTATTCAAAGGCTCAGATATGTACAATGATTTATTTTGTTTTTATTGAAACTAGTCTAATCTATGGGGCTAATATCTACGAATTAATAATATGAAACTGAGTTTCATCAAACATCATGAGAGAAGTCTACTCAACTGGAGGATAGGGATGAGAAGTCGGACTCTTATACTCAACACACCTTGAGTCAAACATGTAATGCTGGATTGAGTATGGCCTATATGTATGGAAGATGTTGGTCGGAGCCTCATAAGGTGGAGCCAGTAGACAGGGGGTCTGTAAATTCGTCACACGAATCCAATCCCATGTATATGTTGTCTCTCTAAATGGTTGGTATAAAGGCCCGTCAATGTGAGCTTGATCACTAACGTCGATCAAGTCAGGAAGATCGTTTTTGCATGCCTCTCCATTCAGTATGTTTTTTCAACCATGTTGTACCCTAAGATCAAGTCGGGATTTGCATAGGTTAATTGTTGTTTAAGTTGGACATGCGAGCCCACGACAAGCCATTATGCAATAAATGTTATTGCACATATCATTTCCTGATCTGAAAAGAAGAATGAATTATTTGCATAATAGGCCCCTTAGTACAATTAGGGTTATGTACCATGGCCATCCTAATAGTCATACAGCTGTTGATTCAACTATTGCATCATAGAGGCTGGTGCTTGGATGAATATCTAAAGAGTTAGATTGAGGACTCATCAAGCACCGTCAAATGATTGTTAAGACATGATCTCCAGCCTGAGTAGGAGATGGCAATCCTTTCTCATTTAGGCTGATATCTGACCGACCTCTTGATGTAGGTCCTCTGCATTCGAATAGAGATTCGGAGGTGTCAGATTAGTTAGGTCAAAGAGTTGACTTAACAAGATCGAGATAACCAAAGTCCTATATCGTACGCTGTCACCATACAGGCACGCATCCTCTGACCGGAGACAGATGCGTTACTATATGTCTAAGTATGTACATTTGGCAGACCAATAGGTTGATGACCTAACCAAGGTCTATACACCGGCGCGCTGGTGTGCATATAGGGGCATATGAGTAATACAAACTCTCAAAGGGATCATACAAGTTCATTTATTGAACAGGAAGGCATGAGCTCACTCATGAGATATTGGGAAGAATCAAATTTCGTGTGCATGGTCGTCTCGCTTTGGAAGCTTAACTGAATTTGTAGGTTTGATATATACTTTTGGAAAGTATATGATCAAGATCTAGGTATGATATACGCTTTTGGAAAGTGTATGTTTGATACCGACTCCCAATGATCGAATGAGAAACTTACTGATAAAACCTTGAAGTGGACAATATAAAGTTGATCCAATACTTTGGATTTATTCTAAGTCTTCCAGTATGCAGGATGTACATGTATTGGGAATACCTGAGGGTGATGTGATCATAAACGATTGTATAACCATGACGCTTCCATTCCTAGGGAGTGATGAAACGGGTCTGGATTTTAGTGACTCCTCTCAGTAGAGAAGTAATCTGATCTTGGTCCAAATGTTGGACATTGATCTGAATGTGATTCAAGTGTAATGAGAAGATTAGATTTGTGGTCTTGATTTAATCAAGCATCTATGGGAGGCCTACGATCTAGATTTGAGATATGATCTCAACATCTATGTCACTATATGTGGAACAATACAATCACCCTGTCCTTATCTCCAAGTATGCGGAGAAAGCACATTATCCTTGAAAGGGTTCAGGATAATTTCATTGTTGATAATATGTATCCGAGCATTGAGAAAATGGATAATTAAATGTGATTTAATTATCATGAGTAACATGAATTTAATTCATATTATAAAGAGAGTTATATAAGATAATTAAATGTAATTTAATTATCAAAGATGTGAATAATATGAATGCGATTCATATTATTTGGGCATATGAAAATAGAGATCCAAGATGATTAAATGTGATTTAATTATCATGGATATGAATAATGTGGATAACAATATCTATATTAGTCATATATATTATAAATGTGATTTGTAATATATAAGAGAGCTATTTGTAATTTACATTTGTTAATTAAATATTGATGTGAATTGGATTCACATTGGACAATTAAATGAAAATGTAATTCACATTTTATTTTGGGTTGTGAATATGATTCAATAATTTCCAATGGCATGATTGCAATGTTCACAAAATAATTATGGATTATTTGTGTGAATAATTTACAACAATAGTTGTTGTAGATAATGGATATTTTCATAAGATATGAGATCTCATGAATAAGGAAGAGGAGTGCCTCCTTCCTATTAAAGGGGATGGACGTCCTCCTTGAATTGGATTCAAGGAGTGCCACCACCCATTTATGGAAGGAAGGCATGCCTCCTTCCTAAATCCCCTATATTGATTCGATTTAAATTAATTTATCTATTGATGATTTATTGAATATATATTTAATTTAATTAAATTAATTGTTGTTGTGTTTTTAGCAACAAATCATGACCATTGAAAGAAACACAAATCAATGTGAACCATTGGATTTGTGTTGTCCCATGGATTGAGATCCTTGGATCCCAAAATGTTATAAAAGGAGAGGCACCCCATTACTCTTCTTTACACAATGCTTTACAAGCACATCTCTCTTTCTATTTCTCTCTACATGTCAGCCCTCTCTCTTCCTCTCTTGGCCGTCCACCATGGTTGCCCTAGAGAGACTCTCCATCGCCGCAGCGTCATCGTCATGTTTTTCGATCGTTTGCTCGTGGATCTGCGTCCCCTTCGGTGAACCTCACTCGTGAAGAAGACGGTGGATCTCGTGTGCCGAGATCAGGAGATCCACCGCTTGGATCATCAACATGGATTGCGAGAAGCACGCGGTTCATCCCCGCGCTCGGAAGCGTCTCCTCCGTTGGATCGGACTTGAGACAGGAGGTCTCTTCGTTTAGAGACTCGATCGCAACCACACTTCAAGAGGTAGTCCTATTACTTGTTTGTGGTTTAGACGAAACGATCCGAGAAGTGTTCTTGGATCATGTGGTTTCGTCGCATGAAAATTCTTTTAATTTCTGGTGCATAGAACAACTAGTCCGACTAGTCGTTCTTCGTCGTATTCGATATGATGCTCACACTTCTGTGATGCGCTTGAGGATCTAACCATATACTTAAAGTGGTATCAGAGCCTTAGGTCGAAGGTTTTGGATACGATCCGCAAACCAAGGATGATTTGGGTTCGTTAAGGTCACGAAAGTTTTTGTCGCATTTGATTTTCGCAGATCTGTTTAGTGAATAAATTCGGCTATGTTTAAAATGTTTAAATACGAATTAATCACATGGATTTTGTTCTCCATTAAATAAGGAAATCATAGGATCTGAGTTTACGTAATTTGGATTCCGTTTGCTCGAGATATGGTTGTTTTAATGAACATGTATGCACTGTTGCGGGAACTGCGAATCTTAACATGATTAATGAGTTAATTATAGTTTTGATCAGCCTCGAAATGCGTGAAACATCACTTGGGTTCTGTCCTAAATCTAGTTAATAATCTTTGAAAATTGAGTTTGTCTAATTTGGATTTAAAGTTATTGAGATATGTTAATTTTAGTGAGTAGGGGTCACTGCTAAAATTGCAGTCCTTATCAAGAACCATGTGATTGTCAATTAGTGAAATTAATTGTAAATTTCATAAAATAATTATGAAAAATATTTGAGAAATATGGGAAGATGATTATTTCCTTAATTGACTTGGCCTCATCCAATAAATAGATTAGATTTGATCTAGATCATAATTGGAAACACAATCATCAAACTCCTTGCTTGAATAGGATTGGGAATTTGTGTAGCAAATTTCCTTATAATAAAAAATGTTTTGAATATTACTATATGGTATAATTTTGGTTGGAGAATCGATGATCATCTCAAGTACAAATTGATGTATTTGGCATTATCCTTTCCTGAGGTGGATATAGTGTCTAGTCGGAGAGCATTCGAGTTGCGGGTTGCAACGTATGTGGTCTGTCCCACTGTCGTCGGTACTGGCTATGACAGCGGGTAGGGACTCGATAATGCTGGAGAAAATCAAGGTGTATTTTCTAATTATTAAAATTCAAATTAATACGTACTTTGAGATATTACCATATATATTCAAGTAAATTAATCAAGTTTGTTGATTGAATTGGATTGATAATTAATTTAATATGATTAAATTGATTATGTCCAACTGAGACACTCTATTATGAATAGAGTTGTTATTTCCCTTGGAAGAATTAATTATATGCATATGATTCATGATAATTAATTACAATTTGAATATAAGGTGCAGGATCACGTAAGTGACATCCACGGATCTCTCGTCAAGGTGAAGAGTTCCGTCGCCTGGGATTGCATGTGGGAGACGCCTGCCCGAAGTGACAGCTCCTGCATGTAAGCGCATCTGGATCGGGCTCTTTGCTTCTCAAAAGAGTAAGATCGTATGCGTAGTGACCCCAATATCAGATCCTCATATTATTGGGACGATATTGGATTACACATAGCGAGTACTATTCCTTTTGACGGTTGGTTAAATTAATGACGGGTCAACATCGCCTTAGGGGTGGTGTGCCCGGGTGTTAAAGACCGAATTTGGAATGCAAGTTGGACTTGCAAGGCGGAATGTGTTCCCGCTTCTTTTTATCCGAGTTGCAGATTCTCATATTATTGGGTTGTAACAAAGATAAGGAAGGAGATCCCAGATCTTGCTGAGATATGATGGTAAGTCTGTCTCTTACATTGAATGTGATTAAGGGAATGAACTTTCAGTGTTGACAAGTCAAGACAACTTTGATATAAAAATTCCTAAATCAAAGTAAAATATGTATATATATAAATATATACACATGCAAATTTCTTATTTCAGATAATCCTTCATTAAACTCACTCAATGTTATACTCAATAATAACCAGTAAAATATCATGGATTGGACTCATGATCCAGATATTGTACATGCAGTTGGACACATAATGTATATGGTTGCAATGTGTAAGTTTCCTCATAATATTGAGGAATGACAAATAAATAGATAATATGACTGCAACCCTAGGGTTTGTATGTCTCTATAGTCTTGATCTCTCATTGTATGTGCTTTGGAAGTGCCATTCGATGATGACCGCAATTGTCCAATTAATCCTTATAAAAATCTAAGAAGATATTCTGGCATGCATATGTGCTCTTGGGATTTTCATGAATGACATGGTTCACTGCATCATGTAGAATGATAGCTCTATAAGAGATGATGTATTCAAAATGTTTGAATGCCTACCTGAAAAATTGTTTTAAGAGTATGGATGGATGTAGACATGATAAGTGTCATTATTCTACTGTCTATACTCTAGTCATTCATGAAGCTTCATAATATTCATATTGTATGAATTTAATAAAGCATATATAAATGTCGAAATGCTCTTACTTTGAATTCTTTTGAATTTAATATAAGAGATCCTCTGTCCTGAGCAATGGTTGCTTATAGATAAAGGGAGCACAGTGGACGCACGGGGTGGACCTAAGTGAGAAGTATAGTCAAAGAGTTGGTTGTACTTCTGTGACTTCCATATGACATAAAAAGAGTTGGATGAATGCCAATACTGCAATAAGTTGATGTGTTGATAGTACGACTATCAAGTCTGCCTAGAATCCTTAGAGAAGGACTCGGATAGAGCATCAAAATAATTTACATAAATCATCGATATTGACTTGCTTATTGAATAAGATAAAGTCTTTGATAACAAGCAAAAATCAAGGGTCGTATCAATCCACAAGGCGGATCGATAGTCGATGAGGTGACCTCTTGATACTCCCAGTCAATCAGTAATTAACCCACAACAAATAATAAGTCAATTAAGTCCCAAAAATGTGAATTAAAATTTATCAACTCTACCATAAAATGCATAGTGTCTAAGCATGTAGAGTTCGAACCACAGCGAGCAAAAATCGGTAGCCTACAATTATTCATATACAAGCTGGTCATGTAGGCACACAAGTCTTTTTGTGGGTTTTTAATTATATATATATTTTTGCAATTTGTAGTTTGCTGATTTTCTATTTTGTTTTTATATTTTATATCTTTTTATATTCTTCTCTTTTTTACTAAACAAAGAGATACTATATAAGGATTATATATATACACATATTAGAGATGAGAGAGAGACACAAATAGGGAGAAATACTCAAAATACAGTAAATAAAATATTTTTTGTGATTTTTATAGATTTCTAATGTTTTTATGATTTTTATAGATTTTTCCTAATTTTTTTGGTATTTTTAAAGTAAACAAAATACTAGAAAATAGTGAATGAAGTTGCTGGCTGAAATTAAAATGAGGATGAAAAATATAAATTAGAGTCCAAAATTCCTCAAATTAATTTTTTATAAATATAATAAACTAGGGAAAATACAGAAACTGAAATTGTATTTTTAGGATTTCTCTTGCATTTTTAATATTTTTAGGAAGATTTTTGGGGTTTTGTAATTTTTAGGAGTTTTCGTTTATATTTTTTAGTGATTTTTGGACTGAAGTTAAAAGACACTAAAAAAAGCAAAATGTATTTTTGTGGGAATTTTCTGAGATGTTTTTATAATTTTTATGAATTTTATAATGCAATTAGTGCTGAAAATTCATGTTTTTGAATTTTTATAAATGTAAAAATGAGTAAAAATGCAAAATAAAAATCAAGCATAATAATGCAATGCAACAGGGACTTATGCCAATTTTTTGGTGATTTTTGGAAGTTTAGAGATGCATGCAATAAATAGCGGAAGCATGAAGAAATTCCAACATTGGTAGGGGCCTTTTTGCAAATAAAATAAAGTCCAAGGGGTCCTAAGTAATTTTACCAAAAGTTTAGAACGTTAACATGATGTTTCAGGGCCAAAATAATATTTCACAACCCGCCACGGGCTCCTTGCAATTTTTCCACCCACGTGGGACATTAGGTGGCTTACACGCACAGGGACCAAACACAATTTCATAAAACATAAGGGGTCTGCGTGCAATATTCTCAAAAATATAACACCGCAAATTTTATTTAATGCATCTTTATGAAATACAACGACATGCAGGGGCATCCATGAAATATTTTCTACTGCACGTGGGATATCACGTGGTCTGACGTGGAATGGACCACGATGTAAATACCAAAAACCCAGGGGTCATTTTGCAAAAATACCCACTATTTTAAACTTTACACAATACTTGTTGGACTCAATAATAAATACACAAAAGGTAGGGGCTTAAAATGCAAATTACACCTTATTAGGCTTTAATGGACGGTGGATCTTCATTCACTTGAACACGTGTCATCCATCGGACGGTTGATGATGCCTCGAGATTGGACGCATGAGATTAGATCTCATGGCGAGATCTGACGCTCCTAAGATTTGGCATCCAATGGCTGCTGCTTCGCCTGGGGCCTTCGTATTGATCGAATGACGATGGAGCAAGGTGGAAGAACAGGGACGAAGCTCGCGTGTGGCGAGCTTCGATCGTGAATAGCTGGTGCCTCCGGCCACCTCTGTCTCGTCCGGTGGTCTCCACTCGTGCCTGGAAGGCCCCCGCGTCTATTGACGGTCTCCTCTTGGTCCCTGGAGGTCCAAGTCATTCAGGCGAGCTTGAGGAAGGGGAGGACCTCCAGGAACCTCTTCCTGGAATCAATCGAGCCCAAGAGGGATCCCTTGATGTTCAGACCTACACAAGAAGAACAAGCGGCTCGAGGGCTTCACCCTCGAGCTGAGGTTTAAAGCTTTTGCGCAAAATTGGGACTAGGAGGTGAGGTTCCTGCGAGCGGCGGAGAAGAACCTCGATTCGCGAAGCCACGGAGGCTTCGGTTGATCAGGGGCGAGCAGGAGATGGAGAAGGCGGTAGGGAACGAGATGGAAGGTGTACGGACGTCGGAGAGTAACTAGATGGCTCGGGAGTCATCGCTGGAGCTCCACTCGACCGAGGCGAGGCAATTTCCTTAACTAAAAAGCCAACTGAATGCGGGAAATGAAGCCTATAACTAAAATCTACCTAATAAAGCGGGAAAGAAATGCTCTGATACCTGGTGGGAACCAGGGAGCTTGGCATCGCCGGAGCTCCGCCGTGGGTACAACTTTCACCTCCTCCGACCGATTCAAGGCGCCAAAAGCCTCCTCCTGTCATGAGGGGACCTCCAGGACCAAATACGAGGAAGGGAAGAGGGTTAAAAACAGACCAAAATGGAGAAGGATGCGGAGGTTTCTTATTTATAAGCAGAGTGCGCACCCTTATTGATCGGGCAATCGACGACGATTCGTGCTATGTACAAAACATCATGGGGTTGGGCGTCTATCTAGGATGCACAAGGAATACTTTTGACGAAGAGTCCCATCTCACGCGAGCTACACAATTTGCATGAAAAATTGGCGAAGTGGGACTCTCGTGATCTGTCAGAGGCACAGGTCTAGGTCCAAGGAGTTGACCTACGGTCAACTAATGGCGGCCTGCCATTGGTCCACGAAGGTCGCTAGAAGACAAAACATGCTGAAAAATTAAAGAATAAATTATTTAAATTAGTAAATGAATTTATTATTTTTCGAATATAAAATGAAAAATATTTATTATTTTATTTAGTATTTTAATATGATTTTTATTTAGCTGTTAATTTTTAATAGGGTATTTATAGGTATATTCATCTATGTTTTGTGCGTTTTTATTTTTATTTTGTATATTTTATTTTAGGGTTTTTATCAGTTGTGCCCCTCCGAGATATCGCAATATCAGTTATGCCCCTATCTTTTTGGTAATATCAGTTGTGCCCCCGACTTCTTGCCAATATTTCACTTGTGCCCCTCAGAGGGGCATAACTGATAAAAGATTATTATCAATTATGCCCCTCTGAGGGGCACAAGTGAAATATTGACAAGAAGTCGGGGGTACAACTGATATTACCAAAAAGATAGGGGCATAACTGATATTGCGATATCTCGGAGGGGCACAACTGATAAAATCCCTTTATTTTATGATTTTATGTTCTTATTTTTATATATTTACATATTATTTTTGTGAGTATAAATATATTTTTATTTGATTTTTATGGGTTCATTTGCCCATTTAAATAAATAGGTATATGAATTGTATAGGTATAAGTATAGGTATTTTGCTTATGATTTATATACTTCTGTTTATTTTAATGTATTTTATTGATTTTTATTTTGGTTATATATTTTTAATATAATATATGCAATATTTACAGTATTATAAAAATATGAAATAATAAAAGAATTAAAGAATGTATTTCCCTTTTTTTTATATAGGTATTTCATCTATTTTTTGGCATAGTTTTATTTTATTCTTCTTTTTAATATTTTAGATTTAATTCTTATTTTAATGTATACCTATGATATAAATAATATTTACAAAATCATAAAAATATGAATTGTAAAAATATTAAGTAATGAATAAATTGAATATTTTAATCGGTATTATGTACAATAGGGGCCCAAAACCTATCTTCTGCGTATTAACTCCAAAAAAATATGAAACCGCCTCCATTAAACAGATCTTGAAAAGTTATATACAAATGGAGTGATTTTGCCATGTTTTGAGTTTTTATTTGCATGTTATGGGTTTATGAAGTTGAGGTCCTGGCTTTTTATTATGGGTATAAAATGTACATTGTAGATTATTTTTGCACAAACTCAATTTTGTATTTTTATTTACATTATTATCTACAACTTTCATGTGTAAAGTTTATTTGTTTGATAAATAAATCATAAAAAATAAAGTATGTGTCAAAAATGCATGATTAATACATAAATAAATAAGTTGCTTATCGTATTTTTGGCCCTTATTTCCCCCTACTTTATTCCTTGTCGATCTTTATTCTATAATTTTGGCATTAAAAACCTTATTTTATGTATACTTAATAAAATAAATATTGAATGATATTATGTACAAATTGATGCTATTTACACGCATTGGCTTGGGTTTTTGAGGCCAAAATGATAAAATAAAGGTGATGAAATGGAGATTCATCACCCCATATACTTTCCTTTGTTAGTCCCTTAGCAAATACTGATGCAATAAGTACAGAAAGAATAAAAAAATAAAAGGAATTGAAATGGATAGAGTGACTAGGGTTGCTTTTAGTGTAATATCTGTCCTTACAAAATCAGAGTTTGGAGCTCAGGTTAGACCTTGGATTGAAAATGTGTGTGGAACCTAGTTGGGAGCCAAATTTAAAACACAACAGCCTTCGAGAGTCACAAAACTCGTTTCAACCCACCTCAATAGCCTGGTCACAACTGGCCTACATCATACGCAAACCCTTATGACTATGGAGCTGACTTGTACAGTTTAAGTGATTGTGGCTCTCCCCAACTGAAATGACAAAGGAACTGACTTCTCCAGAATGACAACCCAAAGATTCCCCAATCCAGCCCTCTACTGTCAAGGAGCGGGGTATTCCCTTATAAGTTCAAGGGGCATCCAACTCAAGAGGAGGTGAAGAAGAGAATGAATGGTAGCCAGTGTAGTTACCTATCCGGGGATGCAAGACCAGTGTAGTCAAGTCATCCAGCTGCAGTCTCACATGGTATAACATTGATGCTCAAGCTTGCTCATTTTCTATACAACATATATACATACTCTGGCAGGCACTTTTATTTTTATTTATTTACAAGCCTGTCCACTTTTTTTTGGAGTTTTTTTTCAACATACTATGTACAACAACATTTACATAAAGGACTTATTCCTCTTGAGCCAGAAGACTATCCCTCTTTTGAAGCTTTATTGCAACCCACACTCTCCTGTCATTTAACTTCATTGAAACTGGACCAGGTTGGGGTGCACTTCCCTGCCTAGATGAGGACAAATGTTTCCACCCATGTGCGTCTCAGACTGGCAAATCCACCCCCCTCACCACTTCCAACTGAGTTGAGCGAAGTGAAGGGTGCAAGTATCCATGTTAGGTCACGGTCGACAAGAGTCATGCGTGCGTCTCGAAAAGCTCTATTTAGTCAGTTGAGGGGATTTGAACCCAACCCTAATTTCTCAAAGAATTAAGTCTGAATAGACTTGAAGTACCCTAAACGTAGTTCCCATAAGGTTCCAGTGTAGTTAGGTTCAGTAAGGTCCAACCAAGCTCCAATCTTAGACTTTATCGGACTGGTTCAATAATCAAGCTCACTCAAAAAGAATATGTATGGTATGCACATGCGATGCAAGATGCAAAGAATAATGTAAGTTTTTCAAAGAATTTGAAATCACAAGAAAAGTTTTTAAACAAAGAATTTTTGGCAATCAAGGTATAAGATATGTACAATTATTTACACGAGCATGCCGCTTGACTTTACAGGACTTAAAGAATTTACAGGTTTTAACAAGGGGATTTATTCAGGAGTATATACAATTTATAAAGAATTTTATATATTTTATATACATATATATAATAATTTCAATTAATTTTTATTTTTTATAATAATTTTTTTAAATTTTTTTATTTTATTATATGTATATATTTTAAACTCTTTCTTTATGCTATTATTCCTCAAATTTATTTGACAATAATTTTGAAAACAATAGTTCATAATAGTTTTTGCAAATAGTTACAAACATTTGAAATCCATCTTGCAAAGATTTTGCAAACCTTTTATACATTTTTCAGAATAGTTTTACACACATTTTCAAAATCATTTGCAAAAAGATCTTCCAATCCATTATTTCACACAAATACAAGAATTTTTGCAATCAAAATATTTTTACAAAGGTTGTAAATATTTCACAAAAACGTTTTCAAATGGTTCAAACCATTTTTCAAATCATTTTGCAAAGATATTTAACCTGATTTACTAATCAGTATATACGAAGAAAAACTATATTTTATGTACAAACTTGTTTAGGCTCTTATAAGTTTTGTTTGGAATTATTGCTTCTTTTTCCATGATGCATGATTATGTATATTCTGTGTATACTCTTCAGACTTATTTGAAAAAGATTTTAAAGACTATAGTCCAAAATATTTTTGCAAACATGTACACACATTTGAAAACCATTTTGCAGATGTTTTTCAAACAGTATAGATAGATTTTTAAAAATAATTTTACAACCATTTTTCCAATCATTTGCAAACTGCTTTTCAAACATTTTAATTTCACGCAAACAAAAAAATTTTGCAAACAAAATTTTTTACAGAGGTTGAAAACTTTTTACAAACAGTTTTTCAAATAATTTTCAAAAGGAGTTTCAAAACTTGTATAACGTTGCTTTTCTCCTGATTTATTAATCAGTATGTACAAAAATGGTTTGAAGAGTATACAATCATTTATGGTGTAAATACTTTTAATGTTGTTTTATCTTTAGATATTATTTTTATTTACAATACGAGTTATCGATGACAGTATATACATAGTATATACGACCCCCTATACTTAGCTCGAGCTATGTCCTCATAGATCAAAAAGAAGAAGCAAGAGCATAACTCGGACTGAGTAGAGGAAAGTCGAAAGAATGAATGAATAAGGGAATATATAAATCGAGAAGTTGACCGTCCCCCCTATACTTAGGATCAAATAATCCTAAGTATAGCAGGTTGTACACAAGGCGAGGATGGTCAAGGATGAGAATAGACAGATCATGCTCAGCTTGTCTCCCCCTATACTTAGGATCAAGTAATACTAAGCATAGACAAGAAGAGGAGACAATGGAGAGGAGCAAAGAATAGAGCAACTCGGGGTGCACACCCCCTATACTTAGGAAAAAGTGAGTCCTATGTATCAAAGACTATCAACAAGGGGCGACATCATTTTTTTATAGAAAAATGAGATCGAAAAGAAAAAGAAGAGAAGAAGAAGAGAAGAAATCAGATGAATAGTTTTTGAGGTACAACGTCTGAATCTTCTGATGCTGACAATGTTGTGGGTATGTCATCAAGGTGTAAAAGCTGGATGGAGTCGACAACGACCAAGAATGTGTCAGGCTCAAGGTAAGGCTTCAAGAGTTGAACGTTGACGACGAATAGTTGTGCGTCAGGAGACAATTTTGATATGGCAATACTTCCATTGTCACGCACTTCACGAACTCGGAATGGCCCTGTCCATTTACTCTTTAATTTGCGGAAGATCCGTAATTTTCCATCAAAAGACCACACCTTCTGTCCAACTTCAAAGGTCTTTCGATTGATGTACCGGTCATGCCAACGTTTCACCTTTTCCTTGTACATCAATGTGTTATCGTATGCATAGTCTCGGAACTCCAACAGTTTGTTCAGATCATCTTTTCTTTTCTGACCACTTTTTCGTGAGTCCAAATTACACATGCTGATTGCCCATAAAGACTTGTGAATTAATTCGACGGGCAGATGGCATGGCTTCCCATATACAAGGCGATAGGGTGACATGCCCATGGGTGACTTGTAGGTGGTTCTATAAGCCCAGAGGACTAAATCCAAGAGTTGAGACCAGTTCTTTCTGTCTGGCCTTACAAGTTTCTGAAGGATCGTCTTTATTTCCCTGTTTGATAATTCAGCCATGCCATTGGTCCGAGGATGATAGGGAGATATGACTCGATGGTCGATGTTGTACTCCTTCGTTAATTTCTTGACCTCTTTGTTAATGAAGTGGCTACCCCCATCTGATATGAGAATCTTCGGAATCCCGAACCGCGCAATGATGTTATCTCTCAGAAATCGGCATACTGTCCGACTATCTGCGGCTCGAGCAGGAATAGCTTCAGCCCAACGACTCACGTAATCTATGGCAAGAAGGATGTGCTTAGACCATGATTGTTAGGGAAAGGTCCCATGAAGTCAATGCTCCATCCATCAAAAACATCTGCTATCTGAATGATCTTCAGGGGCATCAAGTCTTCTGCAGTGAGTGTACCCTTCAATCTCTGACAGTTAATGTAATATTTGACGAAAACTGCTGCATCCTTGAATAGTGTGGGCCACCAGAAGCCACACGGAAGTACTTTAGTTGCCGTACGGTCTCCAGAGTGATGTCCACCAGATTCGAGCGAGTGACAATGCTCGAGGACACTATACTGCTCCTCCTGAGGTATGCACCTGTGCCAAATGCAATCCGCTCCTCCCTGAATAGCATAGGATCTTCCCATTGATAGAAACAGATGGTTGACATGAATTTATTCTTCTGATTCTTCGTCCAATCCGATGGTGTTACCCCCGAGGCAAGGTAATTGACTATATCAGCATACCAAGGGAGGGAATCCACTACTAAAATTGACTCGTCAGGGAAGGTTTCTGTGATAGGTGTGTTGTTCAGGTGAGGCTCTTGTTGTTAAATTTTGGAGAGATGGTCTGCTACCACATTCTGAACTCCAGGCTTGTCCTTGATTTCTAAATCAAATTCCTGGAGAGAAGAATCCATCGAATCAGTCTCGGCTTGGCATTATTCTTCTGCTGTAAGTACCAGATAGCGGAGTGGTCTGTAAAAACGGTAACTTTTGATCCGAGCAAATAGGATATGAACTTCTCGAGGGCGAAAACCACGACCAGCAACTCTTTCTCTGTCACAGTGTAATTTCTTTGTGCCTTATCTAATGTTTTGCTGGCGTAGTGAATGGCATAGGCCACCTTGTTTTTTCTATGTCCTAGAACATCCCTGACTACATAGTCTGACGCATCAGTCATGATCTCAAAGGGAAGAGACCAATTCGGTAGCTGTAGGACTGGAGCCTGAGTGATAAGCTCCTTCAGCTGATTGAAAGCAAGGAGAACCTCCTAATCGACATTGAACTCGGTTTCCTGGCATAGAAGCTCTCTTAAAGGTTGGGAGATGCAGCTAAAATCCTTGATGAATCGTCTGTAAAATCCCACATGCCCCAGGAATGACCTTACATTTTTGAATGACTGAGGTGGCTCTAGATTGGCTATAACATCCACCTTTGCCGAGTCGACTTCCATGTCTCGTTTAGAAACGACGTGACCCGGCACAATCCCTTCGATGACCATGAAGTGGCTCTTTTCCCATGAAAGCAGTAAATTGACATCACGACATTTCTGAAGCACTCTGTCTAGGTGTCAAAGACAAGAATCAAAGCTATCACCATAGACTGAGAAGTCGTCCATGAACACCTCGAGAAAACTGCCTACCATCTCGGCGAAAACTGCTAACATGCATCTCTGGAATGTTGTAGGTGCGTTACATAATCCAAAGGGCATTCTCCTGAAGGCATAGGTTCCGAACGGGCAAGTGAAGGTAGTCTTCTCTTGATCTTCATGAGCGATTGCCACCTGGTTGTACCCGGAATACCCATCCAAAAAGTAGAAGAACTCCTTGCCTGCTAGTCTTTCCAAAACTTGATCAATGAATGGCAAGGGGAAGTGGTCCTTCTTAGTTGCTGCATTAAGACGGCGGTAGTCAATACACACCCGCCAGGATGTTGGTACCCGAGTGGATATTTCCTCTCCTTTATCATTGGTAACCACAGTAAGCCCGGATTTCTTTGGAACTACATGCAGTGGGCTTACCCGTTTTGAATCGGAGATAGGATAGATGAAGCCTGCGTCCCACCATTTCATGTTTTCTTTCATGACGACGTCCTTGAGGTTTAGATTCAACCTTCTTTGGAATTCACGGGACGACTTGGCATCTTCTTCTAGGTAGATGTGGTGTGAACACAAAGCTGGATTTATCCCACGGAGATCTGATACGTACCAACCAAGTGCCATGCGGTTCTTTTCTAGAACCTCGAGAAGTCGAGATTCCTGCTCCGGATTCAGCCTGCTGCTGATAATGACCAGATACATGTGTTCTTCACTCGCAAGGAAAGCATACTTCAGACCCGCAGGAAGTGGCTTGAGTTCTGGTTTTGATCTGTCCAACTTGTTGGTCACTTCAGACACTATACTGGTGGTGGGATGTACTTCTTTGATGGAACTACCTTCCTCAGTATTCTATTGAGACCCTGATGATGTGCCGATCGGTTCTGTACTATGCTCACTATGTTCGGCCTGGAGAGAATTCTCGGAATCACATAGTTACGCCAGCATCTGGGAATCTGTCTCCCAAAAAACATCAGAGCATAGACCAACTATGCTTTCCAAGTCCTCTTCGAGAGCGAGGATTTCTCGGGTCCATGAATCATTCAACGACGGTGATGAGTCTCTGATCTCTGCAATAAAGTCACAATCTACTTCTGATACTGCATGGCTCTCATTAGTCGTGGCATTCGGCTCTCTGATCTTGTCTATCGTGATCTGCTTGCTGTCCGAGCGGAAAGTGATCTTGCCCGACTCGTATCCATCCACCGCACCCGAGGTACGCAGGAATGGTCGGCCAAGGATGATAGGGGTTTGGAGTAAGGGTGCGGGCGATTCCATATCAAGGACTACAAAATCAACAGGGAATTGCAATTTCCGCACCTTCACCACAACGTCTTCTACCAGGCCTCTCGGTCGCTTGGTGGATTGGTCAGCGAACTGATGGATCATCTGTGTCGGCTTGAGCAGACCGAGCCCAAATTATTGCATTAGGGACATGGGCAAAAGATTGATAGAAGACCCGTTGTCAAGGAGAGTACGCTCGAAGACCTGATCAAATATCTCATAACTGACAAGAGGCGCTCCTTTGTATTGTTTCTTTTGAGGGAGGTTGTTGATAGCCGCAACAATGGCCATGGAGAGCATGTGCCTTTCGAACTGATTGCGTTTGTTCTTGCATGCTGGTCGACGGTTGTTGGTACATGCTTCTTTCAAACCTTTTTTCACAGCTGGCATATATTCCATGGCCTTCAGTAAGGGAATCTCAACAGTTAGGTTATCTATTATTTCCACAACTCTAGGATCAGATAATGCACTTTTTTTGCATTTTTTTGGGTTTTTCAATTGCATTAGGAAAAGGAATATTTACATCGCTGACAAGCAAAGTAGAGTTGTTATTTACATCATAAGTATCACCCACAAATTGTTGTACATCCGGGCTACAAAAAGGAGTACAAACTGGATTCTGAGATACTGGTGCTGATGGGTGAGAAAAAAGTAGGGTGTCTGCTCCGTCGGCTGGCGAGGGATCGGCTGCTGCTGGCGGCTCCTCCACGACTGGCGTGACCTTTCTTTGGTTGCAAACTTCTTTTTGTTATTTCTGATTTTGCTGATGTTTTTGTGTTTTCGGCTAACGATGTTGGTGCTGCATGACTGCTGAAATGGCTTCTCCTTCTTCTTCTTCCTCACCCGCCCCTGTAGCTGGCACGGCTTATGCAGAAGATGACGATCCACCTGGTTCTTTATTCTCCCCATTCTTGATAGCAAGCGGAGGCAAGGCCCTACCGCTCCTGAGAGTGACAACATTAGAACAGGCAATATTATCATCTTCTGACTCTACAGACGCAGACAGGACATCACATTCTACCTGCTCTTTCTTTTTAAAAATATTGGGGTTGGCTTTGACCTGAGCTGGGATGGTGGTCTCGGTGGCAGTCAACTCGTCGAGCCTCTTAGTCATATCTGCTAGCCCTTTGACGAGTTGGGCCAAGCAATCCATGATTGGGTTCATAGGAGTTGCCTCTGAATATTTAGCGTGCAGACCACGTTGTTGCTGCATGTGCTGGTGCTGAGGCTGTTGTTGGTGATGCTGGGGTGGTGCAGGAAGCAGAAATTGCTGGTAAGAGGGAGGAGGATACTGCTGGTATTGCTGAGGTTGAGCGGCCACATACTAATGGAAAGGCAGAGGCTGACGGTACTATGGCTGCTGATAATGCTGATTTTGTCTCCATTTATTTGCTTATGGGGGAGGCTGATGGTACAGTGGTGGTGGCTGTGAGGACTGCCCAAACCGACCACCCTGAGGTTGGTGATATTGTCGGTTGGCTGGTGGCTGACCCTGAGGCTGTCCCATACGACGAGTCGGCTGTGCTTCATTGCTCCATACCCCGTTGACTTCTTGAATCTGTTGTGGTGGTGGGAAGACTGGATCGGATCCTGTTGCAAAATCTGGTTGGTACACAACCATCTGCTGCTGCGGTTGGCCCTGGTCGAGTGCCTGTACGTAGTACACGTGCTGGATTGCCGGTGGCTGCTGGCTTGGTTGAGGCTATTGTGGCAGTGGTGGGTCATCTTTCTTCTCAACGGAAGCCTCAGATGGTATTGCCGACTGAACAGAGTTGATGGTGCCCACTATCAGTTCTAACTGTTTGGTGATCTGATCTAGCTTATCAAGGTTTTCAGTCCTCTTTTCGATCACAGCAAGTTTTTCAAGGCCTTGAGATTGCTTTTCAATGATATCAACCTTCGAGAGATGGCCCCCGATGATACTGAGGTTGGAGCTCTCATCTCTCTCTGTCTCGCAGGACGCTGCCATGTGTACTTGTTTCTAGAGGATATGTGGCTGCTTTTGGTATGCCTTTGATGAGGAGAGGGCAGCCTCTCCTTCGGCCATTTCATAGAATATCTGCCAGACTACATCTTCATCCTTATTAAAGTGTGAACCTCCACAGGCTGCGTCAACGATCCTTTGGCTCTCAATGTTCAGGCCCCCAAATAAGTGTTGGACCAAACTGGTCTTTGGAATCTCGTGATGAGGGCATTTTTCTTGCAGATCGGTGAACCTCTCCCATGCTTCATGTATGGATTCGTGGTCTCCTTGGGAGAAGTTTCTGATCCGTGCTCGCATCTGGTTGAGCCGACCAAGAGGGTAAAATTTATGCAAGAATGCTGACTTCAATTCCTCCTAGGTTGTCACAACCTTCCCCAGATGGTTGACCCAATAACGGGCATTGTCTTGCAGGCTGAAGGGGAATGCCATCTCTTTGACTATGACCAAAGGGAAATTGGGGTAGTGAGTAGTGTTCCAAATGCGTGAGAAACTGCTGTAGGTGGATGTACGACTCTTCACTGGTGTTTCCATGGAAAGTAGGAAGAAGAGCGAGGAACTGGGGGTTCAGCTCAAAGTGAGCATGTACCGGTGGAATGAGGGTCCACTCGGTCATCTGGCTATCTCCAGGATTATAAGTATCCTTCAGTGTAGGTTTGGGCGTCCCATGTCCTGGCTCTCCCTCATCATTTGAAGGATATCACCTCCTCGGCCTCCTCCTCCTCCTCCCTCGTGTCTATTCATTACATCATTTAGCATATCCTGAAAAGCGGTCTGTGCTAGGGCCTGCTCGGTCAACTGCTGTTGAATAGCTTGGATGGATGCCAATAATTGTGCATTAACCTGATTCTGATCAGGCATCTGTCCTTGCTCTAGGTGGGGTGGCTGCTGACCCTTGCCCTTCCCTTGAGGAGCCATGTCAGGCTCTGAATTTGATGAAATGAATTCCGTATTGGAATCCAGGGCTTGATCTGTCTTCTATCTGCAGAATGAGAGAATCCAAATCAGAACACTTCACAATTTCATTCATCTGTCATGAAGGGTTTGGGATAAAGGTCAATCCCAGAAAGTTATGAACGGAAAAGGATATGGACTGTGATCGACTTCCATTCACAACGGCAAAGGTGGGACAAAAGTAATCCTGGTTTATTGGTTGGTCAAAAGGAGGGTAGAAGACGAGGAGTCAGGAGATCGATCCGCAATGTTCGGATCTGGTTCTCAGGAATCGCCTCGAATTTATTGGCGAAGTTGAGTCCATGGAATCGATGTGGGTGTCGGCAGGGTCCTGACGGAAACCATCCATGGATCGGATTCGCGAAGCAGGAGAGGATTATATGTTGGAGGAAGGATACGATGGGCCACGAGGAGTAAAAAGGAGTGCAAAATAGTAGAAAAGGGTCAAACTGAGCGGGGGTCAAAGGAGAATATTACAACAAAATTTGCACAAAGGCACGAGACTTGATCTTTGAACCTTAATCTAGATCCATACAAACGCAATACAAGATTGGGTTCACCAACTCATGCCATGTGGAGCCGTAAAGGTTAGGCTATTTGTTATATTTTCAGTTTTAGAGTTGTTATTTCAGGTAAATCTTTTAACAAGTCCTTAGCACGCTACCCCTATAGGAGAGAGAGTACTGCTAGAAAAGTATCTCGTACTTGTCCTCCTCCTTTGTAACCTGTAGTCTATACTTTTTGAGGTCCTTGTAACCCTTCCTGGATCCCTACTCAGCCAAAGAAATAGAGAGAGGAAGCCAATAGGCGAAACCGATACTTCGGTTCTTGCTCGCAACGAAATCACCCGTGAGCATGCAAGAACCTACTCGGACGCAAGACGATGAGACAAACACCCCCGTGAAGGCGTGGCCTATGCTCGATACTTCATACAAGGTCAATGCTCTACACAATGGAGAGTCATTAATGTCGACCAAGCCCTACTCGCCCACGTATGATAGAAGCGCCAATACTTCGGAAATCCAGGCGATACACAAGGCAGTTGCAGACTGGGATTTTGGCTCTATTCCTTATGGGACGTGCCTTGCTCAAGGGAGTGGAGTTTTGGTCCCCCTCCAAAGGTAACTGAAACCAATGAGGGCTTTATGAACCCAGTACAATGATAGTCCATTACAAGTTTTAATTAAGGTCAAAGTTTATTTAGCAGTCCCCTTGTTTTAGTTTTTTGGGTTTTCACTTTTTTTTGAGTCTGTTTCGTACCAGCGCCTAACATTTTTGTAGATTTTCATTTATGTCCTAGGTGCTCAAAATCAGAGGGAGATAGCGGAAAAGACATGCAATTTGGTTCTATAATGGAAATCTCACCATTGAACCGAATGATGCATGCTGAGTTAGGAGACTTACAACGCATCCCAGCTCTCTCCATGCGGTATGCAAAACAGAATTTTTAAACCTAACTACATGGAGGTATGCAAGCAATAAAATCGCCCTAACCATTAGTTGGTATTAGTCGTGAAGAACCGATTAAGTTTGACTAAATCCATACGTAAAAGACTATAAGTGCAGGCATTCTTATTAAGGTGTGGACCTAGCTACCGAGTCAAGAAACCTAAGTCTAGGGGTTCCATGCACACAAAACAAAGTAAAGAAAAGGAGGAAAGCTCAAAACTACGGGGAACAAAGAAAACAAGGCGGGAAAACATGAAAAAACCGTGACGAGGCCACCAGGTGAACAGACACCCGGGCGCTAGACCTCGTTGTGAAGTGTAGAGTCCAGGTTATATTACATGCCATAATTGTCTCTCTCTCACAATAAATTACAAAATTGTTCCTAATTACTTCAAGGCCTAGCTAATTCACATCCCTTTGCATCCTTGGTGCTCTCTCCTGTTGGTCATGAAGTGAAGACCAACCTCCGCCAAGCTCGGCTGCCTTAACTTCCTAAGAAACCATCCTCGCGTGGCGGGCCCTCGCATCAAGGTCATAAAAAGGTAGAATTAGTATAAGCTCAATCTATGAAATAAAGAATCAAGTAATTAATCAAAATAAATGAATGTGTATGTCACTAATCAAAGAATCATGTATAATCAAACAATTTCAAATAAATAACTATTCACAGAATAAATGATGAATTAATGAATTTTTATACAAGAATGACAAGGCATAATTGGCTATGCTCATTGCTCCCCGGCAACGGCGCCATCTGATAACAAGCAAAAATCAAGGGTTGTATCCATCCACAAAGCGGATTGATAGTCGATGAGGTGACCTCTTGATACTCCCAGTCAATCAGCAATTAACCCACAACGAATAATAAGTCAATTATGTCCCAAAAATGTGAATTAAAATTTATCAACTCTACCATAAAATGCATAGTGTCTAAGCATGTAGAGGTCGAACCACAAAGAGCAAAAACCGGTAAACTACAATTATTCATATACAAGCTGGTCATGTATGCACACAAGTCTTTTTGTGGGTTTTTAATTATATATATATTTGCGATTTTTAATTTGCTGATTTTGTATTTTGTTTTTATATTTTATATCTTTTTATATTCTTCTTTTTTTACTAAATAAAGAGATACTATATAAGGCTTATATAAATATATATATCTATATACACATGTTAGAGATGAGAGAGAGAGACACAAATAGGGAGAAATACTCAAAATACAGTAAATAAAATATTTTTTGTGATTTTTATATATTTATAATGTTTTTGTGATTCTTATAGATTTTTCCTAATTTTTTTGGTATTTTTAAAGTAAAAAATACTAGAAAACAATGAATAAAGTTGGCCGAAATTAAAATAAGGATGAAAAATATAAATCAGAGTCCAAAATTTCTCAAATTAATTTTAAATCAAGGATAATAAAATAGGGAAAATACATAAACTAAAATTGTGTTTTTAGGATTTTTCTTGAATTTTTAATATTTTTAGGAATATTTTTAGGGTTTTGTAATTTTTAGGAGTTTTCGTTTGTATTTTTTAGTTATTTTTGGATTAAAGTTAAAAGACACTAAAAGAAGCGAAATATACTTTTTTTGGAATTTTCTGAGATGTTTTTATAATTTTTATGGACTTTATAATGCTAAAAATTCATGTTTTTGAATTTTTATAAATGTGAAAATGAGTAAAAATGCAAAATAAAAATCTAGTGTAATAATGCAATGCAACAAGGACTTATGTCAATTTTTTGGTGATTTTTGGAATTTTAGAGATGCATGAAATAAATAGGGGAAGCATAAAGAAATTCCAACACTAGCAAGGGCCTTTTTCAAATATGATAAAGTCCAGGGGGTCCTAAATAATTTTACCAAAAGTTTAGAACGTTAACATGAAGTTTCAGGGCCAAAATCATATTTCACAACCTGCCAGGGCTCCTTGCAATTTTTCCACCCACGTGGGACATCACGTAACTTACTCACACAAGGACCAATCGCAATAAAAAATATAACATTGCAAATTTTATTAAATGCATCTTTATGAAATACAAGGACATGCAGGGGCTGCCATGAAATATTTTCTAACACACGTGGGATATCACGTGGTTTGACATGGAATGGACCACGATGTAAATACCAAAAACCCGAGGGTCATTTTGTAAAAATACCCACTTTATTTTAAACGTTACACAATACTTAATTGACTAAATAATAAATACACAAAAGGCAGGGGCTTAAAATGCACATTACCCCTTATTAGACGCTGATGGATGGTGGATCTTCATTCACTTGAACACGTGTCATCCATCGGACGGTTGATGACGCCTCGAGATTGGACGCATGAGATTAGATCTCATGGCGAGATCTGATGGTCCTGAGGTTTGGCATTCAACGGCTGCTGCTTTGCATGGGGCCTTCGTCTTGATCAAACGACGATAAAGCAAGGTGGAAGAATAAGGACGAAGCTCACATGCGACGAGCTTCGATCGTGAATAGCTGGCACCTCCGGCCGCCTCCGTCTCGTCCGGTGGTCTCTACTCATGCATGGAAGGCCCCCGCGTCTACTGACGGTCTCCTCTTTGTCCCTGGAGGTCCAAGTCGTTCAGGAGAGCTCGAGGGATGGGAGGACCTCCAGGAACCTCTTCCTAGCATCAATCGAGCCCAAGAGAGCTCCCTTCGAGTTCAGACCTGCACAAGAAGAACAAGCGTCTCGAGGGCTTCACCCTCGACCTGGGGTTTGAAGCTTTTACGCAAAAATGGGATTGGGCGATGAGGTTCCAACGAGCGGCGGAGAAGAACCTTGATTCACGAAGCCACGGAGGCTCCGGTTGGTCAGGGGTGAGCGGAAGATGGAGAAGGCGATAGGTAACGAGATGGAAGGTGTACGGGCGTCGGAGAGTAACTAGATGGCTTGGGAGTCGTCGCCGGAGCGGAGCTCCGGCGAACTACGACTCGACCGAGGCGAGGCGATTTCCTTAACTAAAAAGCCAACTGAATGTGGGAAATTAAACCTAGAACTAAAATCTACCTAATAAAGTTGGAAAGAAATGCTCTGATACCTGGTGGGAACCAGGGAGCTTGGCGTCGCTAGAGCTCCGCCGTGGGTGCAGCTCCCACCTCCTCCGACCGATTCAAGGCTCGAAAAGCCTCCTCCTGTCACGAGGGGACCTCCAGGACCGAATACGAGAAAAGGAAGAGGGTGAAAAATAGACCAAAATGGAGAAGGAAGCGGAGGTTTCTTATTTATAAGCAGAGTGCGCACCCTTATTGATCGGGCAATCGGCGGCGATTCGTGCTAGGTACAAAACATCATGGGGTTGGGCGTGTATCTAGGATGTACAAGGAATTCTTTTGATGAAGAGTCCCATCTCACTCGAGCTAAACAATTTGCGTGAAAAATCGGCGAAGTGGGGCTCTCGTGATCTGTCAGAGGCGCAGGTCTAGGTCCAAGGAGTTGACCTGCGGTCAACTAATGGCGTCCTATCATTGGTCCACGGAGGTCGCTAGATGACAAAACACGCTGAAAAATTAAAGAATAAATTATTTAAATTAGTAAATGATTTTATTTTTTTCGAATATAAAATGAAAAATGTTTATTATTTTATTTAGTATTTTAATATGATTTTTATTTATTTTTTGTCTTTATTTATTAGTAGTTAATTTTTAATAGGGTATTTATTGGTATATTCATCTATGTTTTGTGCGTTTTTATTTTTATTTTGTATATTTTATTTTATGTTCTTATTTTATATATTTACACATTATTTTTGTGAGTATAAATATATTTTTATTTGATTTTTATGGGTTCATTTGCCCATTTAAATAAATAGGTATATGAATTGTATAGGTATAAGTATAGGTATTTTACCTATGATTTATATACATCTTTTTATTTTAATGTATTTTGTTGGTTTTTATTTTGGTTATATATTTTAATATACTATATTTAATATTTATAGTATTATAAAAATATGAAAGAATAAAAAGAATTAAAGAATGTATTTCCCTTTTATTTATATAGTTATTTCATCTATGTTTTGGCATAGTTTTATTCTATTCTTCTTTTTTTTATTTTAGGTTTAATTCTAATTTTAATGTACACCTATGTTGTAAATAATGTTTACAAAATTATAGAAATATGAATTTTAAAAATAATAAGTAATGAATAAATTGAATATTTTAATCGGTATTATGTACAATAGGGGCCCAAAACCTATCTTCTGCGTATTAACTCCAAAAAATATGAAACCACCTCCATTAAACAGATCTCGAAAAGTTATATACAATTGGAGTGATTTTGCCATTTTTTGAGTTTTTATTTGCAAGTTATGGGTCTGTGAAGTTGAGGTTCTGGCTTTTATTCTAGGTATAAAAATGTACATTGTAGATTATTTTTGCACAAACTCAATTTTTTATTTTTATTTACATTATTATCTACAACTTTCACGTGCAAAGTTTATTTGTTTGATAAATAAATCATAAAAAAGGTATGTGTCAAAAATGCATGATTGATGCATAAATAAAGAAGGTGCTTATTGTATTTTTGGCCCTTATTTCCCCCTACTTTATTCCTTGTCGACCAAGCCAATTCTTGACTTGGTCTCGGGGTTCGGGTCATAAAATATTTGCAATATTTTATTCCTTTTTCTTTTCTTCTCTTTACTCTATAATTTTGGCATTAAAAACCTTATTTTATGTATACTTAACATAATAAATAATGAATGCTATTATGTACAAATTGATGCTATTTACATGCATTTGCTTGGGTTTTTGAGGCCAAAATGATAGAATAAAGGTGATGAAATGGAGATTCATCAGTCTTCTTATTGTATGTCAATCTTCTACAACACTTGTAATGGGTTGCATATGTTTTAGAAGACTAGAAAATTTGATCTTAAGGCTTATAGTCATCCACATAGATGTTAATGCAATTGTTTCAACAATCTCTATTGGATTGAAAGGCTTCATAATTTCAGTGGGAGAGCCCTTAGTCTTAGAGAATGTCTCTATGACCTAGATATTAGAATACACTCATTGTTTAATTCTAGATGTTGGAAATAAACATGAATTCTGTGATAAATCTATCATAAAGAGTTATGATGGAGATATTTCAGATAGTAATATAAAATTAGTGAACTCCACTAAATTAGAAAATTAATGACTGGTTAATATTTCTAATACTGAAATTAAACCTTAAAAGATCAATAGGAGGATAAAGATCATTTGATAATGAACTGGCATCAAGCCTTGGACATTTATCTGTTGATTTGAACAATAGACTAGTGAGAGATGAAACTTTAGATTGTATAAAGGTTCAAATCTTACATACTTGTGAATATTATATTTAAAGAAAAAAGTCCAATACACCCTTCTTTGGGAATGGTGTAAGATGTCACGGTATTCATGATCTCATACATATTGATGTATATGGATCATCTATACCATAATAAACATTATGGATATATGATATCTATTGATGATTATATGAGATTTCTTCCCTTCACAATTAGAAACCTTTGAAATGTTCAAAGATTTCATAATTTTGGTTTGGAACCAAAGTCTGAAGGAAGATAAAATGAATTCGATCAAATCCAGGTATCATGTACCTATTAGATGAAGTCAAAGGATACCTTCTGGAGATATGAATATCATTTCTATCTCAATCCTCCTAACACACCATGACTCAATAGAGTTATAGGGAGATACAATTGGATCATGTGTGACATGACCTTAACAATGATGAATTTTAGCATAATTATCCCTTAGTTTCCAGGTATATACGTGTAGTAGAGACTACAATGTATATCCTTAATAAGGTTCCATGCATATACGCTGGAATATAGCACTAGAGAGTGCTACTTCATTAGGAAAATAAATGATGGTATTGATACCTACTTTATGACCTTGAGATTCTTAAATATATATCATCTCTAAGAATGTGATTCTTAGAGGTTGAGACTCTTGAGAATCAAGATGAAAATGATGTGTAGGAACTCATTTAATCTTGAGAAGATAATGAGACTCCTCAAATTGGAAACTAAAAGGACAATTGAAGATGAAACACTAATACCTCTTCAAATGAGTTTGAGGAAGGATTCCATGTGTTAGAGAAATCTGACAATGATCGAACTTCATGTGATAAAGCTTCTGAAGATAGTAGCATGGATAAATGGATGTTAGCAATAAAAGTTCGATGTAGACTTCATATATAAGTGTTGTATGTGGACCCTCGAGGGTCCACCTATATGGGTAAGACCTGTAAAGGTGTAAATGGATCTTCAAAGAGATATGGTACTGACCTATCTAAAGGGATAACAACTCAAAGAGTTGAGGAAGTAAATGCTAGAACTACTTGCACTTGTGCATTGGTTACGAGAAGCTGAGTGTATGCTAGATGTATACAAAAGCCAGATATCTTCCTTGCAGTGGGAGTAGTAAAGTGTTGCTAATCCTACCATGGAGAGAAAACACTTGATTGCAGTAATAAAAAAATCTTTATAGATGACTAGATTTTGTTTGAGATAGTGATCTCAAAGTACTATCTTAAAAAACTTAAGACTTTATATATAGAGATCTAAAAGGTCTTAACTGAGGATACCTTAAGAGATATTGATCTCCAGGAATAAGGGTATTATGATAAGGATTGTAGAAATACTGGTTATGATAATGATTAAGCTATAGTGTCAAGGACACTGTAACTAACAAGATTGAGTATCGGTTGCATAAGTTGCAATATTCAGATTAGATGCGAGCACTGTTACTGGGGATATGCAAGTGCCGTAAAAGGACTTGGCGTAGTCTCGCGGAAACAGAGTGACTGATCATCTTACCTAGCTATTTTCGTAATAGCCTATGATTGTCACATAAGTGCGGGTTTAAATGATTAGCCCATTAATGGCTCTTTGGGCTAGTGGGAGATTGTTGGACATGCGATCCCACGGCGAGCCATTATGCTACAAATGTTATTGCACATATCATTCCCTGATCTGAAAAGAAGAATGAATAATTTGCATAATAGTCCCTTAGTACAATTAGGGTTATGTACCATGGCCATCTTAATAGTCATACAGCTGTTGATTCAACTATTGAATCATAGAGGCTGATGCTTGGATGAATATCTAAAGAGTTAGATTAAGGACTCATCAAGCAGCATCAAATGATTGTTAAGAGATGATCTCCAGCCTGAGTAGGAGATGGCAATCCTTTCTCATTTAGGCTGATATCTGACCGACCTCTTGATGTAAGTCCTCTGCATAGGAATAGAGATTCGGAGGTGTAAGATTAGTTAGGTAAAAGAGTTTACTTAACGAGATCGAGATAACCAAAGTCCTATATTGTATGCTATCACGATATAGGCATGCATCCTCTGACCGGAGATAGATGTGTTACTATATGTCTAAGTATGTACATTTGGCAGACCAATAGGTTGATGACCTAACCAAGGTCTATACACCGACGCGCTGGTGTGCATATAGGGGCATATGAGTATTACGATCTCTCAAAGGGATCATACATGCTCATTTATTGAACAGGAAGGCATGAGCTTACTCATGAGATATTGGGAAGAATCGAATTCCGTGCGCGCGGTCGTCTCACTTTGGAAGCTTGACTGAATTTGTAGGTTTGATATATACTTTTGGAAAGTATATGATCAAGACCTAGGTATGATATATGCTTTTGGAAAGTGTATGTTCGAAACCGACTCCCAATGATCGAATGAGAAACTTGCTGATAAAACCAAGAAGTAGACAGTATAAAGTTGATCCAATACTTCAGGTTTATTCTAAGTCTTCCAGTATGCAGGTTGTACAGGTATTGGGAATACCTGAGGGAGATGTGATCATAAACTATTGTATAACCATGACACTTCCATTCCTAGGGAGTGATGAAACGGGTCTGGATTTTAATGACTCCTCTCAGTAGAGAAGTAATCTGATCTTGGTCCAAATGTTGGACATTGATCTGAATGTGATTTAGATGCAATGACAAGAATAGATTTGCGGTCTTGATTTAATAAGGCATCTATGGGAGGCCCACGATCTGGATTTGAGATATGATCTCAACATCTAAGCACTATATGTAGAACAATACAATCGCCCTGTCCTTATCTCCAAGTATTCGTGGAGAAGGCGCATTATCCTTGAAAGGGTTCAGGATAATTTCATTGTTGATAATATGTATCCGAGCATTGAGAAAATGGATAATTAAATGTGATTTAATTATCATGTATAATATGAATTTAATTCATATTATAAAGAGACTTATCTAAGATAATTAAATGTGATTTAATTATCAAAATGTGAATAATATGAATGCGATTCATATTATTTGGGCATATGAGAATAGATATCCAAGATGATTAAATGTGATTTTATTATCATGGATATGAATAATGTTGATAGCAATATCTATATTAGTCATATATATTATAAATGTGATTTATAATATATAAGAGAGAGCTATGTGTAATTTACATTTGTTAATTAAATGTTGATGTGAATTAGATTCACATTGGACAATTAATTTAAAATGTAATTCAAATTTTATTTTGGGTCGTGAATATCATTCACTAATTTCCAAAGGCATGATTGCAATGTTCACAAAATAATTATGGATTATTTGTGTGAATAATTTACAACAATAGTTGTTGTAAATAATGGAGATTTTCATGAGATATGAGATCTCATGAATAAGGAAGAGGAGTGCCTCCATCCTATTAATGAGGATGGACGACCTCCTTGAATTGGATTCAAGGAGTGCCGCCTCCCCCTTTATGGAAGGGAGGCATGCCTCCTTCATAAATCCCCTATATTGATTTGATTTAAATTAATTTATGTATTGATGATTTATTCAATATGTATTTAATTTAATTAAATTAATTTTTGTTGTGTTTTTAGAAACAAGTCATAACCATTGAAAGAAACACAAGTCATTGTGAACCATTGGATTTGTGTTGTCCCATCGATTGAGGTCCATGGATCCCAAAATGTTATAAAAGGAGAGGCACACCATTGCTCTTCTCTACACAATGCTTTAGAAACACATCTCTCTCTATTTCTCTCTACACGTCAGCCCTCTCTCTTCCTCTCATGGTCGTCCACCATGGATGCCCTAGAGAGACTCTCCATCGCCGCAACGTTTTCGTCATGCTGCCCGATCGTTTGCTCGTGGATCTGCGTCTCCTTCGGTACGCCTCGCTCGTGAAGAAGACGGTGGATCTCGTGTGTAGAGATCAGGAGATCCACCTCTTGGATCATAAACATGGATTGCGAGAAGCACGCGGTTCATCCTCGTGCTCGCAAGCGTCTCCTCCGTTGGATCGGACATGAGACAGGAGGTCTCTTCGTTTAGAGACTCTATCGCAACCACGCTTCAAGAGGTAATCCTATTACTTGTTTGTGGTTTAGACAAAACGATCCGAGAAGTGTTCTTGGATCATGTGGTTTCATCGCATGAAAAGTTTTTTAATTTCCGTTGCATAGAACAACTAGTCCGACTAGTCGTTCTTCGTCGTATTCAATACGACGCTCACACTTCCGTGATGCGCTTGAGGATCTAACCATATCCCTCAGTCTAGTCTCAAATCAAGGTGAGAATGTGGTCTTTGGGGGTAATTGATTCTTCCAGTCATTTATCTCAGCATTGACTTCCTCTTCAATTTGTTCCTTGATTCCATCAAGCGGACGAGAATATGGTGAGTCAATTCGGGGTAGATGTGGTTCAGGGGTGTATGAATGTGAGGTAGGTGAGAAGTACGTGGAAGTGGGATGGTCAGTCGGAGTTCTGACTTTGCAGTCGGGATGTGGGTATGATGAGGAATAAGTGGGTGGAGATGATAATAATATGGTCGAAGAAGAGTGACCTTAATATGATGGCCATTATTCCGACATATTCGAAGAGATGGGAGAATAATGCGGATCGAGGAAGAAAGTGTGCAAGTGCATCGAATAACACAAAAAATAAACAAACATATGAACAAACCCTGGGTTCACTTACTCGATACTGTGATGGTCGCAAGAGTCCGACTATTTATCTTTTCAATTTAATTAGGCAATAAATAAAGATATACATTCAATTACGCAAGTCCTAAAAGTAGGTTTTGGGCACTATCCTATGGATGTGTCCTCACCTCTCAAACATTACAATAGCGCAAACATACAATGAGGGTTTTGCTCTCCCAGAAACAAGTATTAATTTTAGTCATTTTTAGTGAACTCTGATTAGTAGTCATGATTTTAAGTTCGGTTATTACTTGATTAATCCACCAAACACGACACACATAACGATTAGTCCCAATTTTTTTAACAAAAGTTTCAAAACCAAGGAGAAGGGAGTCGGAAAAAAACAATGCAGATAGTGAAATCAATTATGCATGACCAGTTCAGAAGACTTAAAGTGTTCCTCACATTCTACATACCAGAATGCAATGCAGAATTGAAAATTTATACTATATGGGATGCGAACGAGATAGTTCCTTGACAAGTACTTCTATTAGTGAATGATGAATAATTTAATTTGGACCAATAGCTCTGCGGTCCAAGTATGTCTCGTTAACTGTGATGTGTGTTATAATTTAATTTGGACCAATAGCTCTGCGGTCCAAGTATGTCTCGTTAACTGTGATGTCTGTTCCTAAAGATTATGAGCACAAGCAATAAAAATAGTATAGTAAAAAAGATCTAAAAGACATGAATGCAAGTCATCTTCTAGATCAATCAACCAAACGACCACGAACGAGGCAAATGTCTAGTCCTGATACAAGCGCGAGTGGGCCAACATTACAGCTGCCTCTGCATGTTGCTTGAGCTCATCGCTCGTCGGCGATTCGAGCGAAGACCATGCTTCTTGTGAGCATTCCATAGGCGGTTTCTTCTATCGTAGGTAATTCCCCCTTTTTTTCATCCATCATTGATTTTATTTTTTCTTATTTTTTTACAATATCACATCATCATCACCACACCATCATATTTGCATTTTCTATTCCATGTTTAAGAAAACTAAAAAAAATTAAAAATTTAAAAATCAAATCATAACAAATAAATCAAAATAATAATAAAAACAACGAACAACAGGTGGTCGACCCCCCTGCCACCACCGCAGCTCTCCTCCACCGCATCTCGTAGACCAGACCTGCGACCAACCCCATGGCCGCACAACTACCCACCTCCAAGTGGCCTGCTTGTCACCCATCCATCGCCAGCACCTAATGTCGACCGCGCTTCACCATTGCACCGCTTGCGCAGGCCACAACACAACTCCTCCACCAAAGCTAATGCATTGCCCTAAGCTTCCAGCCCTAACCACCTTTCGTAGGGGAATGAAGGTCTACTTCTTTTCATTATTTTTATTTTGTAAAAAGTAAATCAATCTTCTTTCATGTTTCTATTTATTGTAAAAACATCCCTCTGTATAGTTTGTTTGAGAATTTTGTTTTTTAAATTTGCACAAATACCCCTATGTTCATGCATTAATTTAGACTTCTTTTTAGCATCATTTATTTTAATAAAAAAATAGCACATTGTTGAGCAACAAATGCTCTATCATTTAGCTAATTATTTGGATTTTTGTGAGTTATGGGTTATTAATTACAATTGTTTTAGTGCAAAGTTGTATATTTTACCAATTTGTGATCATAAATTCATATTTTATTCATGGTTGTCCAAAAATTCCTTAAAATTCAGAAATGGTGCCATGAAAGGTTCTCTAATTAATCCAAATTTCATCTTATCGGAGTTTTCTTGTGTCATAAATAAATTGTAAAGTGATTTTAGTAAATGATTTTTTAATAAATCCCCACACATTATTTTTGCGAAATTCCAACTCTCCCATATTACATATTAAAATACCTTGTTGTGATTATTTGCTTTCTAGATAATTGACATTGTGGATTTATTAGGATTAAAATACTTGCAGTCACATTGTTTTCATTAAGGAAACATACAAATATCATTTATTGTTAATAAATTCCCAAATAATTATTGTAGCCTCATTTCATCATGTTTAAGTTCCAAAAAAAATTTCATAAAATTTGCATTGTGTTTGTATGAAAAATTCGCTTCCATAATTTGGAGCTAAGTGATCTGATTTGACCTAATGTTGTTCCTTTGCCTCCATGTGTTCGACCCCGGATTTGTCGGGTATATATATAAATTAAAAATTGAGTTCTCTTCACAAGGACATTTGATTTGATTCTGATTAATTGGTTGGGTGTCGTGCCGCAACGAGTATCGATTGATATACATATTCAGGCATATTCATCATGTATATAGTTATTTTAGAACTCATAAACCCAAAAACACTAAAAATAGTAAAATAAAATACATAAAATTAGAAAGCTCGAAATACCTATATACAAATTAAAAAAACTTCGTTTTCAATTTTATAGCTTTCTTTATATTTTTGTCTATCTATTAAAACTGTTTTAAAGAATTTTGGACACCATTTGCTATTTTTAATCTTCGATTCGGTCTATTCATTTAATCCCTGATTTGAGATATTTTTGACCTTAAAATTATATAAAAATAGAAAAGTCATTAAAATAAAAAAATAATATAAAATTAATAAATACCCAAAAATAATTTCTTTTTTGTATTTTGTCTATTTTTGTTAGTATATATATTACTCTATAATGTATATATAACCTTATATATTTTATATTTTATACTTAAAAAAAGAAAAATAATTAAAAATAGAAATTATAATTAGAAATATATAATATAAAATTAATAACAATTAAAAAAATAAAAATTACATTTCCAACAAAATTACAAAAATTTGAACCCCGCAAAAATATAAAGAAAAGAAGAACACACTTTTTGTGCATTCATTTTCCCAATATCTTGTTTGCTCTTTGTTTTCGATCTCTACAGTACTTGCACATATACATATCTTTTTATAGAGTTATAATAAAGTTTAACTTCATATATTTTGCTTTTCATATCTTTATACATTTTATGGGTTAATTGTTGATTTAATTAAGTTTTCATGTGAGGTCTCTTTGACGACTGTGTTCAGGCCTTGTGCGGAGCACATGACCTCTGCAAATCTCTATTCCTCAAATGGTGCTATTGCCGGGGAGCAACGTCGCATAGATTGTATTCTTACCCGTGTCTTCTTTCTTCTCTATATTTTCCTTTATTTAATTTCCTTATTTGATATTATATTTTTGAATTTTCTAATTACCTCTTCTTTGTTGACTTTTCTACGAGGTACCCACGGATCGAGTGAGGTTTTTCTAGGAGCATCTGCGCACCCACCAAAGGAGTCTTAGAGGAAATTTTGTGGACAATTGCTTCTTTGTTTTCTATCTTCTTATATTCATAATTAAAGTGAGAGAGAGAGAGAGACATTTATTATTGTAATATTTAGGACTCTCAAGACTCTACCATAGTTCACAAGGTTCACTGTGTGAGAGATTGTTCCGTTGGGGGGCTCATTGGTATTTTCGCGTTTTCATCGCTTTCTTTTGGTTTCAATCTCAATTTAATTTATTTTGAGTGATTGAGCCCTAGAATTAGGATAATATTGTAGATAGATTAAGGATAAACACATAATTAGCATTGCATGCGCCCATAGTTCATGCTTGTACTTAGTCAATTTTTGAATTGCTATTTATTGGGACTTGAGATCACATGCCGAGAGAGGTCGCATACTGCATGTAGGACCTGTTGTGGAGGGCGTCGAGTTGCATCTTAGAGTGGACCGTGGTCTTATTTCTAGATAATTATCATATTGTTCTTCAATCCAATAGTATATTCTCATCTAGGTTGATTTTAACGGCCTTGTATTTGCATATAGATTTGTTTCAATTCTGCTTAGCATCCTTGCTTGAAGATGTATCGTTCATTTCACGTTGCATTGCTTTTTCGACCCTCTGCCTCTGAATTTGATCACCAAGGTTGCTAAAGGAATTGATTCCCTGTTAGGCTCATGTATTTCTATTAAAAATAAAAAAATTGATAACAAATAAAATTGGGATTGTTAAGCTTACTTGACCCTAAACTAAATTAGAAGAAAAATAATTTCCTGGGGGACAGTAACCCCAATTGTATTCATTTTAATTTCACGTACACACTAAGGTTAGTGCCCTAATCACAGGACTCCTAAGTGCATGTACAATTTTGTATTCTCACCTAACTCTAACACCAATAAGATAAAAAGACCGAACTTTCATTATCTTCATTGTGTTGAGTATTTAGATTGAGGGGTTTATTTTGTGTATAGGTGATCAATCTCAGATTCATCACTCTAAAAGTGTCTAATTAACCTCAAATCCCCAAAGTTCATCAGGATTTTACCCATTATCTTGCATAATTAGCATTCATGCATGTGTAAATAATAATTGCATTTTTATCACTCATTATTGAATAAAATAATAAGAAAATAAATTTCAGCCAATTGGCAGGTAAATAACTTAACTTCTTTGATTTTTAACTAATTCATGCTAACTCAAAATGATCTGAAACCACCTCCATTGTGTACATATTACTAACAACAATAAATAAAAAAATCACCAACACAAATAAGTGGACAAGAAGCTCAAACCTTAATTCCAAGATTTCCATACTAAAATGTTGATATCTTCTTCATCCAGTGTCCGATTTAATCCTACTCACTTTTCAACTGATGTACATTAAAATATCTTCAAAACAAGACTCAAGTGAATTGGATCTCATATGTGAAAGTTGGGTTTTTGGCCTCTTTTGTACATTTTGTATTTTAACGGTTTTTAACCATTTATTTTATGTACACATTAAATCATTTTATTTTATTTCTTTTCCATTAATTTTCTTTTCTGGAAGATTTATTAAAATGCACAAAAAATCCAAATCTAAAATGAGTTTGAAATTAAAGAAACTAACTGAGTCTGAGTCTTCACTAACAATCTTAAAAAAGTTGTCCTTTTCATTTTTATTTTATATATTATTTTTCTTAATTAATAAAATCTAAAAAAATATTTTAATGTGTAAATATCTATCTTTGATTTTATGAAAATTTTCTCGAATTTTATCTACTTAAAAAACATCAAAAAATATTAAACCCAAAAATCAACGTATTATATGTACATGGAGTACCCCAAACATATTACTTTGCACAAATGATCAATTTTGGTTTTGGTCACTTAAAAAAAGTTGTAGATATCATCCATGCAAGCAACTTTTGTGAAGAAAATTTTTCGATACGAGGTCGTTTACTATTTCTTTTCTATTTACCTTTGTATTTTGTTTTTTGAATTTTCTGGTGGTGACATGTGGCAGCTGCTGGAGCCACCAGGAGAGTGTCGAAACAATCAAGGCTCAATCAATCAAACCAAACCCTTTGATTCACCAACTTACATGTGAAACCAACAAGTGTTGGTTGTTTTATCTTATCATTTTTATTGGTGATAAAAATCATTCTATTTACGCAAGATGACATGAAATGTAAAATTGGAACGTCCTATGCAAGCAAGTGTGTTGTTCTCCCAGAACATGATTTTTACTCCATTTTATTTCTCAACTTGCATTAACAGTCCCAATCATTCGATTTAAAGTTATCACTATTTTAATGTGAGCACAAATCAATCAATAAATGTCTACCGCTCATTCCCAATTTCCATTAATCCTATGTGATCAAGCTAGGAAGGGAGGTTGAGTAAAAGCCAATGCAATCGATTAAATCATGATCTATGCTAAGAGAAAAATCACAGTGGCTTGAGATAAATTATTTAAAAATAATATTGAATTAAAACCAAAAATCGAATGTATCCAAGTCCATGAAAACCAAACCTAACATATATTAGTGGGGAAGAAAAGATATAATTTTTGGCTATGTGAAGAGATGTCTAAGTGCATCTCAAATTATTGTGTGTCCTACTGATAAACCAAGAATTCGACCTCTTAATTATGTCAAATTAGTGTGTTGTAGTCGACCGAATCAGATGCATAAAAAATCACTTAAAAATCATCAATTAGATCAAAGTGATAGATTTTATTTTACCTGGGAAATCCCAAGGTCGAATTCAGAGACACGAGCCTCTTAAGTGATTTTATAGACTCCTAATATCGAGATTAAGTGTTGGATTTAAAACACATATACATATAATGCAGAAAGAAACATGGAACATACACATTTTTATTTGATTTTTTTACATACAATAAAGAGCAAGTTTACAATGATGTAACGATGCCCTAAGTAGATAAAATATTTGAGCTAATGAACAGTAGCCAACTTCAGGTTCACATAATGAAGCAAGTTCCATTGATGAATTAATTTGAGGCATGAAAAGCATTACATGATTGCCACTTTATTTTTAAAATAAAGAATCAAAGATGAAAGTGTCAAAATAGAGATCAAGACATACCATTAGAAAGATAATAAAACACGATTCGGAACACAAGTGAAATTAACTAAAATGGAGCGCGAATGCTCAAGATATTTACAAAAGTAACAAGGTCCATAAACATAAGAAAACATGCAAAATAACTAGGGAAAAACTATAATCGGGGTCACTGGAAGGACTAAAATCTAAACACTAAAATTTGTGAGACCATCCCGATAATTTACCCACGTGCATGGGTGTAAAATCACATCTATTGAAACTTGAAGGGGTTGGGTGCAATTTACCCCAGGCACATGTGGTTTGTACATTCTAGCAAGAATTGTTTGTCATTTGAAGAACTACAAGGGGCCTTCCTGTAAATATTGCCGCGCGTACGTGACCGAGCACATGGGGCGAGGTTCGACATCTAGTGTAAGCTTGGAGGGGCTCGTGCCACGTGTTGACTGAAGACACTAGGCTGAGGCTTGATGCTCTGCACCTGCAGGTTTGGTGCTGACGCCCGGAGCTGACAATGTGGACCTATGTGAACCACCCAATCATGAAGATCGAATGATGTTTGTACGTGTAAGTGGAGACGAAGTGGCCTAAGATCTGATCTTGATCATAGGACGACACCTGTATGTCGTCTCTATCCTCTCCGCCACCTCCTGCGGCTGACTTGGTGGAGCTCCGGCGATGTCTTGCTAGCTCTGCCTCCGTGTAGCGAGCTCGGTAGAGCTCCAGGAAGGCTCTGGGAAACGAGGCAAGCTACATTGAAGCACGTAGAAGGCCCTAGGTTGTCTTGAGGTAGCCATAGACATCCCCTCATCGGAGGCGAAATTGGAGAAGTTCCCTCCGATTGATCTCAGACCATTTAGAGATAGGAACCTGCAGTGGTTAATTCTATAGCTGAAGCATCATGTGAGGATGAGTGTGAGTGAGCTGAAGTTCCGCACGAGCGGTGGAATAAGGAAACAAATATCCATCTCCAACGAAGCATGAGAGGAGTTGGGTCAGACATGATCAGGTGCTAGAGAAGGAGGAGATGACGAGTGGAGCATATGGTGAGGATGAGCGTGGGTAGGTGAAGCTAACTAGTTAATTAATGGTGAGTGGAAGAGCGGGTAGCATCCTACACAATTATGAGAAATCAAAGGAAAAAGGTAAAGACAGATCGTGATACTTACCTGGAGCTTTGGTGAGTCGAGGGATTGGGCACGAGCTTATAGGCGAAGCCTTGGTCATCACTGGACTCCTGCGGTGACTAGGAGCAGCTCGCTGTGAGCAAGCGCTGGAGACTTGGCATACCATGTCGGTGTCACGACGATCTTTACGCCCCTTGTTGTCTCCTCTGTGTCGCAAAGGGATGGAGGGAGGCTGGTCCGTGACCAAGGTACAAGTAGACAAGAGTGACAGTGGCTGGTGAGATCTTATTTGAATGAAGAAGATCAGAGTACGGGTGATGGCGAATTGGAGCGATGTTGAGGGGATTGTGGTGTGAGTAGGTACCCACGAGGAAGAGTGAGGATAAAGCTTTGACCATGCATGATTATGGAGACGAGGGAGAGGTAGTGAAAATGAGAAGGGGGAAACGGGTTGGTGACGTTGAGATCGTGGGAGAGATGGGAGCTAGAGGAAGAAGACGAGTTCTCGGTCATCGGATCTTGCGATCCAACGGCTAAGAAGAGGGCGCGATGATACGACCCTGATCTAATCGATCAGGGAACATCCTATGGCTGAGGGTGAGACACGTGCCGTCAGGATATGCAGGCGGAAACGAGCGATCTGGATATGATCTAGAGTTGATCGTAGGGTGGAGATCAAAGGCGGGAACATGCATCTAGGATTGAGGTGCTTTAGAGGAGATCAGGTGGTGCTGGACGACGACACGTGGTGAGAAGAGGGAAAGGCAGGGACATATGAACGAGATGAGACTTGATGGCTGATCGAATGGTTGGAAATGAAGCGTAGATGAACAACATGGATTTGATGCTCTAGAAGGCGATCAAACAACGGATAAGTGAGGGCGAGTGGCGTGCAAAGAAGCTTGTCACGTGGCTCAACCAAAAAGAGCCACATGGCCCAATCAGGTTATTCCATATGAAAAACTCGAAAATGGTGGAGAAAATCGACGAATTTGGAAAAACTCAAAACATGAAAGTTGTACATCTTGATGAGATCTACAAGTTTCATGTTGCAAAATAGGAAATGAGGTCAAACAAAGGGTGAAATATTTTTGTGAGCATTTTTAACGTATAAAAACACTACGACTTTTGCTTTTGTTATTTTTTGTATTTTTACTTTATTTAAAGGCTCGAATATATACAATGATTTATCTGGTTTTTATTGACAATAACTTAATCTAGGGGGTTAGTATCCGCAAATTAAGATGATGAAATCGACTTTCATCACCCCCTATTCACAAACTATGCTTGTTCCCTAGTATTTTAGAAACAAATGAGCTGGATTAACCCCTGATTGTGCATGTGTGTACAAGATCTGATCCGTTCAAGAACTCCCAATTTGTGAGATCCGAAATCTCAAAGCTCAATCTAGCCTTAATCAAGAGGTATCCAATTTCTCTAATGTTTCAGACTCTCTCTTGTGTGTATATATATATATATATAGATTAAGGATATAAATTCAAGTGTAGATGCAATCACGAGAGTAGAGTCACTGGTGAGCGACCAACGTACCAGGGTTAAGTATGAAAAATGCGCAAGGGTCATTGTGAACCCAAGTAGCAAGTCAGACTCAACAAGAAAAAACCAAGACAACTCAAATAAAATAATCAAGCACAAAATCAATGTTAGAGGTCTCCGCTACTTATTTAATCTAGTATAGCGAGCAGGGTCAAACACGAGGAGAACGAGTAGAACCTTTGAAGTAGTCCTAATCAAAAAATAAAGGCATACTTTTGTGGTTTTCACTTTGTTATTTTTTTATATTTTTAAGATAAGGAAACAAATAAGTAAGCAAGGCTATAAACTAGTCTCAACAATTTTTTTAAGAGTAAAAATAATCGGAAATATGAAATAAAATTATTTTTTTGTTTTTCAAATATTCAGATGTTTTCGGTGATTTTATAGAAATTTTGAAATACTTATATGATTTTATAAAAAATAAAGAAAGACAAACATGGAAAACAAAGTACATCTTAGATTAAAAAGATAAATTTAAAGTATTAAAGGTGCCCAAATGTCCTGATTGTGACTTTTATGATATAGTAAATAAAAATATCTAACTACAACACCTGAAAACTTATTTTTTCGATTTTCCAAGAAATTTTAATTATTTCTAAATTTTTTTGTGTATTTTGTGATTTTTAGGGTTTTTATAAGGAATTTTCAAACATAATTGTTACTAAATACAAAGTATATTATGAATTTTTAAAGAATTTTTCAGACAATTTTTTTTTCGAATTTTTATGTATTTTGTAAAATAGACAGAACCATTTTTTGATGTTTTTTGTTTTTTAGAAAATATAAAATAAAAACTAACTTAAGTCACAAAATTTAAAATAAATATTACGTCTGAGTAGGAGCTAACAATAATTTTTATGTAATTTTTGGAGTTGATTTAGTAATTGTTTGCTTAGAAACAAAGCACACATCACACAAGGACCTACTAGCAATTATTCAAAAGTTTCTTGACCAAAATATAATAGAGGTATAAAGTTTAGGGCTGCACTTGCAATTCGTCAAAATAATTCACACACGTGTTCAATAAACCATGCATAGGAAAATGCAAATTTCTAAAAGTTTCTATTCAAAGCATACTAGTCAAAAGCATAGGGGTATAACATGCAAATACACCATCCAAGCACATGAGATAGCACATGAGTTCAGTGGAGCAGGACTAAATGCAAATATTAAAAGTTTGAGGTCCAAAGCTTAAACTAATTAAACTACAACATAATTTAGTGGACTAAATAGCCACGCATGAAAGTACGAGGGTAAAAGCAAAATATATCCATGCTAGGGCATGTGGCGCACGCGGAAGAGGTCATGAACGTACGGTTCAGATCCTCTGATGGCGGCAGATCTGGCGACCCAGAAGATGTCAAAGGATTACGGCCTGATGCGTCAGGAGGTGTCAGATCTAACAGCCAAAAAGGTTGTTGTTGTACGTGGAAGGGATGCGATCTGGAAAGTGGGGGCCGATCTGATGGTATACGAGGATTATGGAAGAACAACTCCTAGGCGAGCTTCAATCGACCACTGAAGGCGATCCACTAGTTCGATGAACCAATCAAGGGTGGTTGCAACGTCGTGGAAGTACTCCGCATTTGGTGGTGGGCTCCGATGGAGGTGACAACAGCTAGATAATTGTGGAGGTGACGTGCCACCTGGGATGAGGACTCGATTGGTAGTGTTGTTGCTGTGGCTGGTCAGGGAACTGGGGCTGCTGCTGTGACTGCCAGCCAAACTGCCCACCCTGAGCAGGAGGCTACTGCTCGGACGAGGTACCTATGGTCGACCACCTTAATCTGGGATGGTCTTGGAAGATCTCAGGCTACTGTCGGTCGTACCAAATCTCGATGAATTCCATCAACGGCTTATGCTCACAGGGGGATGGAGGAAGAAATGCCAGTGGCTGATCCTACTGATAGACCACCATATGAGTGTCCTGAGATAGTGGAGGCAGAGAGTACTGATGCTGCAACTTCTGGACCAGCTCCTCCTAGATGTGGTGAACCTGTTTGTACTAGGCGGAGTGCTGGGATGAAACGCAACTGATAGGATCAGCTTGTGACCTGAGACGGGGCTGAGAAGTCGTCTATGACTCCTGGAGACACATGATCTAGGTCTTCAGGTCACTTAAAGTCTGGGCCAACTGATCGATATGAGTCATGCCCTGGCACTGCTTCTTCTCAATGATCTCAATGCGGTCCAGCTTATCACCGATGATGCCCATATCAGCGGCCGATGACTCTGCCTATGCTGCAGTAGTTGAATAGGTGGATGGACCTGCATCAACTCGTGTTATCCTCTGATAGGACACGACATGGGGTGAGGACTTTCCCTGAGTGTAGAACCAGGTCTAAAACATCTGTATGTAATTTTCGGCCATCTCCTCATAGATGGACCATACCTAGTCTTCATCCTTGGCGAAGTAGGAACCCCCACAAGAAGCATTCACAAGCCCCTGCTACTTGAATGTCATCCCACAAAATAAGATCTTTACTAAGTTGGACTTGGAAATGTCGTGATGTGGACATCATTCAATGAGCTCACGGAATTAGACCCATGCCTCATGGAATTACTCGTTGGGGATCATTGAGAAATTGTTGATCAGAGCCCGCACTGCATTCGTCCAACCGAGTGGATAGTACTTGTTCAAATACTCAGTCTGAAGCTGCTCCCATAATGTGACACATCTCCGTAAATGCTTCTGCTAGTAGGCGGCTATGTCGACCAAGGAGAATACAAAAGCCATCATCTTGATGGTATCCACGTCCACGTATCTGTTGTGAATAGTACTACATATCATCTCAAATTCCTGTAAGTGTAGATGCGGATCCTCAGTGGCAAGCCATGGAAATTGGGCAAGAGCTGAATAGTCTGAGGGGGAAGCATGAAATTGCCCAGAATTGTTGACAGTTGGATCCAGCGGTGTATACGAGTTGCAGCAGGGTTGTGAAATTGTCTCACCAATCGAGGCTACATGGCTAGCTCCTCTGACTCTTTTGGAATTATTGCTTCTTTTTCCATGATGCATGTTTGTGTATATTCTATGTATACTCTTCAGACTTATTTGAAAAAGATTTTAAAGACTATAGTCCAAAATATTTTTGCAAGCATGTACACACATTTGAAAACCATTTTGCAGAAGTTTTTCAAACAGTATAGATAGATTTTTCAAAATAATTTTACAACCATTTTTCCAATTATTTGCAAACTGCTTTTCAAACATTTTAATTTTACGCAAACAAAAAAAATTTTGCAAACAAAAATTTTTACAGAGGTTGAAAACTTTTTACAAACAATTTTTCAAATAATTTTCACAAGGAGTTTCAAAACTTGTATAACGCTGCTTTTCTCCTGAATTATTAATCAGTATATACAAAAATGGTTTGAAGAGTATACAATCATTTATGGTGTAAATACTTTGAATGTTGTTTTATCTTTAGATATTATTTTTATTTACAATACGAGTTATCGATGATAGTATATACATAGTATATACGACCCCCCTATACTTAGCTCGAGATATGTCCTCATAGATCAAAAAGAAGAAGCAAGAGCATAACTTGGACTGAGTAGAGGAAAGTCGAAAGAATGAATGAATAAGGGAATAAATAAATCGAGAAGTTGACCGTCCCCCCTATACTTAGGATCAGATAATCCTAAGTATAGCAGGCTGTACACAAGGCGAGGATGGTCAAGGATGAGAATAGACAGATCGTGCTCAGCTTGTCTCCCCCTATACTTAGGATCAAGTAATCCTAAGCATAGACAAGAAGAGGAGACAATGGAGAGGAGCAAAGAATAGAGCAACTCGGGGTGCATACCCCCCTATACTTAGGATAAAGTGTGTCCTATGTATCAAAGACTATCAACAAGGGGCGACATCATTTTTTTATAGAAAAATGAGATCGAAAAGAAAAAGAAGAGAAGAAGAAGAGAAGAAATCAGATGAATAGTTTTTGAGGTGCAGCGTTTGAATCATCTGATGCTGACAATGTTGTGGGTATGTCATCAAGGTGCAAAAGCTGGATGGAGTCGACAACGACCAAGAATGTGTCAGGCTCAAGGTAAGGCTTCAGGAGTTGACCGTTGACGACGAATAGTTGTGCGTCAGGAGATATTTTTTTATGGCAATACTTCCATTCTCACGCACTTCACGAACTCGGAATGGCCCTGTCCATTTACTCTTTAATTTGCGGAAGATCCGTAATTTTCCATCAAAAAACCACACCTTCTGTCCAACTTCAAAGGTCTTTCGTTTGATGTGCCGGTCATGCCAATGTTTCACCTTTTCCTTGTACATCAATGTGTTATCGTATGCATAGTCTCGGAACTCCAATAGTCTGTTCAGATCATCTTTTCTTTTCTGACCACTTTTTCGTGAGTCCAAATTACACATGTTGATTGCCCATAAAGACTTGTGCATTAATTCGACAGGCAGATGGCATGGCTTCCCATATACAAGGCGATAGGGTGACATGCCCATGGGTGACTTGTAGGTGGTTCTATAAGCCCAGAGGACTAAATCCAAGAGTTGAGACCAGTTCTTTCTGTCTGGCCTTACAAGTTTCTGAAGGATCGTCTTTATTTTCCTGTTTGATAATTCAGCCATGCCATTGGTCCAAGGATGATAGGGAGATATGACTCGATGGTCGATGTTGTACTCCTTCGTTAATTTCTTGACCTCTTTGTTAATGAAGTGGCTACCCCCATCTGATATGAGAATCTTCGGAATCCCGAACCGCGCAATGATGTTATCTCTCAGAAATCGGCATACTGTCCGACTGTCTGCGGCTCGAGCAAGAATAGCTTCAACCCAACGACTTACGTAATCTATGGCAAGAAGGATGTGCTTAGACCATGATTGTTAGGGAAAGGTCCCATGAAGTCAATGCTCCATGCATAAAAAACATCTGCTATCTGAATGATCTTCAGGGGCATCAAGTCTTCTGCAGTGAGTGTACCCTTCAATCCTGACAGTTAATGCAATATTTGACAAAAACTGCTGCATCCTTGAATAGTGTGGGCCACCAGAAGCCACACTGAAGTACTTTAGTTGCCGTACGGTCTCCAGAGTGATGTCCACCAGATTCGAGCGAGTGACAATGCTCGAGGACACTATACTGCTCCTCCTGAGGTATGCACCTGTGCCAAATGCAATCCGCTCCTCCCTGAATAGCATAGGATCTTCCCATTGATAGAAACAGATGGTTGACATGAATTTATTCTTCTCATTCTTCGTCCAATCCGATGGTGTTACCCCCGAGGCAAGGTAATTGACTATATCAGCATACCAAGGGAGGGAATCCACTACTAAAATTGATCGTCAGGGAAGGTTTATGTGATAGGTGTGTTGTTCAGGTGAGGATCTTGCTGTTAAATTTTGGAGAGATGGTCTGCTACCACATTTTGAACTCCAGGCTTGTCCTTGATTTCTAAATCAGATTCCTGGAGGAGAAGAATCCATCAAATCAGTCTCGGCTTGGCATTATCCTTCTGCTGTAAGTACCGGATAGCGGAGTGGTCTGTAAAAATGGTAACTTTTGATCCGAGCAAATAGGATATGAACTTCTCGAGGGTGAAAACCACGGCCAGCAACTCTTTCTCTGTCACAGTGTAATTTCTTTGTGCCTTATCTAATGTTTTGCTGGCGTAGTGAATGGCATAGGCCACCTTGTTTTTTCTATGTCCTAGAACATCCCTGACTACATAGTCTGACGCATCAGTCATGATCTCAAAGGGAAGAGACCAATTCGGTAGCTGTAGGACTGGAGCCTGAGTGATAAGCTCCTTCAGCTGATTGAAAGCAAGGAGAACCTGCTAATCGACATTGAACTCGGTTTCCTGGCATAGAAGTTCTCTTAAAGGTCAGGAGATGCGGCTAAAATCCTTGATGAATCGTCTGTAAAATCCCACATGCCCCAGGAATGACCTTACATTTTTGACTGACTGAGGTGGCTCTAGATTGGCTATAACATCCACCTTTGCCAGGTCGACTTCCATGTCGCGTTTAGAAACGACGTGACCCGACACAATCCCTTCGATGACCATGAAGTGGCTCTTTTCCCATGAAAGCAGTAAATTGACATCACGACATTTCTGAAGCACTCTGTCTAGGTGTCGAAGACAAGAATCAAAGCTATCACCATAGACTGAGAAGTCGTCCATGAACACCTCGAGAAAACTGCCTACCATCTCGGCGAAAACTGCTAACATGCATCTCTGGAATGTTGCAGGTGCGTTACATAATCCAAAGGGCATTCTCCTGAAGGCATAGGTTCCGAACGGGCAAGTGAAGGTAGTCTTCTCTTGATCTTCGGGAGCGATTGCCACCTAGTTGTACCCGGAATACCCATCCAAAAAGTAGAAGAACTCCTTGCCTGCTAGTCTTTCCAAAACTTGATCAATGAATGGAAAGGGGAAGTGGTCCTTCTTAGTTGCTGCATTAAGACGGTGGTAGTCAATACACACCCGCCAGGATGTTGGTACCCGAGTGGATATTTCCTCTCCTTTATCATTGGTAACCACAGTAAGCCCGGATTTCTTTGGAACTACATGCAGTGGGCTTACCTGTTTTGAATCGAAGATAGGATAGATGAATCCTGCGTCGCACCATTTCATGTTTTCTTTCATGACGATGTCCCTGAGGTTTAGATTCAACCTTCTTTGGAATTCACGGGATGACTTGGCATCTTTTTCTAGGTAGATGTGGTGTGAACACAAAGCTGGATTTATCCCACGGAGATCTGATACACACCAACCAAGTGCCATGCGGTTCTTTTCTAGAACCTCGAGAAGTCGAGATTCCTGTCGGATTCAGCCTGCTGTTGATAATGACCAGATACATGTGTTCGTCACCCGCAAGGAAAGCATACTTCAGACCCGCAGAAGGTGGCTTGAATTCTGGTTTTGATCTGTCCAACTTGTTGGTCACTTCAGACACTATACTGGTGGTGGGATGTACTTCTTTGATGGAACTACCTTCCTCAGTATTCTATTGAGACCCTGATGATGTGACGAACGGTTCTGTACTATGCTCACTATGTTCGGCCTGGAGAGAATTCTCGGAATCACATAGTTACGCCAGCATCTGGGAATCTGTTTCCCAAAAATCATCAGAGCATAGACCAACTATGCTTTCCAAGTCCTCTTCGAGAGCGAGGATTTCTCGGGTCCATGAATGATTCAACGACGGTGATGAGTCTCCGATCTCTGCAATAAAGTCACAATCTGCTTCTGATACTGCATGGCTCTCATTAGTCATGGCGTTCGGCTCTCTGATCATGTCTATCGTGATCTGCTTGCTGTCCGAGCGGAAAGTGATCTTGCCCGACTCGTAATCAACCACCGCACCCGAGGTACGTAGGAATGGTCGGCCAAGGATGATAGGGGTTTGGAGTAAGGGTGCGTGCGATTCCATATCAAGGACTACAAAATCAACAGGGAATTGCATTTCCGGCACCTTCGCCACAATGTCTTCTACCAGGCCTCTTGGTCGCTTAGTGGATCGGTCAGCGAACTGAAGGATCATCTGTGTCGGCTTGAGCAGACCAAGCCCAAATTCTTGCATTAGGGACACGGGAAAAAGATTGATAGAAGACCCTTTGTCAAGGAGAGTACGCTCGAAGACCTGATCAAATATCTCATAATTGACAAGAGGCGCTCCTTTGTATTGTTTCTTTTGAGGGATGTTGCTGATAGCTGCAACAATGGCCATGGAGAGCATGTGCCTTTCGAACTGATTACGTTTGTTCTTGCGTGCTGGTCGACGGTTGTTGGTACATGCTTCTTTCAAACCTTTTTTCACAGCTGGCATATATTCCATGGCCTTCAGTAAGGGAATCTCAACAGTTAGGTAATCTATTATTTCCACAACTCCAGGATCAGATAATGCACTTTTTTTGCATTTTTTTGGGTTTTTCAATTGCATTAGGAAAAGGAATATTTACATCGCTGACAAGCAAAGTAGAGTTGTTATTTACATCATAACTATCACCACAAATTGTTGTACATCCGGGCTACAAAAAGTAGTACAAACTGGATCCTGAGATACTGGTGCTGATGGGTGAGCAAAAAGTAGGGCGTCTGCTCTGTCGGCTGGTGAGGGATCGGCTGCTGCTGGCGGCTCCTCCACGACTGGCGTGACTTTTCTTTGGTTGCAAACTTCTTTTTGTTATTTTTGATTTTGCTGATGTTTTTTGTGTTTTTGGCTAACGATGTTGGTGCTGCATGACTGTTGGAGTGGCTTCTCCTTCTTCTTCCTCCTCACCCGCCCCTGTAGCTGGCACGACTGATGCAGAAGATGACGATCCACCTAGTTCTTTATTCTCCCCATTCTTGATAGAAGACAGTGGTAAGGCCCTACCGCTCCTGGGAGTGACAACATTAGAACAAGCAATATTACCATTTTCTGACTCTACAGACGCAGATAGGACATCACATTCTACCTGCTCTTTCTTTTTAAAAATATTGGGGTTGGCTTTGACCTGAGCCGGGATGGTGGTCTTGGTGGCAGTCAGCTCGTCGAGCCTCTTAGTTATATCTGCTAGCCCTTTGACGAGTTGGGCCAAGCAATCCATGATTGGGTTCATAGGAGTTGCCTCTGAATATTTAGCGTGCAGACCACGTTGTTGCTGCATGTACTGGTGCTGAGGCTGTTGTTGGTGATGCTGGGATGGTGCAGGAAGCTGAAATTGCTGGTAAGAGGGAGGAGGATACTACTGGTATTGCTGAGGTTGAGCGGCCACATACTGAGGGAAAGGCTGAGGCTGACGGTACTGTGGCTGCTGATAATGCTGATTCTGCCTCCATTTATTTGCTTATGGGGGAGGCTGATGGTACTATGGTGGTGGCTGTGAGGACTGCCCAAACCGACCACCCTGAGGTTGGTGATATTGCCGGTTGGCTGGTGGCTGACCCTGAGGCTGTCCCATAGGACGAGTCGGCTGTGCTTCATTGCTCCGTACCCAGTTGACTTCTTGAATCTGTTGTGGTGGTGGGAAGAGTGGATCGGATCCTGTTGCAAAATCTGGTTGGTACACAACCATCTGCTGCTGCGGTTGGCCCTGGTCGGGTGCCTGCACGTAGTACACGTGCTGGATTGCCGGTGGCTGCTGGCTTGGCTGAGGCTGTTGTGGCAGTGGTGGGTCATCTTTCTTCTCAACTGAAGCCTCTGATGGTACTACCGACTGAACAGAGTTGATGGTGCCCACTATCAGTTCTAACTGTTTGGTGATCTGATCTAGCTTATCAAGGTTTTGAGTCCTCTTTTCGATCACAACAAGTTTTTCAAGGCCTTGAGATCGCTTTTCAATGATATCAACCTTCGAGAGATGGCCCCCGATGATACTGAGGTTGGAGCTCTCATCTCTCTCTGTCTCACAGGACGCTGTGTACTTGTTTCTAGCGGATATGTGGCTGCTTTTGGTATGCCTTTGATGAGGAGAGGGCAGCCTCTCCTTCGGCCATTTCTTAGAATATCTGCCAGACTACATCTTCATCCTTATTGATGTGTGAACCTCCACAGGCTGCGTCAACGAGCCTTTGGTTCTCAATGTTCAGGCCCCCAAAGAAGTGTTGGACCAAATTGGTCTTTGGAATCTTGTGATGAGGCATTTTTCCTGCAGATCGGTGAACCTCTCCCATGCTTCATGTATGTATTCGTGGTCTCCTTGGGAGAAGTTGCTGATCCGTGCTCGCATCTGGTTGAGCCGACCAAGAGGGTAAAATTTATGCAAGAATGCTGATTTCAATTCCTCCTAGGTTGTCACAACCTTCCCCAGATGGTTGACCTAATAACGGGCCTTGTCTTGCAGGCTGAAGGGGAATGCCATCTCTTTGACTATGACCAAAGGGAAATTGGGGTAGTGAGTAGTGTTCCAGATGCGTGAAAATTGCTGCAGGTGGATGTACGACTCTTCATTGGTGTTTCCATGGAAGGTAGGAAGAAGAGCGAGGAACTGGGGTTTCAGCTCAAAGTGAGCATGTACCGGTGGAATGAGGGCCCACTCGGTCATCTGGCTATCTCTAGGATTATAAGTATCCTTCAGTGTAGGTTTGGGCCTCCCATGTCCTGGCTCTCCCTCATCATCTGAAGGATATCACCTCCTCGACCTCCTCCTCCCTCGTGTCTATTCATGACATCATTTAGCATATCCTGAAAAGCGATCTGTGCTAGGGCCTGCTCGGTCAACTGCTGTTGAATAGCTTGGATGGATGCCAATAATTGTGCATTAACCTGATTCTGATCAGGCATCTGTCCTTGCTCTAGCTGGGGTGGCTGCTGACCCTTGCCCTTCCCTTGAGGAGCCATGTCAGGGTCTGAATTTGATGAAATGAATTCCGTATTGGAATCCAGGGCTTGATCTGTCTTCTATCTGCAGAATGAGAGAATCCAAATCAGACCACTTCACAATTTCATTCATCTGTCATGATGGGTTTGGGATGAAGGTCAATCCCAGAATGTTATGAACGAAAAAGGATATGGACTGTGATCGACTTCCATTCACAACGGCAAAGGTGGGACAAAAGTAATCCTGGTTTATTGGTTGGTCAAAAGGAGGGTAGAAGACGAGGAGTCTGGAGATCGATCCGCAATGTCCGGATCTGGTTCTCAGGAATTGTCTCGAATTTATTGGGGAAGTCGAGTCCATGGAATCGATGTGGGTGTCAGCAGGGTCTCGACGGAAACCATCCATGGATCGGATTCGTGAAGCAGGAGAGGATTGTATGTTGGAGGAAGGATACGATGGTCAACGAGGAGTAAAAAGGAGTGCAAAATAGTAGAAAAGGCTCAAACTGAGTCGGGGTCAAAGGAGAATATTACAACAAAATTTGCGCAAAGGCACGAGACTTGATCTTTGAACCTTAATCTAGATCCATACAAAAGCAATACAAGATTGGGTTCACCAACTCACGCCATGTGGAGCCATAAAGGTTAGGCTATTCATCATCTTTTCAGTTTTAGAGGTGTTATTTCAGGTAAATCTTTTAACAAGTCCTTAGCACGCTACCCCTATAGGAGAGAGAGTACTGCTAGAAAAGTATCTCGTACTTGTCCTCCTCCTTTGTAACCTGTAGTCTGTACTTTTTGAGGTCCTTGTAACCCTTCCTGGATCCCTACTCAGCCAAAGAATTAGAGAGAGGAAGCCAATAGGCGAAACCGATACTTCGGTTCTCGCTCGCAACGGAATCACCCGTGAGCATGCAAGAACCTACTCGGACACAAGATGATGAGACAGACACCCCCGTGAAGGCGTGGCCTATGCTCGATACTTCAGACAAGGTCAATGCTCTACACAATGGAGAGTCATTAATGTCGACCAAGCCCTACTCGCCCACATATGATAGAAGCGCCAATACTTCGGAAATCCAGGCGATACACAAGGCAGTTGCAAACTGGGATTTTGGCTCTATTCCTTGTGGGACGTGCCTTGCTCAAGGGAGTGGAGTTTTGGTCCCCCTCCAAAGGTACCTGAAAACAATGAGGGCTTTATGAACCCAGTACAATGATAGTCCATTACAAGTTTTAATTAAGGTTAAAGTTTATTTAGCAGTCCCCTTGTTTTAGTTTTTTGGGTTCACTTTTTTTTGAGTCTGTTTCATACCAGCGCCTAACATTTTTGTAGATTTTCTTTTATGTCCTAGGTGCTCAAAATCAGAGGGAGATAGCGGAAAATACATGCATGTTGGTTCTATAATGGAAATCTCACCATTGAACCGAATGATGCATGCTGAGTTAGGAGACTTACAACGCATCCCAGCTCTCTCCATGCGGTATGCAAAACAGAATTTTTAAACCTAACTACATGGCGGTATGCAAGCAACAAAATCGCCCTAACCATTAGTTGCTATTAGTCGTGAAGAACCAATTAAGTTTGACTAAATCCATACGTAAAAGACTATAGGTGCAGGCATTCTTATTAAGGTGTGGACCTAGCTACCGAGTCAAGCAACCTACGTCCAGGGGCTCCATGCACACAAAACAAAGTAAAGAAAAGGAGGAAAGCTCAAAACTACGGGGAACAAAGAAAACAAGGCGGGAAAACATGAAAAAACCGTGACGAGGCCCCCAGGTGAACAGACACCCGGGCACTGGACCTCGTTGTGAAGTGTAGAGTCCAGGTTATATTACATGCCATAATTGTCTCTCTCACACAATAAATTACAAAATTATTCCTAATTACTTCAAGGCCTAGCTAATTCACATCCCTTTGCATCCTTGGTGCTCTCTCCTGTTGGTCATGAAGTGAAGACCAACCTCCGCCAAGCTCGGCTGCCTTAACTTCCTAAGAAACCATCCTCGCGTGGCGGGCCCTCGCATCAAGGTCATAAAAAGGTAGAATTAGTATAAGCTCAATCTATGAAATAAAGAATCAAGTAATTAATCAAAATAAATGAATGTGTATGTCACTAATCAAAGAATCATGTATAATCAAACAATTTCAAATAAATAACTATTCACAGAATAAATGATGAATTAATGAATTTTTATACAAGAATGACAAGGCATAATAGGCTATGCTCATTGCTCCCCGGCAACGGTGCCATCTGATAACAAGCAAAAATCAAGGCTTGTATCCATCCACAAGGCGGATCGATAGTCGATGAGGTGACCTCTTGATACTCCCAGTCAATCAGCAATTAACCCAAAACAAATAATAAGTCAATTATGTCCCAAAAATTTGAATTAAAATTTATCAACTCTACCATAAAATGCATAGTGTCTAAGCATGTAGAGGTCGAACCACAGAGAGCAAAAACCGGTAGCCTACAATTACTCATATACAAGCTGGTCATGTATCCACACAAGTCTTTTTGTGGGTTTTTAATTATATATATATATATATATATATTTGCGATTTTTAATTTGCTGATTTTGTATTTTGTTTTTATATTTTATATCTTTCTATATTCTTCTTTTTTTACTAAATAAAGAGATACTATATAAAGCTTATATAAATATATATATCTATATACACATGTTAGAGATGAGAGAGAGACACAAATAGGGAGAAATACTCAAAATACAGTAAATAAAATATTTTTTGTGATTTTTATATATTTATAATTTTTTAGTGATTTTTATAGATTTTTCCTAATTTTTTTGGTATTTTTAAAGTAAACAAATACTAGAAAACAATGAATAAAGTTGTTGGCCGAAATTAAAATAAGGATGAAAAATATAAATCAGAGTCCAAAATTTCTCAAATTAATTTTAAATCAAAGATGATAAAATAAGGAAAATACAGAAACTAAAATTTGTTTTTAGGATTTTTCTTGAATTTTTAATATTTTTAGGAAGATTTTTGGGGTTTTGTAATTTTTAGGAGTTTTCGTTTGTATTTTTTAGTTATTTTTGGACTAAAGTTAAAAGACACTAAAAGAAGTGAAATATACTTTTTTTTGGAAATTTCTGAGATGTTTTTATAATTTTTATGGACTTTATAATGCAAACAATGCTAAAAATTCATGTTTTTGAATTTTTATAAATGTGAAAATGAGTAAAAATGCAAAATAAAAATCTAGTGTAATAATGCAATGCATCAAGGACTTATGTCAATTTTTTGGTGATTTTTGGAATTTTAGAGATGCATGCAATAAATAGGGGAAGCATGAAGAAATTCCAACACTAGCAAGGGACTTTTTGTAAATAAAATAAAGTCCAGGGGGTCCAAAATAATTTTACCAAAAGTTTAGAACGTTAACATGAAGTTTCAGGTCCAAAATCATATTTCACAACCTGTCAGGGGCTCCTTGCATTTTTTCCACCCACGTGGGACATCACGTAACTTACACGCACAGGGACCAATCGCAATAAAAAATATAACATTGCAAATTTTATTTAATGCATCTTTATGAAATACAAGGACATGCAGAGGTATCCATGAAATATTTTCTAACGCACGTGGGATATCACGTGGTCTGATATGGAATGGACCACGATGTAAATACCAAAAACCCGAGGGTCGTTTTGTAAAAATACCCACTTTATTTTAAACGTTACACAATACTTAATGGACTAAATAATAAATACACAAAAGGCAGGGGCTTAAAATGCAGATTACCCCTTATTAGACACTGATGGATGGTGGATCTTCATTCCCTTGAACAGGTGTCATCCATCGGACGGTTGATGACGCCTCAAGATTGGACGCATGAGATTAGATCTCATGGCGAGATCTGATGGTCCTGAGGTTTGGCATCCAACGACTGCTGCTTCGCATGGGGCCTTCGTCTTGATTAAACGGCGATAAAGCAAGGTGGAAGAACATGGACGAAGCTCGCACGCGGCGAGCTTCGATCGTGAATAGTGGCACCTCCGGCTGCCTCCGTCTGGTCCGGTGGTCTTTACTCGTGCATGGAAGGCCCCCGCGTCTACTGACGATCTCCTCTTTGTCCCTGGAGGTCCAAGTCGTTCAGGCGAGCTCGAGGGAGGGGAGGACCTCCAGGAACCTCTTCTTGGAATCAATCGAGCCCAAGAGAGCTCCCTTCGAGTTTGGACCTGCACAAGAAGAACAAGCGTCTCGAGGGCTACATCCTCGACCTGGGGTTTGAAGCTTTTACGCAAAAATGGGATTGGGGGATGAGGTTCCAGCGAGCGGCGGAGAAGAACCTTGATTCACGAAGCCACGGAGGCTCCGGTTGATCAGGGGTGAGCGGAAGAAGGAGAAGGCGATAGGGAACGAGATGGAAGGTGTACGAGCGTCAGAGGGTAACTAGATGGCTCAGGAGTCGTCGCCGGAGCGGAGCTCCGGCGAACTACGACTCGACCGAGGCGAGGCCATTTCCTTAACTAAAAAGCCAACTGAATGTGGGAAATGAAACCTAGAACTAAAATCTACCTAATAAAGCAGGAAAGAAATGCTCTGATACCTGATGGGAACCAGGGAGCTTGGCGTCGCTAGAACTCCGCCGTGGGTGCAGCTCCCACCTCCTCCGACCGATTCATGGCTACAAAAGACTCCTCCTCTCACGAGGGGACCTCCAGGACCGAATACGAGAAAGGGAAGAGGGTGAAAAATAGACCAAAATGGAGAATGAAGCGGAGGTTTCTTTTTTATAAGCAGAGTGCGCACCCTTATTGATCGGGCAATCGACGACGATTCGTGTTATGTACAAAACATCATGGGGTTGGGCGTGTATCTAGGATGTACAAGGAATTCTTTTGATGAAGAGTCCCATCTCACTCGAGCTACACAATTTGCGTGAAAAATCGGCGAAGTGGGGCTCTCGTGATCTGTCAGAGGCGCATGTCTAGGTCCAAGGAGTTGACCTGCTGTCAACTAATGGCGGCCTGTCATTGGTCCACGGAGGTCGCTAGATGAAAAACACGCTGAAAAATAAAAGAATAAATTATTTAAATTAGTAAATGATTTTATTTTTTCGAATATAAAATGGAAAATGTTTATTATTTTATTTAGTATTTTAATGTGATTTTTATTTATTTTTTGTCTTTATTTATTAGTAGTTAATTTTTAATAGGGTATTTATAGGTATATTCATCTATGTTTTGTGCGTTTTTATTTTTATTTTGTATATTTTATTTTATGTTCTTATTTTATAAATTTACACATTATTTTTGTGAGTATAAATATATTTTATTTGATTTTTATGGGTTCATTTGCCCATTTAAATAAATAGGTATATGAATTGTATAGGTATAAGTATAGGTATTTTGCCTATGATTTATATACATCTTTTTATTTTAATGTATTTTGTTGGTTTTTATTTTATTTATATATTTTTAATATACTATATTTAATATTTATAGTATTATAAAAATATGAAAGAATAAAAGAATTAAAGAATGTATTTCCCTTTTATTTATATAGTTATTCCATCTATGTTTTGGCATAGTTTTATTCTATTCTTCTTTTTTTATTTTAGGTTTAATTCTAATTTTAATGTACACCTATGTTGTAAATAATGTTTAAAAAACTATAAAAATATGAATTTGTAAAAAAATAAGTAATGAATAAATTGAATATTTTAATCGGTATTATGTACAATAGGGGCCCAAAACCTATCTGTTGCGTATTAACTCCAAAAAATATGAAACCGCCTCCATTAAACAGATCTCGAAAAGTTATATACAATTGGAGTGATTTTGCCATTTTTTGAGTTTTTTTGCAAGTTATGGGTCTCTGAAGTTGAGGTTCTGCTTTTATTCTGGGTATAAAAATGTACATTGTAGATTATTTTTGCACAAACTCAATTTTTTATTTTTATTTACATTATTATCTACAACTTTCACGTGCAAAGTTTATTTGTTTGATAAATAAATCATAAAAAAAGGTATGTGTCAAAAATGCATGATTAATGCATAAATAAAGAAGGTGCTTATTGTATTTTTGGCCCTTATTTCCCCCTACTTTATTCCTTGTCGACCAAGCCAATTCTTGACTTGGTGTCGGGGTTCGGGTCATAAAATATTTGCAATATTTTATTCCTTTTTCTTTTCTTCTCTTTACTCTATAATTTTGGCATTAAAAACCTTAATTTATGTATACTTAACACAATAAATAATGAATGCTATTATGTACAAATTGATGCTATTTACATGCATTTGCTTGGGTTTTTGAGGCCAAAATGATAGAATAAAGGTGATGAAATGGAGATTCATCAGTCTTCTAATTGTATCTCAATCTTCTACAACACTTGTAATGGGTTGCATATGTTTTAAAGACTAGAAAATTTGATCTTAAGGCTTATAGTCATCCACATAGATGTTGATGCAATTGTTTCAACGATCTCTATTGGATTGAAAGGCTTCATAATTTCAGTGGGAGAGCCCTTAGTCTTAGAGAATGTCTCTATGACCTAGATATTAGAATACACTCATTGTTTAATTCTAGATGTTGGAAATAAACATGAACTCTGTGATAAATCTATCATAAAGAGTTATGATGGAGATATTTCAGATAGTAATATAAAATCTAGTGAACTCCACTAAATTAGAAAATTAATGAATAGTTAATATTTCTAATACTGAAATTAAACCTTAAAAGATCAATAGGAGGATAAAGATCATTTGATAATGAACTGGCATCAAGCCTTGGACATTTGTCTGTTGATTTGAACAATAGACTAGTGAGAGATGAAACTTTAGATTGTCTAAAGGTTCAAATCTTACATACTTGTGAATATTATATTCAAAGAAAAATGTCCAATACACCCTTCTTTGGGAATGGTGTAAGATGTCACGGTATTCATGATCTCATACATATTGATGTATGTGGATCATCTATACCATAATAAACATTATGGATATATGATATCTATTGATGATTATATGAGATTTCTTCCCTTCACAATTAGAAACCTTTGAAATGTTCAAAGATTTCATAATTTTGGTTTGGAACCAAAGTCTGAAGGAAGATAAAATGAATTTGATCTAATCTATGTATCATGTACCTATTAGATGAAGTCAAAGGATACCTTCTGGAGATATGAATATCATTTCTATCTCAATCCTCCTAACACACCTTGACTCAATAGAGTTATAGGGAGATACAATTGGATCATGTGTGACATGACCTTAATAATGATGAATTTTAGCATAATTATCCCCTAGTTTCCAGGTATATACGTATAGTAAAGACTACAATGTATATCCTTAATAAGGTTCCATGCATATACGCTGGAATATAGCACTAGAGAGTTCTACTTCATTAGGAAAACAAATGATGGTATTGGATACCTACTTTATGACCTTGAGATTCTTAAATATATATCATCTCTGAGAATGTGATTCTTAGAGGTTGAGACTCTTGAGAATCAAGATGAAAATGAAGTGTAGGAACTCATTTAATCTTGAGAAGATAATGAGACTCCTCAAATTGGAAACTAAAAGGACAATTGAAGATGAAACACTAATACCTCTTCAAATGAGATTGAGGATGGATTCCATGTGTTAGAGAAATCTGACAATGATCGAACTTCATGTGATAAAGATTCTGAAGATCGTAGCATGGATAAATGGATGTTAGCAATAAAAGTTCGATGTAGACTTCATATATAAGTGTTGTATGTGGACCCTCGAGTATCCACCTACATGGGTAAGACCTGTAAAGGTGTAAATGGATCTTCAAAGAGATATGGTACTGAACTATCTAAAGGGATAGCACCTCAAAGAGTTGAGGAAGTAAATGCTAGAACTACTTGCACTTGTGCATTTGTTACGAGAAGCTAAGTGTATGCTAGATGTATACAAAAGCCAGATATCTTCCTTGCAGTGAGAGTAGTAAAGTGTTGCTAATCCTACAATGGAGAGAAAACACTTGATTGCAGTAATAAAAAAATCTTCATAGATGACTAGATTTTGTTTGAGATAGTGATCCCAAAGTACTATCTTCAAAAACTTAAGACTTTATATATAGAGATCTAAAAGGTCTTAACTGAGGATCCCTTAAGAGATATTGATCTCCAGGAATAAGGGTATTATGATAAGGATTGTGGAAATACTGGTTATGATAATGATTAAGCTATAGTGTCAAGGACACTATAACTAACAAGATTGAGTATTGGTTGCATAAGTTGCAATATTCAGATTAGATGCGAGCAATGTTACTGAGGTTATGCAAGTGCCGTAAAAGGACTTGGCGTAGTATCGCAGAAACAGAGTGGTTGATCATCTTACCTAGCTATTTTCGTAATAGCCTATGATTGTCACATAAGTGTGGGTTTAAATGATTAGCCCATTAATGGCTCTTTGGGCTAGTGGGAGATTGTTGGACATGCGAGCCCACGGCAAGCCATTATGCTACAAATGTTATTGCACATATCATTCCCTGATCTGAAAAGAAGAATGAATAATTTGCATAATAGTCCCTTAGTACAATTAGGGTTATGTACCATGGCCATCTTAATAGTCATACAGCTGTTGATTCAACTATTGAATCATATAGGCTGATGCTTGGATGAATATCTAAAGAGTTAGATTAAGGACTCACCAAGCACCGTCAAATGATTGTTAAGAGATGATCTCCAGCCTGAGTAGGAGATGGCATTCCCTTCTCATTTAGGCTGATATCTGACCGACCTCTTGATGTAGGTCCTCTGCATAGGAATAGAGATTCGGAGGTATAAGATTAGTTAGGTAAACGAGTTGACTTAACGAGATCGAGATAACTAAAGTCCTTTATTGTATGCTGTCACGATATAGGCACGCATCCTCTGACCAGAGATAGATGTGTTATTATATGTCTAAGTATGTACATTTGGCAGACCAATAGGTTGATGACCTAACCAAGGTCTATACACCGACGCGCTGGTGTGCATATATGGGCATATGAGTAATACGATCTCTCAAAGGGATCATACAGGCTCATTTATTGAACAGGAAGGCATGAGCTTACTCATGAGATATTGGGACGAATCGAATTCCGTGCGCACGGTCGTCTCACTTTGGAAGCTTGACTGAATTTGTAGGTTTGATATATACTTTTGGAAAGTATATGATCAAGACCTAGGTATGATATATGCTTTTGGAAAGTGTATGTTCGATACCAACTCCCAATGATCGAATGAGAAACTTACTGATAAAACCATGAAGTAGACAGTATAAAGTTGATCCAATACTTCGGGTTTATTCTAAGTCTTCCAGTATGCAGGATGTACAGGTATTGGGAATACCTGAGGGTGATGTGATCATAAACGATTGTATAACCATGACGCTTCCATTCCTAGGGAGTGATGAAACGGGTCTGGATTTTAATGACTCCTCTCAGTAGAGAAGTAATCTGATCTTGGTCCAAATGTTGGACATTGATCTGAATGTGATTTAGATGCAATGACAAGAATAGATTTGCGGTCTTGATTTAATAAGGCATCTATGGGAGGCCCACGATCTGGATTTGAGATATGATCTCAACATCTAAGCACTATATGTAGAACAATACAATCGCCATGTCCTTATCTCCAAGTATTCGTGGAGAAAGCGTATTATCCTTGAAAGGGTTCAGGATAATTTCATTGTTGATAATATGTATCCGAGCATTAAGAAAATGGATAATTAAATGTGATTTAATTATCATGTATAATATGAATTTAATTCATATGATTAAGAGAGTTATCTAAGATAATTAAATGTGATTTAATTATCAAATATGTGAATAATATGAATGCGATTCATATTATTTGGGCATATGAGAATAGAGATCCAAGATGATTATATGAGATTTAATTATCATGGATATGAATAATGTCGATAACAATATCTATATTAGTCATATATATTATAAATGTGATTTATAATATATAAGAGAGAGCTATTTGTAATTTACATTTGTTAATTAAATGTTGATGTGAATTAGATTCACATTGGACAATTAATTGAAAATGTAATTCAAATTTTATTTTGGGTCGTGAATATGATTCATTAATTTCCAAAGGCATGATTGCAACATTCACAAAATAATTATGGATTATTTGTGTGAATAATTTACAACAATAGTTGTTGTAAATAATGGAGATTTTCATAAGATATGAGATCTCATGAATAAGGAAGAGGAGTGCCTCCATCCTATTAAAGAGGATGGACGACCTCCTTGAATTGGATTCAAGGAGTGCCGCCTCCCCCTTTATGGAAGGGAGGCATGCCTCCTTCCTAAATCCCCTATATAGTTTTGATTTAAATTAATTTATGTATTGATGATTTATTCAATATATATTTAATTTAATTAAATTAATTTTTGTTGTGTTTTTAGCAACAAGTCATGACCATTGAAAGAAACACAAGTCATTGTAAACCATTGGATTTGTGTTGTCCCATTGATTGAGGTCCATGGATCCCAAAATGTTATAAAAGGAGAGGCACCCCATTGCTCTTCTTTACACAATGCTTTAGAAACACATCTCTCTCTATTTCTCTCTACACGTCATCCCTCTCTCTTCCTCTCATGGTCGTCCACCATGGATGACCTAGAGATACTCTCCATCGCCGCAACGTTTTCGTCATGCTGCCCAATCGTTTGCTCGTGGATCTGCGTCTCCTTCGGTACGCCTTGCTCTTGAAGAAGACGATGGATCTCGTGTGTAGAGATCAGGAGATCCACCTCTTGGATCATCAACATGGATTGCGAGAAGCACGCGGTTCATCCTCGTGCTCGCAAGCGTCTCCTCCGTTGGATCGGACTTGAGACAGGATGTCTCTTCGTTTAGAGACTCGATCGCAACCACGCTTCAAGAGGTAATCCTATCACTTGTTTGTGGTTTAGATGAAATGATCCGAGAAGTGTTCTTGGATCATGTGGTTTCGTCGCATGAAAAGTTTTTTAATTTACGCTGCATAGAACAACTAGTCCGACTAGTCGTTCTTCGTCGTATTCAATACGACGCTCACGCTTCCGTGATGCTCTTGAGGATCTAACCATATCCTTCAGTCTAGTCTCAAATCAAGGTGAGAATGTGGTCTGTGGGGGTAATTGATTCTGCCAGTCATTTATCTCAGCATTGACTTCCTCTTCAATTTGTTCCTTGATTCCAGCAAGCGGACGAGAATATGGTGAGTCAATTCAGGGTAGATGTGGTTCAGGGGTGTATGAATGTGAGGTAGGTGAAAAGTACGTGGAAGTGGGATGGTCAGTCGGAGTTCTGACTTTGCAGTCGGGATATGGGTATGATGAGGAATAAGTGGGTGGAGATGATAATAATATGGTCGAAGAAGAGTGACCTTAATATGATGGCCATTATTCCGACATATTCGAAGAGATGGGAGAATAATGCGGATCGAGGAAGAAAGTGTGCAAGTGCATCGAATAACACAAAAAATAAACAAACATATGAACAAACCCTGGGTTCACTTACTCAATACTGTGATGGTCGCAAGAGTCCGACTATTTATCTTTTCAATTAAATTAGGTAATAAATAAAGATATACATCCAATTACGCAAGTCCTAAAAGTAGGTTTTGGGCACTATCCTATGGATGTGTCCTCACCTCTCAAACATTACAATAGCGCAAACATACAATGAGGGTTTTGCTCTCCCAGAAACAAGTATTAATTTTAGTCATTTTTTAGTGAACTCTGATTAGTAGTCATGATTTTAAGTTCGGTTATTACTTGATTAATCCACCAAACACGACACACATAACGATTAGTCCCAATTTCTTTTTAACAAAAGTTTCAAAACCAAGGAGAAGGGAGTCGGAAAAAAAAACAATGCAGATAGTGAAATCAATGATGCATGACCAGTTCAGAAGACTTAAAGCGTTCCTTACATTCTACATACCAGAATGCAATGCAGAATTGAAAATTTATACTATATGGGATGTAAACGAGATAGTTCCTTGACAAGCACTTCTATTAGTGAATGATGAATAATTTAATTTGGACCAATAGCTCTGCGGTCCAAGTATGTCTCGTTAACTGTGACGTGTGTTATAATTTAATTTGGACCAATAGCTTTGTGGTCCAAGTATATCTCGTTAACAGTGATGTGTGTTCCTAAAGATTATGAGCACAAGCAATAAAAATAGTCTAGTAAAAAAGATCTAAAAGACATGAATGCAAGTCATCTTCTAGATCAATCAACCAAACGACCACGAACGAGGCAAATGTCTAGTCCTGATACAAACGCGAGTGGGCCAACATTACAGCTGCCTCTGCATGGTGCTTGAGCTCATCGCTCGTCGGCGATTCGATCGAAGACCATGCTTCTTGTGAGCATGCCACATGCGGTTTCTTCTATCGTAGGTAATTCCCCCTTTTTTTCATCCGTCATTGATTTTATTTTTTCTTATTTTTTTACAATGTCACATCATCATCACCACACCATCATATTTGCATTTTCTATTCCATGTTTAAGAAAACTAAAAAAAATTTAAAAATTAAAATATCAAATCATAACAAATAAATCAAAATAATAATAAAAACAATGAACAACAGGTGGTCGACCCCCCTGCCACCACCGCAGCTCTCCTCCACCGCATCACGTAGACGAGACCTGCGACCAACCCCATGGCCGCACAACTACCCACCTCCAAGTGGCCTGCTTGTCACCCATCCATCGCCAGCACCTAATGTCGACCACGCTTCACCATTGCACCGCTTGCACAGGCCACAACACAACTCCTCCTCCACCAAAGCTAATGCATTGCCCTAAGCTTCCAGCCCTAACCACCTTTCGCAGGGGAATGAAGGTCTACTTCTTTTCATTATTTTTATTTTGTAAAAATTAAATCAATCTTCTTTCATGTTTCTATTTATTGTAAAAATGTCCCTCTGTATAGTTTGTTTGAGAATTTTGTTTTTTAAATTTGCACAGATACCCCTATGTTCATGCATTAATTTAGACTTCTTTTTAGCATCATTTATTTTAATAAAAAAATAACACGTTGTTGAGCAACAAATGCTCTATCATTTAGCTAATTATTTGGATTTTTGTGAGTTATGGGTTATTAATTACAATTGTTTTAGTGCAAAGTTGTATATTTTACCAATTTGTGATCATAAATTCATATTTTATTCATGGTTGTCCAAAAATTCCTTAAAATTCAGAAATGGTGCCATGAAAGTTCTCTAATTAATCCAAATTTCATCTTATAGGAGTTTTCTTGTGTCATAAATAAATTGTAAAGTGATTTTAGTAAATGATTTTTTAATAAATCCCCACACATTATTTTTGCGAAATTCCAACTCTCCCATATTACATATTAAAATTCCTTGTTGTGATTATTTGCTTTCTAGATAATTGACATTGTGGATTTATTAGGATTTAAATACTTGCAGTCACATTGTTTTCATTAAGGAAACATACAAATATCATTTATTGTTAATAAATTCCCAAATAATTATTGTAGCCTCATTTCATCATGTTTAAGTTCCAAAAAAAAATTCATAAAATTTACATTGTGTTTGTATGAAAAATTGCATAAAAACCCCTAAAAATTTGTATTTTCATTATTGCATTTTAACCCTTCAAATTTGAAAAGTATAGGTTCTGCATTCTTCGTTGGATTAGTTTTTTTGGAAAATTATAATTTGGCTAAATTGGATTAATTTCACATTAAATATATTTTGACTAAGTTGTGTGTCTACTTATTAACTTAATTAACATGCATTTTGCATTTGTATTTTTTTACATATAAAAAATTCCGCTTCCAAAATTTGGAGCTAAGTGATCTGATTTGACCTAATGTTGTTCCTTTGCCTCCATGTGTTCGACCCCGGATTTGCCGGGTATATATATAAATTAAAAATTGAGTTCTCTTTACAAGGACATTTGATTTGATTCTGATAAATTGGTTGGGTGTCGTGCTGCAACGAGTATCGATTGATATACATACTCAGGTATATTCATCATGTATATAGTTATTTTAGAACTCATAAACCCAAAAACACTAAAAATAGTAAAATAAAATACATAAAATTAGAAAGCTCCAAATAACTATATACAAATTAAAAAAACTTCGTTTTCAATTTTATAGTTTTCTTTATATCTTTGTCTATCTATTAAAACTGTTGTAAAGAATTTTGGACACCATTTGCTATTTTTAATCTTCGATTCGGTCTATTCATTTAATCCCTGATTTGAGATATTTTTGACCTTAAAATTATATAAAAATAAAAAAGTCATTAAAAGAAAAAAAATATAAAATTAATAAATACCCAAAAATAATTTCTTTTCTGTATTTTGTCTATTTTTGTTAGTATATATATTACTCTATAATGTATATATAACCTTATATATTTTATATTTTATACTTAAAAAAAGAAAAATAATTAAAAATAGAAATTATAATTAGAAATATATAATATAAAATTAATAACAATTAAAAAAAATAAAAATTACATTTCCAACAAAGTTACAAAAATTAGAACCCCGCAAAAATATAAAGAAAAGAAGAACACACTTTTTGTGCATTCATTTTCCCAATATCTTGTTTGCTCTTTGTTTTCGATCTCTACAGTACTTGCACATATACATATCTTTTTATAGAGTTATAATAAAGTTTAACTTCATATATTTTGCTTTTCATAGCTTTATACATTTTATGGGTTAATTGTTGATTTAATTAAGTTTTCATGTGAGGTCTCTTTGACGACTGTGTTCAGGCCTTGTGCGGAGCACATGACCTCTGCAAATCTCTATTCATCAAATGGTGCTATTACCGGGGAGCAACGTCGCATAGATTGTATTCTTACCCGTGTCTTCTTTCTTCTCTATATTTTCCTTTATTTAATTTCTTTATTTGATATTATATTTTTTAATTTTCTAATTACCTCTTCTTTGTTGACTTTTCTACGAGGTACCCAAGGATCGAGTGAGGTTTTTCTAGGAGCATCTGCACACCCACCAAAGGAGTGTTAGAGGAAATTTTGTGGACAATTGCTTCTTTGTTTTCTATCTTCTTATATTCATAATTAAAGTGAGAGAGAGACATTTATTATTGTAATATTTAGGACTCTCAAGACTCTACCATAGTTCACAAGGTCCACTGTGCGAGAGATTGTTCCGTTGGGGGGCTCATTGGTATTCTCGCGTTTTCATCGCTTTCTTTTGGTTTCAATCTCAATTTAATTTATTTTGAGTGATTGAGCCCTAGAATTAGGATAATCTTGTAGATAGATTAAGGATAAACACATAATTAGCATTGCATGCGCCTATAGTTCATGCTTGTACTTAGTCAAATTTTTAATTGCTATTTATTTGGACTTGAGATCACATGCCGAGAGAGGTCGCATACTGCATGCAGGACCTGTTGCGGAGGGCGTCGAGTTGCATCTTAGAGTGGACCGTGGTCTTATTTCTAGATAATTATCATATTGTTCTTCAATCCAATAGTATATTCTCATCTAGGTTGATTTTAACGGCCTTGTATTTGCATATAGATTTGTTTCAATTCTGCTTAGCATCCTTGCTTGAAGATGTATCGTTCATTTCACGTTGCATTGCTTTTCCGACTCTCTGCCTCTGAATTTGATCACCAAGGTTGCTAAAGGAATTGATTCCCTGTTAGGCTCATGTATTTCTATTAAAAATAAAAAAATTGATAACAAATAAAATTGGGATTTTTAAGCTTACTTGACCCTAAACTAAATTAAAAGAAAAATAATTTCCTGGGGGACAGTAACCCCAATTGTATTCATTTTAATTTCATGTACACACTAAGGTTAGTGCCCTAATCACAGGACTCCTAAGTGCACGTACAATTTTGTATTCTCACCTAACTCTAACACCAATAAGATAAAAAGACCGAACTTTCATTATCTTCATTGTGTTGAGTATTTAGATTGAGGGGTGACATCGCTCCCGCACCCTTAGTTAATTCGAGCAAATTAATGTCCAAATTAATTAGATGTCATTCGTTGCAGTCGGATACGAGAGGTTAATCAAAAACCACTTTACTTAGATTCGAGTTAATTTCAAGCGGCAAATTTTTTTTACTTGGTGAAGTCCAAGGTCGATCTCAGGGAGGCAACTGTCTCCTTAGGTCAAGTTTCAGCAAAATCCAAGTGTGAGATTTTCGGGGAATATATATTTTTTTTCTTTTTTTAATTTCTATGCAGACATATGCAGACAAATCTTAGCCAATTTAACGTTAAATTTAATTGATGTATCAAATGAAGTCCAAAAATAATAAAAATTGGCCAGACAGTTATTTATGATGAAAATGACCTACACTAATTTTTTTGGAAATTTTCGATTTAAAATGAATTTACTATGAATTAAATAGACAGACAGAGTGATTTTCAGAATTTAATTTTTAATAAATATCAAATCACAATTTTTCCAAGAACTAAAATTATCCTAGGTGGTTCTAATGATAAGGCACCTAGGAAAATTGACAGGTCTTAAATTTACTGTGAAATGAATTTACTAAAATTAATTTAAGAAAATCACTAAACAATTTATTTAGGCCTCGATATGCATGCAAATGCTATGAAATTTTTATGGTGTGTTAGAAATGGTGTCCTTAAACTACTGTGAATTTTTGATAATTTTTGAAGGCACAAATAATTAATTAAAAATCAAAAGGCATCACTGGGCAAAATATGTCAACAATGAACCAATTAATTCATTAATAATTCAAATAAGCCTACAAAAATCATACATGTGTACTGATAGGAAGAGGACAAAATTTCCAACAACATGCAATTTTTAGAATCTCAAAATGATGAACAATGTACTCTATGGACACGTGCAAACACAAGGGCGTAAATGCAATACTGGAAATTGAAACTTCAAAGATTAAACATGCTGACAAGGACTAAAATGCAATTACCGATAACATGCAGGACTTGTATGCAATTTCTCCACGCAACACGTGCTCCTCACGTGGGGTCTGCTTCACAGGGACCTTTTTGTAATTTCCGTAAGCTTCAGGGGCGTCTGTGCAAATAGCCCAGGTCGCACGTGCTCCTCACGTGGCCGATCTAGGTTCGGAGGGCGTCGGAGGCTCGGAGCGAGGCTCGGGGGCTTCTGGAGGTTCGACTGAGGCTCGGTGAAGCTTCGAGTGGTCCGAGCCTATTTGTCGGGGAAGAGGCTCGGACTCGATGTCGTGGCGTGCTCTGAACCTTTGGATCAAGATCGATCCAAAGGCTATCGTTGATGGTGCGTGGCTCGCTGCGGGTCGTTGGATCACTGATCGATCCAATGGTGATGAGATGCTTCGGTTGAGTGGCGACGTGGACAGCTAGGGACCGTTCGATCAATATGATCGAACGGTGGCTGTGCTTCGTCCTCAACGGTCCTCCGCCACCTGCGGAGGAGTTGGCGGGGCTCCGGCGAGGCAGGCTTGGCTCCGCCCGATCCTCCTGGTGTCGGTGACTGTCGATGGCGAGTCTGATGTAGCTCGAAAGACACGCGAGGGTACGGCGAAGCTTCAGGTGACTTCAGGAGTGGAAGAGGGGCGCTGGAGCACTGTGGCGATGAAGCTCAAAAAGAGCTCCGACGAGGTTCCGACCGATGATGGATGTGAGTGCCTACAGGTGTTTGGTCTATAGCCGAAGCGTGTGCGTGCTAGTGGAGGTGTGGAGGTGCGAGTGAGAAGCCTAAGGCGAAGTGTAGGTGGTACGGCGATGGTGCTCCGCCCAGGTGGCGGAGCTGGAGCTGATGGAAGGTGAAGTGAAATGTCAGAGTATGTGAAGTACGGCGCGAAGGTCAGAGCTCCGCCGCGGAGCTCGACAAGGTGAAAGCGGAGCAAGGAGATGGCTGAGGGACGCGAATAAAATGGGAGAAATAAAAAGGAAAATCAAAGCGAAGATCAAACAAAGATGGAGGAGGTTACCTGGGGTTTGGAGCTCGAGTTGAAGCTCCAGGTCGTCGCTCGAGGGATCGGTAAGGTCCCGAGCTCAAGCAGCGTCACGGAGGGCGGCTGCGACACGGCGGTGGCGCCGTGGATCTCGCCGGAGAAGAAGACTGTCTTCGCTCAAGGATTTGCTCAATTTCTGTCACCAATCGGACGCTCCGAGCTCGAGGTTCCTCTCTGGGGTGGCGGATGGGTGTGAAGATGGTCGGTGATCGAGTATTTATAGGATGAAGTTGACGACCGGGCTGGTGACGAGGTGAGGTTAGTGGCCGTCGTGGGGCGAGTATGGTGGAGATGGTGGCGCTTGAGGGAGATGGCGAGGGAGAGGGATGAGTGGAGGATGTCGTGGGGAGGTTGGCGGTCGGCGAGAGTGGCTGGTGTGCGGCCAAAAATAGAAAGGGGCAGGCCCCTCGCGCAAGCTCAAGAACGTGGGAGAGAGAGGCGCTGGAGGTGGAAGATGATGCATCAACCGTTGGATCTGGTGATCCAACGGTGAGTATTTGGGCGCGAGCGAGCGGGCAAGATCAGATCCGGGGCGAAGTGAATGACGGGCGATGATCGCGCCATGTGTCGAGCTGTGCGTGAGGCGCTAGCGAACGGTCACGATGCAGGGCAGGCGTGGATCGAACGTCGATGAAGCAGCCGCGTGTCGATTGGCTGGCAAAGGCGATAGTGAGCGGTGAGGATGAGAGATTGAGGGAGATCTGACGGTAAAGGACAGAGGGTGGATTGAGTGGCTCAGATCAGGAGGACGAGGCGTGATCGGAGGGTTCTTCAGTCGACACGTGGCGCAAGGGACGAGAGGCGGCAACGAGTGGCTGAGATTAAGGCGGGGGAAGATCAAACGGTTGTGGATAAGGAGCGGCGTGGAAAGAACTGGGCCGTTGGATCAAAAGTGAGATCCAACGGCGGAGGGCGCGGGCGGATGAGGCGATGGGCAGCGGGCCGCGTGGCGCAACCAGAGGACGCCACGTGGCCTGCTGTGAATGGCTGGAGAAAGAAACACGTGTAGAGAGAAGAGGAAGCCGAATTTGGAAAAACTCAAAACATGAAAGTTGTAGATCTTAATGAGATCTACAAGTTTCATGTTGACCAAAGACGGAGATAAGGTCAAATATGATACATAAATACAAGGATACATAAATGTACATATGTAGTATACAAAATGATCCAAAAACCCAAGTTTCTCATACAAGCTCCAATTTCAATGAAATCAGTCTCATTTTGAAGGTCTTTTAATGTGTAGTATTCTAAAAGTGAGTAGACCTAATTCGGGGTTTGTATGAGGGCTTTATTTGTGTTTTAATGTACAAGGATTCTTAGGCTATTTGGGCTATTTTACAAGGGTGATTTTTAGCAATCTTCCCTATATTATTAAGGAATATATACATATATTATAGAGAAGAAGTTATTTTGATGAAGAGGTATTTTACAGGGGATTTTTGGCTTCTTATTTAAATGCAGATGAGCTGCTAAAATGCATGAATTATGGATGCATGCATGAGTGTTATTTATGCAAGATAAAAGGAAATATGCCTCTATTTTCTCGGGAACAAGGCTCTATTTTTGACTTTTGGAGTGATGAATAACAGATTCATCAACCCCCTATACTTAAACCTTGCTCGTCCCCGAGCAACTAAATGAAATGCAAGAGTGAAATGAAATTGGGTTCCATACCAAGGTCATGAACAAAAGTTAAAAATAGAGCTAGACTTGACCTTTGGATTAATCATGTGTCGGAACCTTATCGGGATCTGAGTTTAAGACTTAACAGACTTCAAGTTCCACAAGTCTTCTATTCAAGACTCCTCAACTCGCCTAATCAGAACAAGTCTACATACACAAACCCTAATGACCATGAATCCTTTCATGCAGTGTAAGTGATAAATGACTCCCCACCTCAGAAGTAACAAAGAAACAATCTCCCCCAACCTGGTAACTCTAATGCCTCGGTCTAGCAACTCTTTCCTCGAGAAGCGGGGTATTCCCTTCTAAGTTCAAGTTCAACCGACTCAAGAAGAGGAGGAAGAAGTATAGACTTTTGGAAGCTCAGCCAGTGTAGCTAAGTCTCCCGCTGCAAGTAACATGGTGACCATAAGCTTTTGCTTTTCTTGACTACATATACTCCGGTGGGGTTATTAAATTTTCAATCCGACCCACCACTTTTTTGGAGTTCTTTTTGGCATTTTTTTTTCAACAAACATGCCTTTGTACATACATGATGCAGCATAGATATAAGAAATTTCCTCTTGAGCCAGTAGACTATCCCTCTTTTGAAGCTTTATTGCAACCCACTGCTTCTGTCTTTAGCCTTCATCACCACTAGTCCAAGTTGAGACGCACTTCCTTCACTAGAAGAAGAAGAGAGGTTCTGCCTAGAAGTACTACCCTCATATGCTACCCCAAGCTAAAGGAAACTGTCTCCTTATCACCTCATCCGTAGAGAGCCATGTGTAAAGTGCTGGTGCATGTTAAGCCATTGTCTCCAAGAGTCATGTGTGTGTTGTTAAGTGCTCTATTCAGGCTTGTCAAGATGACATATGAACATAGACTTGGAGACTTAAAGAATTAAGTCACCTGACCTGAAAAAATCTTAACTCAAGTTCCTATAAGGTTCCTCTGAAATTAGGTGGATTAAGGTCAAGTCATTTTCATCCTTAATATCTGCTCACAACTTGGTCCAGAACCCACTAGCTTTTCACTTTGCATAAGCAACTTATGCAAATGAGATGAGATGTCATGCTATGAAAATGCAAGACTCTTTTTATTTTTCTATGCAGAGATGATATGCAAGAGTAAATAAGAAGCCTATTTATTAATTTTTTTTTCGATTTTTACCCACCCGTAATTATTGTAATATATATACAAAAATACGTGAAAGTACGAGCTATGGGTAAAGTATATATGTAATATATACACGCCCCCCTATACTTAGCGTGTGCTATGTCCTCAGAGCACTAAGAGCGAGGAAAAGACATAGCTCGTGCTAAGCGTAGGAGAGCCAAAAAGGTATAGAAATCATCTCGCCCCCCCTATACTTAGGCTATGGAAGCCTAAGTAGAGAAGAAGATCAAAAATGGGGCGGATGCGGGAAAGAAGAGAAATGAATGAGTATACAATGCGGGCATCGGTCCCCCCTATACCTAGGCGAAGGTCAGCCTAAGTATAGGTAGGAAATGAGTATGAGGACCAATATGATCTGGAGAATGTACAGTGAACCGACTTAGGTGACCCTTCCCCCTATACTTAGGATCTGGTTATCCTAAGTATAGTCTAAGATAGTGATCTGATGAGGCGGGGATGGGTTACTAAAGTCGCGGGAGAAAGGGTAGGTTGTACCAGAATGATGATATATACAGATGAATTGGTCTGAATCTTTCGAGATGCTGCGGATGGCTGGAGTTCACTGCTGCAAGGTCTCATACGCGGCTTGATGTGAATCTGCTGTATCTGTCTCGCGCATGAATACAATCTCCTCGACATGGACTAACTGCTCATTAGATTCGACGAAGTGTTTCAACAGTTGCCCATTCACTAGGAATGTCGGTGCGTCATCTGCGAGATCTGAGATCTCGACACATCCACTATCATGCACCGTACGGACGATAAATGGTCCCGTCCACTTAGACTTCAACTTGCCTTGGAAAATCTTCAGCCTAGCATTGAACAACCATACCTTCTGTCCAGGAACAAAGGTCTTTCGTCTGATATATCTATCATGCCAACGCTTCACCTTGTCCTTGTATACCAAACTGTTGTTGTATGCTCGGTTTCTGACTTCCACAAGCTCATTCAGATCCATGTCTCTCTGTTTCTGACCCAGGTGTGTGTTCCAGTTGACCTTCTTTATTGCCCATTCTGATTTGTGAACTAACTCTGCGGGCAAATGGCACGGCATTCCGAATACCATTCGGAATGGGGAGGTGCCTAACGGTGTCTTGTAAGCCGTCCTATACGCCCAGAGGACTTGATCCAAGATCTGAGACCAGTCCTTCCTGTCCGGGCGGACAAGCTTTTGCAATATGGTTTTCACCTCCCTATTCGATACCTCAGCCATACCATTGGTTTGTGGGTGGTAAGGACTCGCGACACGGTGTTCGATGCCGTAGTCCTTCAGGAGTTTCTTCACCTCCTGATTCACAAAATGGCTACCCCCGTCTGATATCATCATTTTGGGGATCCCGAACCTAGAGATTATGTTCTCTCTGATGAATTTACAGACAGTGCTGCTGTCTGCGGCTCGGGTCGGGATAGCCTCCACCCATCTGGATAGGTAGTCTACCGCAAGAAGGATGTATTCAAACCCGTGGCTGACAGGGAATGGGCCCATGAAATCGATGCCCCAGGCGTCAAAGACATCACAAATGATGACCGGCTGCATTGGCATCTCATCCTTGGAACCAACGGTTCCTCCCATTCTCTGGCAAACTGGGCACGACTTCGCGAAGGCGGTGGCATCGCGAAACAGAGTCGGCCAGTAGAAGCCACACTGAAGTACCTTCCATGCGGTCCTCTTCCCGGAGTGGTGTCCTCCTTCCTCTAAGCTATGGCATAAAGAAAGGACACTCTGGTATTCCTCCTGAGGAATACAACGTCTCCAGACACAATCCGGTCCTTCAAAGAAAAGGATCGGATCCTCCCAATGGTAGTGTCTAGCATCCGACTTTAGTCGGTCGATTTGGCTCTTGGGCCAATCTTCGGGAACTTTCTTGGAGACAAGATAATTCACGATATTGGCGTACCACGGGAGTGAGTCGATAACAAAAATCGACTCGTCAGGGAAGGAGTCTCGAATTGGTGAAACCTCGGAAGTATTAAGATCTTCGAGACGAGAAAGATGATCGGCCACTACGTTCTTCTTACCAGGTTTATCACGGATATCCAAATCAAACTCCTGGATAAGTAAAATCCAACGAAGAAGACGCGCCTTCGCGTCCTTCTTCTCCATCAGGTATCGTAGTGCCGTATGGTCTGTGAACACGGTTACCTTGGATCCGATTAAGTGGGATCTGAATTTGTCCAAGGCAAACACTACCGCAAGCATTTCCTTTTCGGTAACTGTATAGTTACGCTGAGCAGAATCAAGCACTTTGCTTGCGTAGTGAATTGCAAATGGGACGCCATCTCTTCTTTGTCCCAATACAGCCCCAACAGCATAATCTGAGGCATCCGTCATGATCTCAAAAGGTAGAGACCAATCTGGGGCTTGTAAAATGGGTGCATCCATGATCATTCCTTGTAAAATCTTAAAGGCCTCAAGACATTTGTGATCTACAATAAACTCCGTGTCTTTGCCTAAAAGCTTAGTTAGCGGTCGGGCAATCTTAGAAAAATCCTTGATAAATCTTCGATAAAATCCGACATGCCCGAGGAACGACCGCAACTGTTTTACGTTGGTTGGTGGCTGGAGTCGTCTGATCACGTCCACCATGAAGTGACTTTTCTCCCAGGAGAGCACCAGATTGACTTCACAACATCTTTTGAGGACTCGGTCCAGATTCCTAAGGCAGGAATCAAAAGAGTCGCCGTGGACCGAGAAGTCATCCATGAAGACTTCCAGGAATTCGCCGACCATTTCGGCGAATACAGCAATCATGCACCTTTGAAAAGTACTTGGAGCATTGCATAGCCCAAAGGGCATGCGCCTGAAAGCATAGGTACCAAAGGGGCATGTGAACGTGGTCTTTTCCTGGTCCTCTGGAGCTATGGCTACTTGATTGTAGCCCGAGAACCCATCAAGGAAGCAGAAGAATTCTTTTCCCGCTAATCTTTCTAAGATCTGATCAATGAATGGTAGAGGGAAATGATCCTTCTTCGTCGCGGCATTTAAGCGTCTGTAATCCACACAGACGCGCCATGACGTGGGTATTCTCGTCACGATCTCCTCTCCATCCTCATTGGTGGTCGTCTGAATTCCCGACTTTTTTGGGACAACATGGATTGGGGCCACCCACTTAGAGTCGGAGATTGGGTAAATAAAACCCGCGTCGCACCATTTTTCTATCTCTTTTTTCACCACTTCTCGTAAATTTGGATTCAACCGGCGTTGGAATTCACGAGAGGGTTTGGCTTCATTCTCCAAGTAAATATGGTGCGAACACAGAGCGGGATTTATCCCATGGAGATCGGAAATGCTCCAGCCTATTGCCTTGCGGTTTTTCTCCAGGATCTCTAGCAAGCGAGATTCCTGCTCCTCGGTCAATTGCGAACTGATAATGACCGGAAATTTCTTGTCTTGGCCCGCAAGGAAGGCATATTTCAGTGTTGTGGGAAGAGGTTTGAGCTCAGGTATAGTGTGGTCATCTAAGAAGTCTAGCTCAATCTGATCTGGTTCGGTGTTGGAAGTGGCTGGATCATTTTCTGTAATAGCTGCCACCAAGCGCGGCTCTGGAGTCGGATCGTCAAAATTTTCCATACAATCGGCAAACGCCTCGTCCGACTCGTCATCCTCATCTTTCGATTGTCCTAAGGATGTAAGGACTGACAGGCCCCATTGGGCCTCTACGTCATCGAAGATGTAGGGCGATGCAGGTTCAGAGCTGTACTCGTTCCTCAGAATCTTGCAGACTGACTCATGCACTGGATCATCTTCAAAGGAGATGGACACATTAATGCTGGCTGGGTTCTGTCTCCATGGCCCAACTACGTCTACATATTCACAGTCTGTCTCGGTAGAAGAGTACTCGGTGCTGGATTCGGAGTTCGGTCTCTGCCATCTCGTCTGCTTCATCTCCAATTCCTCATCTCCGCCGGGAGTTTGGAACTGAATCTTCCCAGTTTTATAATCAAATAAGGCCCCCGCAGTTCTGAGGAAGGGCCTACCTAAAATGATATGGGAATCTCTCCAATTACGAGGGGTTTCCATATCCAGGACAGTAAAGTCCACCATGTATTCTTGCCCCTCGACTCTGATCACAATGTTCCTTAACTCTCCTTGGGACCTCTTAGTGGATTTGTCAGCAAACTGCAGAATAGCTCTAGATTTCCTAAGAGGTCCGAGATTAAGCCGCTCATAGAGGGCCGTGGGCATTAAGTTAATTGAGGAACCATTGTCCAGGAGAGTGCGTGCAAACGCAATGTCATCAACATGACTCACTACATAGTGTGCACCCATGTCTCTTCGTTTCCGAGGAAACGAGTTCTTTATTGCACAAGTCGTGGCTACTGATAGAACGTGTTTCTCAACACGGCTTTTGGTCTTCCTGCTAACCCTAGTAGGTGTGCATCTCACCTTAAGGTATTTTTGGAATGCAGGGGTTATTTCCACGAACTTGTCAAAAGGGATTGTGACCTTGATGTGTTTATTACAAAATTCAGCCATCTCAGGGTCATCTTTTTGGATTTTTTGGATTTTCTTCTTTCCACCCTTAAGAGCTTGGGGGAAAGGGATTATTAACTCAGGTTCTGGAACTGAAAGATTTTCATTAGCTGCTGGAACTGAGTTCTGAACAAGACTCTGACTCGGACTTTTACACAGACTCTGACTCGGACTCTGACAAACAGGAAAATGCTTGGGCGAAACCGGTGGTGCTTCTTCCGCTTCTTCTGGATGGTCCTCCTCAGATGGAGGTGCGGGCTCATCGGTATCGTCTAACTCAAAGTGGATGCGGGAATGCTGCTTCGAGGACTCAGATGTCCTCTTCTTCTGTCGGGGATGGTGGTGGGGGTGCTCCTCCTCTTCTTCCTCCGAATTCTCCTCAGGTAGATTCTCGGAGGTTCCTTCCTTTTGTGCCCGTGCCCGATCAGGTATGGTCACGGTCCTTCCGCTCCTGAGGGACATATGATTAACATTATCGTACGAAAGGATCTCATGTTCAGATAGATAATTATCTGAATAATATACCTGATCCCGAGGTCGGTTCTGGCCCTGGTGCATGCTGTTCGGATTGGCTTGAACCTGTGCGGGAATTGGGGTCCTTGGCGCCATTTGTTGGTCTTGGGCACGAGAAACCCGATTGATGTCGGTTCTCATATCCAAGTAATCATTTTATATCTGTTGGACCCTATCAGACAGGGTCTGGATTGCCAAGGTGAGTGACTCCAATTCGGTGGGCTGGGCTTGCTGCGGTGTTGATGCCGTCCTATATTGGCCCTGCTAGCCATGCCGATACTGCTGCTGGTGAGACGGTGCTGGCCCCTGCTGGTAGGTGCGCTACTGCGGCTGGTATCCATGATCTGGCCTGGACTGGTATCGCGGGACTGTGACGGGCCTGGTCTCTTGGTAGACCGGTGCGGGGCGGTGCGCCTGATCCTTCCCCATCTCGATTTGCCGGACTAGCGGGTCCCGGCTATACCAAAGCCCGTTAATCTCGTATACAGGCGGAGGCTCCTCATATTCCGTTTCCACTGGTGGGGGTGCATGATGGTTCGGCTGGGTATAAGTTTGATCCCAGCTACTCTGAGACCCCGGTGCCTGTTCCTGTACAAGATGGACTCGGTGTACAGGTACAGGTGGTGCAGAAGGGGTGGGTAGCTTAATCTTAGCTACCTTTTCAGAGAGTTCCTCCACTTTCTTGGGAAGGCTTGAAAGAGACTCCATCTCCGCGACTCTCTTGTGGATCTGCTCGACCATGGTAAGCTTGTCGGCGATCATCCCCATGCTGGGGATAAGGTCCTCAGTCAGATCTGCAACAGTCCTTCTAGTTGTCTCATTGGATAGGATTGAGGGAGACAACTGATAGGCCCTTGTGGCCTGTGACCTGCCGGTTTCTGCCATCTGCTCTAGGATCTTCCATGCAGCATGCTCATTTTTGTTCAGATAGCTTCCTCCACAGGCGGCACTGACTAACCCCTGCATTTCTGGGGTTAAACCACAGATCAAGGTCTGGACTAAGATCGCCTTTGAAATGCCGTGGCAGGGGCATTTCTGTACTAAGTCATTGAACCTGTCCCAAGCCTCATGGAACGGTTCGCAGGCTCCTTGAGCGAAGCTGGCGATCTTTGTTCTCATCTGATTAGTTCTACTGAGAGGGTAGAACTTCTTCAAGAAAAGGTCCTTGAACTGCATCCAAGTGGTACATACCACCCCTAAATTTTTCAGCCAATGAGCAGCCTTATCACCTAAGGCAAAAGGGGTGGCCTTCAGCCGAATATAATCTTGGCCAACATTGGGATGGCTAAGATTGTTGCACACCAACTCGAAGTCACGGAGGAAAGTGTATGGTTCTTCATTAAGATTTCCGTTGAACTTCGGAAGCAGACTAAGAAAGTGGGGCTTCAACTCAAATGCCTGGGCGGGAACTGCGGGTGCCAACCAGTTCTGAATCTCGTTCTCCGCCGGGTTATAGGTATCGACCATTGGTCGGTCGATTTCTTCTGCTGCTATGATTTGTCCCATCCGTGCAGTGAGATCTGCATTCCTCTGTTCGGCATCAGCGAGGCGGGCAAGAATCTGTTTAATTTGTTCCTCATCTGGTGGAACTTTTGGCAGCATCTTGTCCTCTAGTTCTGGGAATTGGAAAATAAGACCGGTGTTAGAGGGCAAATCAAGGAAGGGATTACCGAGGCAATGATCTTCCTCGGTAATCTCGGAGGAGATAAAAGGGTTGGTTTGAGAGTAACCACCCTGAGCATGAGGAAACCAGGACTCAAGAGGGTCATGAATCCTGGGTGGTCCAAGGTGCGCTCGGACCGCGGAAGACGAGTTACTTGGGGGATTCATAGAGAGATCAGTGAATAGTGCGTCGAGATCTCCCCAATCACTCATCTTGCTGAGGGAAGAAGATAGGATTTTACTCCTACCTGAAGTAAGCAACAAGAACAATCCAAGACCCTGGGTTCACACTCAACACAGTGAAGGGCTCAAAGTTGAGTCCAATTTATCTTGCAGTTTTTAAGTGTGATATTCAAGCCAAAATAGCAAGGATTACGCAGCCTAGAGGAAAGTCGGCTTAGAGCCGGATGCGTCTTCCCTGTCTATCCTGTCGCCTAAGATACCGTCGATCCTCCCTTTCTTTGCTCCTATCCGGAGTGGGGACTCAATGACGTGCCCCTATCTACCTGCACTGAGGCGGAGGCTGACAAAGCTTTTAGGCCTTGTCGCAGAGTACCGCTGGTTCGCCCCTATCTACCTGTGAGGGCGGAGGCTACTTGGTACTTGTCAAAGAGTTTAAAAATATCCCACTCGTGATAATTGCTAAGATCAGTTGGCTCGTGATATGGAAGGCGGGGATTTGGGCTCTGCCTTAAGGTGTTCACACACACTCAAGTACCCTCACTCAACCTGAATACAAGGTCGGGGATTAATCTCCCGCAAACAATTTTCAGATTTTATATTTTTTGGTCAATACTGTTAGCAGTCCCGATTAAAGTTAAGTTATCACTGCGATTAATCCACCACAAAGCACGCCTATCGGACAGTCCCAATTTCCTTTTTAATTTAAGTGACAAAATCAGAGGGGGAAATCGAGAAAAGCCAATGCAAGTTGAAATCGATGATGCTTATGCTGAGTAGAGAATACTTACAGTGATCCCTTCGCTTTTTTTATGCAGGATGCAATACAGAATTGAAAACTTTACTCTACATGCAAATGCAAGCGATGAAAAGCCGCTCCTAGACAGGCAGTTCTATTAGCGTGAAGAACAGTTTAATTTGAACTAAGTCCTGCGGTCTAGGTGCGTCTTTTATGTGTAATGTGTGGTCCTATTGATTACGAGCACAAACAAGTCCTAGAGTGGCTCGAGGAGCCGCTAGTGCAAGCTAAATTACAATTCACCCACACAGCACACGGGACACAGTTCCACTATCTTTACACACGCGAGATCCCAAACGGGAACCGCTGGAAATGATGCGAGAAAAAATGTGGAAATACAATGAAATTACAGGTTCTCTCAAATCACTCAAACAAATTCAAATGCGTGTTCCTCGAAGCGTCTTCGACTCCGGTGTCCCTCGCACAAAAACAAGTTGAGGTCAGATCAAGAACGACACAAAAATGCAGAAATTTACAAGACAGAGAAATATTCACAAGAAAAACCGGGGGTCAGACTACCCGGGGAAGGAAAATCAAACACTCAAAATTTTGCTAAAATTTATCCTAAGCCGTGCCTCCCCAGCAACGGCGCCATTTTGACATCGCTCCCGCACCCTTAGTTAATTCGAGCAAATTAATGTCCAAATTAATTAGATGTCGTTCGTTGCAGTCGGATACGAGAGGTTAATCAAAAACCACTTTACTTAGATTCGAGTTAATTTCAAGCGGTAAATTTTTTTTACTTGGTGAAGTCCAAGGTCGATCTCAGGGAGGCAACTGTCTCCTTAGGTCAAGTTTCAGCAAAATCCAAGTGTGAGATTTTCGGGGAATATATATTTTTTTTCTTTTTTTAATTTCTATGCAGACATATGTAGACAAATCTTAGCCAATTTAACGTTAAATTTAATTTATGTATCAAATGAAGTCCAAAAATAATAAAAATTGGCCAGACAGTTATTTATGATGAAAATGACCTACACTAATTTTTTTGGAAATTTTCGATTTAAAATGAATTTACTATGAATTAAATAGACAGACAGAGTGATTTTCAGAATTTAATTTTTAATAAATATCAAATCACAATTTTTCCAAGAACTAAAATTATCCTAGGTGGTTCTAATGATAAGGCACCTAGGAAAATTGACAGGACTTAAATTTACTGTGAAATGAATTTACTAAAATTAATTTAAGAAAATCACTAAACAATTTATTTAGGCCTCGATATGCGTGCAAATGCTATGAAATTTTTATGGTGTGTTAGAAATGGTGTCCTTAAACTACTGTGAATTTTTGATAATTTTTGAAGGCACAAATAATTAATTAAAAATCAAAAGGCATCACTGGGCAAAATATGTCAACAATGAACCAATTAATTCATTAATAATTCAAATAAGCCTACAAAAATCATACATGTGTACTGATAGGCAGAGGACAAAATTTCCAACAACATGCAATTTTTAGAATCTCAAAATGATGAACAATGTACTCTATGGACACGTGCAAACACAAGGGCGTAAATGCAATACTGGAAATTGAAACTTCAAAGATTAAACATGCTGACAAGGACTAAAATGCAATTACCGATAACATGCAGGACTTGTATGCAATTTCTCCACGCAACACGTGCTCCTCACGTGGGGTCTGCTTCACAGGGACCTTTTTGTAATTTCCGTAAGCTTCAGGGGCGTCTGTGCAAATAGCCCAGGTCGCACGTGCTCCTCACGTGGCCGACCTAGGTTCGGAGGGCGTCGGAGGCTTGGAGCGAGGCTCGGGGGCTTCTGGAGGTTCGACTGAGGCTCGGTGAAGCTTCGAGTGGTCCGAGCCTATTTGTCGGGGAAGAGGCTCGGACTCGATGTCGTGGCGTGCTCTGAACCTTTGGATCAAGATCGATCCAAAGGCTATCGTTGATGGCGCGTGGCTCGCTGCGGGTCGTTGGATCACTGATCGATCCAATGGTGATGAGATGCTTCAGTTGAGTGGCGACGTGGACAGCTAGGGACCGTTCGATCAATATGATCGAACGGTGGCTGTGCTTCGTCCTCAGCGGTCCTCCGCCACCTGCGGAGGAGTTGGCGGGGCTCCGGCGAGGCAGGCTTGGCTCCGCCCGATCCTCCTGGTGTCGGTGACTGTCGATGGCGAGTCTGATGTAGCTCGAAAGACACGCGAGGGTACGGCGAAGCTTCAGGTGACTTCAGGAGTGGAAGAGGGGCGCTGGAGCACTGTGGCGATGAAGCTCAAAAAGAGCTCCGACGAGGTTCCGACCGATGATGGATGTGAGTGCCTACAGGTGTTTGGTCTATAGCCGAAGCGTGTGCGTGCTAGTAGAGGTGTGGAGGTGCGAGTGAGAAGCCTAAGGCGAAGTGTAGGTGGTACGGCGATGGTGCTCCGCCCAGGTGGCGGAGCTGGAGCTGATAGAAGGTGAAGTGAAATGTCAGAGGATGTGAAGTACGGCGCGAAGGTCAGAGCTCCGCCGCGGAGCTCGACAAGGTGAAAGCGGAGCAAGGAGATGGCTGAGGGACGCGAATAAAATGGGAGAAATAAAAAGGAAAATCAAAGCGAAGATCAAACAAAGATGGAGGAGGTTACCTAGGGTTTGGAGCTCGAGTTGAAGCTCCAGGTCGTCGCTCGAGGGATCGGTAAGGTCCTGAGCTCAAGCAGCGTCACGGAGGGCGGCTGCGACACGGCGGTGGCGCCGTGGATCTTGCCGGAGAAGAAGACTGTCTTCGCTCAAGGATTTGCTCAATTTCTGTCACCAATCGGACGCTCCGAGCTCGAGGTTCCTCTCTGGGGTGGCGGATGGGTGTGAAGATGGTCGGTGATCGAGTATTTATAGGATGAAGTTGACGACCGGGCTGGTGACGAGGTGAGGTTAGTGGCCGTCGTGGGGCGAGTATGGTGGAGATGGTGGCGCTTGAGGGAGATGGCGAGGGAGAGGGATGAGTGGAGGATGTCGTGGGGAGGTTGGCGGTCAGCGAGAGTGGCTGGTGTGCGGCCAAAAAAAGAAAGGGGCAGGCCCCTCGCGCAAGCTCAAGAACGTGGGAGAGAGAGGCGCTGGAGGTGGAAGACGATGCATCAACCGTTGGATCTGGTGATCCAACGGTGAGTATTTGGGCGCGAGCGAGCGGGCAAGATCAGATCCGGGGCGAAGTGAATGACGGGCGATGATCGCGCCATGTGTCGAGCTGTGCGTGAGGCGCTAGCGAACGGTCACGATGCAGGGCAGGCGTGGATCGAACGTCGATGAAGCAGCCGCGTGTCGATCGGCTGGCAAAGGCGATAGTGAGCGGTGAGGATGAGAGATTGAGGGAGATCTGACGGTAAAGGACAGAGGGTGGATTGAGTGGCTCAGATCAGGAGGACGAGGCGTGATAGGAGGGTTCTTCAATCGACACGTGGCGCAAGGGACGAGAGGCGGCAACGAGTGGCTGAGATTAAGGCGGGGGAAGATCAAACGGTCGTGGATAAGGAGCGGCGTGGAAAGAACTGGGCCGTTGGATCAAAAGCGAGATCCAACGGCGGAGGGCGCGGGCGGATGAGGCGATGGGCAGCGGGCCGCGTGGCGCAACCAGAGGACGCTACGTGGCCTGCTGTGAATGGCTGGAGAAAGAAACACGTGTAGAGAGAAGAGGAAGCCGAATTTGGAAAAACTCAAAACATGAAAGTTGTAGATCTTAATGAGATCTACAAGTTTCATGTTGACCAAAGACGGAGATAAGGTCAAATATGATACATAAATACAAGGATACATAAATGTACATATGTAGTATACAAAATGATCCAAAAACCCAAGTTTCTCATACAAGCTCCAATTTCAATGAAATCAATCTCATTTTGAAGGTCTTTTAATGTGTAGTATTCTAAAAGTGAGTAGACCTAATTCGGGGTTTGTATGAGGGCTTTATTTGTGTTTTAATGTACAAGGATTCTTAGGCTATTTGGGCTATTTTACAAGGGTGATTTTTAGCAATCTTCCCTATATTATTAAGGAATATATACATATATTATAGAGAAGAAGTTATTTTGATGAAGAGGTATTTTACAGGGGATTTTTGGCTTCTTATTTAAATGCAGATGAGCTGCTAAAATGCATGAATTATGGATGCATGCATGAGTGTTATTTATGCAAGATAAAAGGAAATATGCCTCTATTTTCTCGGGAACAAGGCTCTATTTTTGACTTTTGGAGTGATGAATAACAGATTCATCAAGGGGTTTATTTTATGTATAGGTGATCAATCTCAGATTCATCACTCTAAAAGTGTCTAATTAACCTCAAATCCCCAAAGTTCATCAGGATTTTACCCATTATCTTGCATAATTAGCATTCATGCATGTGTAAATAATAATTGCATTTTTATCACTCATTATTGAATAAAATAATAAGAAAATAAATTTCAGCCAATTGGCAGGTAAATAACTTAACTTCTTTGATTTTTAACTAATTCATGCTAACTCAAAATGATCTGAAACCACCTCCATTGTGTACATATTACTAACAACAATAAATAAAAAATAAAAAAAATCACCAACACTAATAAGTGGACAAGAAGCTCAAACCTTAATTCCAAGATTTCCATACTAAAATGTTGATATCTCATTCATCCAGTGTCTGATTTAATCCTACTCACTTTTCAACTGATGTACATTAAATATCTTCAAAACAAGACTACAGTGAATTGGATCTCATATGTGAAAGTTGGGTTTTTGGCCTCTTTTGTACATTTTGTATTTTAGCGGTTTTTAACCATTTATTTTATGTACACATTAAATAATTTTATTTTATTTCTTTTCCATTAATTTTGTTTTCTGAAAGATTTATTAAAATGCACAAAAATCCAAATCTAAAATGAGTTTGAAATCAAAGAAACTAAATGAGTCTGAGTCTTCACTAAAAATCTTAAAAAAGTTGTCCTTTTCATTTTTATTTTATATATTATTTTTCTTAATTAATAAAATCTAAAAAAATATATTAATGTGTAAATATCTATCTTTGATTTTATGAAAATTTTCTCGAATTTTATCTAGTTAAAAAACAACAAAAAAATATTAAACCCAAAAATCAACGTATTATATGTACATGGAGTACCCCAAACATATTACTTTGCACAAATGATCAATTTTTGTTTTGGTCACTTAAAAAAGTTGTAGATATCATCCATGCAAGCAACTTTTGTGAAGAAAATTTGTCGATACGAGGTTGTTTGCTATTTCTTTTCTATTTACCTTTGTATTTTGTTTTTTGAATTTTCTGGTGGTGACATGTGGCAGCTGCTGGAGCCACCAGGAGAGTGTCGAAACAATCAAGGCTCATTCAATCAAACCAAACCCTTTGATTCACCAACTTACATGCGAAACCAACAAGTGTTGGTTGTTTTATCTTATCATTTTTATTGGTGATAAAAATCATTCTATTTACGCATGGATACATGAAATGTAAAATCGGAACGTCCTATGCAAGCAAGTGTGTTGTTCTCCCAGAACATGATTTTTACTCCATTTTATTTCTCAACGTGTATTAACAGTCCCAATCATTAGCTTTAAAGTTATCACAATTTTAATGTGAGCACAAATCAATCAATAAATGTCTACCGCTCATTCCCAATTTCCATTAATCCTATGTGATCAAGCTAGGATGGGAGGTTGAGTAAAAGCCAATGCAATCGATTAAATCATGATCTATGCTAAGACAAAAATCACAGTGGCTTGAGATAAATTATTTAAAAATAAGATTGAATTAAAACCAAAAATCGAATGTATCCAAGTCCATGAAAACCAAATCTAACATATATTAGTGGGGAAGAAAAGATATAATTTTTGGCTAAGTGAAGAGATGTCTACGTGCATCTCAAATTATTGTGTGTCCTACTGATAAACCAGGAATTCAACCTCTTAATTATGTCAAATTAGTGTGTTGTAGTCGACCGAATCAGATGCATCAAAAATCGCTTAAAAATCATCAATTAGATCAAAGTGTTAGATTTTATTTTACCTGGGAAATCCCAAGATCGAATTCAGAGACACGAGCCTCTTAAGTGATTTTATAGACTCCTAATATCGAGATTAAGTGTTGGATTAAAAACACATATACATATAATGCAGAAAGAAACATGGAACATACGCATTTTTATTTTATTTTTTTACATACAACAAAGTGCAAGTTTACAATGATGCAACGATGCCCTAAGTAGATAAAATATTTGAGCTAATGAACAGTAGCCAACTTCAAGTTCACATAATGAAGCAAGTTCCATTGATGAATTAATTTGAGGCATGAAAAGCATCACATGATTGCCCCTTTATTTTTAAAATAAAGAATCAAAGATGAAAGTGTCAAAATAGAGATCAAGACATACCATTAGAAAGATAATAAAACATGATTCGGAACACAAGTGAAATTAACTAAAATGGAGCGCGAATGCTCAAGATATTTACAAAAGTAACAAGGGGCATAAACATAAGAAAACATGCAAAATAACTAGGGAAAAACTATAATCGGGGTCACTGGAAGGACTAAAATCTAAACACAAAAATTTGTGAGACCATCCCGATAATTTACCCACGTGCATGGGTGTAAAAATGCATCTATTGAAACTTGAAGGGGTTGGGTGCAATTTACCCCAGGTACATGTGGTTTGTACATGCTAGCAAGAATTGTTTGTCATTTGAAGAACTACGAGGGGCCTTCTTGTAAATATTGCCGCGCGTACGTGATCGAGCACATGGGGCGAGGTTCGACATCTAGTGTAAGCTTGGAGGGGCTCGAGCCACGTGTTGACTGAAGACACTAGGCTGAGGCTTGATGCTCTGCACCTGCAGGTTTGGTGCTGACGCCCGGAGCTGACAATGTGGACCTATGTGAACCACCCAATCATGAAGATCGAATGATGTTTGTACGTGTAAGGGGAGACGAAGTGGCCTAAGATCTAATCTTGATCATTGGACGACACCTGTATGTTGTCTCTATCCTCTCCGCCACCTCCTGCGGCTGACTTGGTGGAGCTCCGGTGATGTCTTGCTAGCTCTGCCTCCTTGTAGCGAGCTCGGTAGAGCTCCAGGAAGGCTCTGGGAAACGAGGCAAGCTACATTGAAGCACGTAGAAGGCCCTAGGTTGTCTTGAGGTAGCCATAGACATCCCCTCGTCGGAGGCCAAATTGGAGAAGTTCCCTCCGATTGATCTCAGACAATTTAGAGATAGGAACCTGCAGTGGTTAATTCTATAGCTGAAGCATCATGTGAGAATGAGTGTGAGTGAGCTGAAGTTCCGTACGAGCGGTGGAATAAGGAAACAAATCTCCATCTCCAACGAAGCATGAGAGGAGTTGGGTCAGACATGATCGGGTGCTAGAGAAGGAGGAGACGACGAGTGGAGCTTATGGCGAGGATGAGCGTAGGTAGGTGAAGCTAACTAGTTAATTAATGGTGAGTGAAAGAGCGGGTAGCATCCTACACAATTATGAGAAATCAAAGGAAAAAGGTAAAGACAAATCATGATAATTACCTGGAGCTTTGGTGAGTCGAGGGATTGGGCACGAGCTTATAGGCGAAGCCTTGGTCATCACTGGACTCCTGCGGTGACTAGGAGCAGCTCGCTGTGAGCAAGCGCTGGAGACTTGGCATACCATGTCGGTGTCACGACGATCTTTACGCCCCTTGTTGTCTCCTCTTTATCGCAAAGGGATGGAGGGAGGCTGGTCCGTGACCAACGTACAAGTAGACAAGAGTGACAATGGCTGGTGAGATCTTATTTGAATGAAGAAGATCAGAGTACGGGTGATGGCGAATTGGAGCGATGTTGAGGGGATTGTGGGGTGAGTAGGTACCCACGAGGAAGAGTGAGGATAAAGCTTTGACCATGCATGATTATGGAGACGAGGGAGAGGTAGTGAAAATGAGAAGGGGGAAATGGGTTGGTGAGGTTGAGATCGTGGGAGAGAAGGGAGCAAGAGGAAGAAGACGAGTTCTCGGTCATTGGATCTTGCGATCCAACGGCTAAGAAGAGGGCGCGATGTTACGACCCTGATCTAATCGATCAGGGAACATCCTATGGCTGAGGGTGAGACACGTGTCGTCAGGATATGCAGGCGGAAATGAGCGATCTGGATATGATCTAGAGTTGATCGTAGGGTGGAGATCAAAGGCGGGAACATGCATCTAGGATTGAGGTGCTTTAGAGGAGATCAGGTGGCGCTAGACGACGACACGTGGTGAGAAGAGGGAAAGGCAGGGACAGATGAACGAGATGAGACTTGATGGCTGATCGAATGGTTGAAAATGAAGCGTAGATGAACAACATGGATTTGATGCACTAGAAGGCGATCAAACGACAGATAAGTGAGGGCGAGTGGCGTGCAAAGAAGCTTGTCATGTGGCTCAACCAAAAAGAGCCACATGGCCCAATCAGGTTATTCCATATGAAAGACTCGAAAATGGTGGAGAAAATTGACGAATTTGGAAAAACTCAAAACATGAAAGTTGTACATCTTGATGAGATCTACAAGTTTCATGTTGCAAAATAGGAAATGAGGTCAAACAAAGGGTGAAATATTTTTGTGAGCATTTTTTAGGTATAAAAACACCACGACTTTTGCTTTTGTTATTTTTTGTATTTTTATTTTATTAAAGGCTCGAATATATACAATGATTTATCTGGTTTTTATTGACAATAACTTAATCTTGGGGGTTAGTATCCGCAAATTAAGATGACGAAATCGACTTTCATCACCCCCTATTCACAAACTATGCTTGTTCCCTAGTATTTTAGAAACAAATGAGCTGGATTAACCCCTGATTGTGCATGTGCGTATAAGATCTGATCCGTTCAAGAACTCCCAATTTGTGAGATCCGAAATCTCAAAGCTCAATCTAGCCTTAATCAAGAGGTATCCAATTTCTCTAATGTTTCAGACTCTCTCTTGTATATATATATAGAGAGAGAGAGAGAGAGAGAGAGATTAAGGATATAAATTCAAGTGTAGATGCAATCACGAGAGTAGAGCCACTGGTGAGCGACCAACGTACCAGGGTTAAGTATGAAAAATATGCAAGGGTCATTGTGAACCCAATTAGCAAGTCGGACTCAACAAGAAAAAACCAAGACAACTCAAATAAGATAATCAAGCACAAAACCAATGTTAGAGGTCTCCGCTACTTATTTAATCTAGTATAGCGAGCAGGGTCAAACACGAGGAGAACGAGTAGAACCTTTGAAGTAGTCCTAATCAAAAAATAAAGGCATACTTTTGTGGTTTTCACTTTGTTATTTTTTAATATTTTAAAGATAAGGAAACAAATAAGTAAGCAAGGCTATAAACTAGTCTCAACAATTTTTTTAAGAGTAAAAATAATCGGAAATATGAAATAAAATTATTTTTTTGTTTTTCAAATATTCAGATGTTTTCGGTGATTTTATAGAGATTTTCAAATACTTATATGATTTTATAAAAAACAAAGAAAGACAAACATGGAAAACAAAGTACATCTTAGATTAAAAGGTAAATTTAAAGTATTAAAGGTGCCCAAATGTCCTGATTGTGACTTTTATGATATAGTAAATAAAAATATCTAACTACAACAACTGAAAACTTATTTGTTCGATTTTCTAGAAATTTTAATTATTTTTAAATTTTTTTGTGTATTTTGTGATTTTTAGGGTTTTTATAAGGAATTTTTAAACAAAATTGTTACTAAATACAAAGTATATTATGAATTTTTAAATAATTTTTCAGATAATTTTTTTTCGAACTTTTATATATTTTGTAAAATAGACAGAACCATTTTTTTTTTAATTTTTAGAAAATATAAAATAAAAACTAAATTAAGTCACAAAATTTAAAATAAACATTACGTGTGAGTTGGAGCTAACAATAATTTTTATGTAATTTTTGGAGTTGATTTAGTAATTGTTTGCGTAGAAACAAAGAACACATCACACAAGGACCTACTAGCAATTATTCAAAAGTTTCTTGACCAAAATATAATAGAGGTATAAAGTTCAGGGCTGCACTTGCAATTCGTCAAAATAATTTACACACGTGTTCAATAAACCATGCATAGGACAACAAATGCAAATTTCTAAAAGTTTCTATTCAAAGCATACTAGTCAAAAGCATAGGGGTATAACATGCAAATACACCATCCAAGCACATGAGATAGCACATGAGTTCAGTGGAGCAGAACTAAATGCAAATATTAAAAGTTTGAGGTCCAAAGCTTAAACTAATTAAACTACAATATAATTTAGTGGACTAAATAGCCACGCATGAAAGTACGAGGGTAAAAGCAAAATATATCCATGCTAGGGCATGTGGCGCACACGGGAGAGGTCATGAATGTACGGTTCAGATCCTCTGATGGCGGCAGATCTGGCGACCCAGAAGATGTCAAAGGCTTACGGCCTGATGCGTCAGGAGGTATCAGATCTAACAGCCAAAAAGGTTGTTGTTGTACGTGGAAGGGATACGATCTGGAAAGTGGGGGCCGATTTGATGGTATACGAGGGTTATGGAAGAACAACTCCTAGGCGAGCTTCAATCGACCATTGAAGGTGATCCACTAGTTTGATGAACCAATCGAGGGTGGTTGCAGCGTCGTGGAAGTACTCCGCATTTGGTGGTGGGCTCCGATGGAGGTGACAACAGCTAGATAATCGTGGAGGTGACGTGCCACCTGGGATGAGGACTCGATTGGTAGTGTTGTTGTTGTGGCTGGTCAAGGAACTGGGGTTGCTGCTGTGACTGCCAGCCAAACTGCCCACCCTGAGCAGGAGGCTACTGCTCGGACGAGGTACCTATGGTCGACCACATTAATCTGGGATGGTCTTGGAAGATCTCGGGCTACTGTTGGTCGTACCAAATCTCGATGAATTCCATCAACGGCTTCTGCTCACAGGGGGATGGAGGAAGAAATGCCAGTGGCTGATCCTACTGATAGACCACCATATGAGTGTCCTGAGACAGTGGAGGCAGAGAGTACTGATGCTGCAACTTCTGGACCAGCTCCTCCTAGATGTGGTGAACCTGTTTGTACTAGGCGGAGTGCTGGGATGAAACGCAACTGATAGGATCATCTTGTGACCTGAGACGGGGCTGAGAAGTCGTCTATGACTCCTGGAGACACATGATCTAGGTCTTCAGGTCACTTAAAGTCTGTGCCAACTGATCGATCTGAGTCATGCCCTGGTACTGCTTCTTCTCAATGATCTCAATGCGATCCAACTTCTCACCGATGATGCCCATATCAGCGGCCGATGACTCCGCCTATGCTGTAGTAGTTGAATAGGTGGATGGACCTGCATCAACTCGTGTTATCCTCTGATAGGACACGGCATGGGGTGAGGACTTTCCCTGAGTGTAGAACCAGGTCTAAAACATCTGTATGTAATTTTCGGCCATCTCCTCATAGATGGACCATACCTAGTCTTCATCCTTGGCGAAGTAGGAACCCCCACAAGAAGCATTCACAAGCCCCTGCTACTTGAATGTCATCCCACAAAATAAGATCTTTACTAAGTTGGCCATGGAAATGTCGTGATGTGGACATCATTCAATGAGCTCACGGAATCAGACCCATGCCTCATGGAATTACTCGTTGGGGATCATTGAGAAATTGTTGATCAGAGCCCGCACTGCATTCTTCCAACCGAGTGGATAGTACTTGTTCAAATACTCAGTCTGAAGCTTCTCCCATAACGTGACATATCTCCGTAAATGCTTCAGCTAGTAGGCGGCTATGTCGACCAGGGAGAATACAAAAGCCATCATCTTGATGGTATCCACGTCCACGTATCTGTTGTGAATAGTACTACAGATCATCTCAAATTCCTGTAAGTGTAGATGTGGCTCCTCAGTGGCAAGCCATGGAAATTGGGCAAGAGCTGAATAGTCTGAGGGGGAAGCATGAAATTGCCCAGAATTGTTGACAGTTGGATCCAACAGTGTATACGAGTTGTAGCAGGGTTGTGAAATTGTCTCACCAATCGAGGCTACATGGCTGGCTCCTCTGACTCTTTTGGTTGGTCTCCTGCTCCCCCCCTCCCGCGGGTATATCTCCAGCACCTTCTCGGTGTAGCTCTCCTCCGTCAGCTCGCATATGTGCCATCTCTCCGCGCACCTCTCCCATGAAGGCTCCCTAGTCTCTAATTTGCCTCTACATCGTCTCTAGGGAGGATAGAAGTGTATTCTCGATGGCCCCCTGATCTAAAATGTACATCGAACTCTAGGATTGTCTATCGGTGCACTCCTCGCTACTAGCCATGCCGCGGGTCTCTGCAAAGTCAAATGAACGAATATCTGTGTTGGTCTCTGCTCGAGCACCTCGGGACTATAAGAAGGGTGGTCGAGGGGTTACAGGGCAAAATTGACCTCGGGTTCCGAGAGCAGGTCACGAATCTCCAGAACCTGTATAGATGAATGGGGCAGAGTGCACGAGAGAGGTGAAAAATGGAATGTCTGAATGGAATAGGGAAATGGACGTGAAATGGGTAATACATGAGGTTTTGGATGAACTCTTGAGCTTCAGGTGAAGATGTGAGTTAAGGCTATGGCCTCAACCTCGTTGCGGATGGCGCGGAGGCTGCTCGCGACGGATCTCCAGACACAAAGGGTGAGTTGCGTCGTCACTGCACCAAATCGAGCCCCAAGGGGATTCCGAGAAGCTGTCACTTAACTGGAGTTGGCTAGTGGTCGAAGTGGGAGCAAGGAATGAGCTTCCGTGCCAGGAGGTCGAAGGAGATGTTATATAGGCTTCCCAGGTATGTTAGATGGTCGGGCAAAAGCGCACAACCTAGGAAGATCTGCGCCTTCCTAAGGATCTGCGAGGGTCGTGGATCCAAGGAGATAGCACGGATGAAAAATCGCATCAAGAGGAGGTCTTATCTGACTGGGTAAAAAGGGAGAAAATAGTTCGGCGAACAGTGTCAGGTCGGGTCAAGCCTGGAGAGGGCATTGACCCGGGTCAACAAAATGAGGTGAACTAATCAGATTGTTCGATTTTACAAAATATTTACAAAATCAATAAAAATATTAAATGACATCAAAATAAAAAGTGTATAAAATGAAAAAATGTTTATTTATTTTCAAACTAAATTTCTATGATTTTTAAATATTTTTATGAAAAATATATTATTGTATATACAATATATAGCATTATATGCAGGCATACCATACCTAGCATTTTGTACAATTATTTTTATTTTGATATTTTTACATAAATACCCCAAATTTTTATATTATTTATTTACAACAAAATTTTTGGAGTGTAAAAAAAATTATATTATTCTTGTTATTTATTTACATGTATATAATAAATTGGTAATGACAAATATATACATGTATTTTGTACAAACGAGAGACGATTTTACTTTATTTTATTTTTCTGATTTGGTTTGTTTTTTTATTTTTAGTAATATATAAAATGAGGTAAAATGATTATTTTATTTTTATTTTATAAAAAAATAATTATTTATATGCATAAGTAATATGTACAAAATAGAGTAGGCCCTATCTCTCTCTACTTGTTTTTTGTGGCGATCAGGTCAAGGCTTGACCTTCTCTTGGAGTCCAGGTCACTCAGTATTTATTCTAAAATACCTCAATTTTTCTTTTCCTTTATTATAATATTTTTGCACAAATACATACTAAATACACAATGTTAACTTATGCATGTTTAATGCTAACTTATTGTATTTACACCTATCTACATGATGATTTGCCAAGATAAATATCTAAAATAAAAGATTAAAGAGTGAAAATCAGGAATTCATAAGTTACTATGTCACCCAAGGTTCTAGTCAAGAAATTCTCATGAAGACCCCATCCTCAATTCCAGGGAATAAATCAAATATTAAGTCCAATCCACAGTCTCCTTAGTTGTCCGACTATGAAGTGTAGGTGACTGGCCAGTTGATGGAGGGTTTAGGATTATGCAATTTCTTCTCTCCCTCTCATTAGAACAAGGACTCTCTCGAGTGACTTATTAACTCAACATATGATTTTTTGTGTTTATTAGTGCGTTCCTCAAGAGAAGTTGGAGTCGTCTGCACTTGTTTTCTTAGGAATACACATGTGTGTGCTTTTTTTGAGTATCTATTATACCTTCTACACCCAGACTTCTAGCAATTATGATGCAAAGCCCCTTTTTTGATGCAATCCCAACTCCTAGTCCAAATAGAGGTGGTCCAAGAGGACACTTTGAAATGCTTGGGAGCACTCGCCTTTGGTGGAAGCTCTTTAATATTTGACTTGTAGAATGAGAGATCTTTCTTTCAAAATTTGTATTTCTTTTTCTTTGTTTTTGGCTAGATCCACTGGTTTTTAGCGTGAGTTGGCGCATACTGATCAATATTTTTTATTTTACTCACACCTTGGCAGTTAGGAAAATGTAAAGAGAACCAAGTTCTCATATTGGCTAAAAATGCTGACACTTGAATTTCATGAAACCTTCAATGATTTTATCCCATCCTCGAGCATCATTAAATCATGTCTAGACTTGAATCCCTCATCCCAGTCCCTCAAGTGAAATTTCAACTCCTCTCATTATAACCGTAGTCGTACATGTGAGGTGTTGATCATACTCTTATGGTTAGAGACTAAGCATGTAATATAGCACGTAAATTTGGCAAACTAGGGAAATGTGGATAATTAAGTCGAAGAACTTGATAGTTAAGGCTTGTTAACTTAAAATGTAAAGACCTCTTAAACCATGTGTTCTTGAACATTACTGATCCTGTGTGAAACTGAAATTGTCTGGAATTAAATCCAACTTCTTCATCCATTGTTTTATCATTTTTTCAAATTTTTATGAATACTTTAAAAGGTCTAATGATTGCATAAACTCAAATGAGTAGTTCCATCTACTTTTAGCCAATATAGATGTCAGTATGAGCCATAGAATGGTACTCATTGCTTGAAGACGGAGCCTTACACGACGTCCTCTAAACACCTACTCTGCTAAGGGAGACCCTCACTAAAAGTGGTTTCTTATTTATGTTTAGTAGGTAGTTTATCTTTTAAAGGATTTTTAAATTTTATGCATTTTTTCATTGAATTTAAAACACGAGTTGAACTCATATTCCCTTATTGAAATGAAGTTTTGAAAATGCTTCCCAAACCATGTCAAATATATATATATATATATATATATATATATATATAAAGAGAGAGAGAGAGAGAGAGAGTTTTAGAAACAATTTTCAAATGATTTTTCAAAACAAGTAAAAACCATTTTTCAAATCATTTTTCAAAAATATTTTCCTCAAAAATAATGTAACATAGTATAAGAAAACTTTCCAAAGTTTTGAAAACATCTTGTCAATTCACAGTTCCTAAGATTATAATCTAGCCCAAAAATTTTTATTTTTTTCAAAAATTCTAAAAAATAAAACTATGGCTAAAGTACTTATATACTATATGTACGGTATACCTCCCTATACTTAAATTTTGCCATGTCCTCAAAGCACTAGGTAATAGAAAGTCGTAGCTCAATTTAGGGTATAGGAAAATATACAAACTCAAGAGGATGCCCACTATATTTAGGTTAGAAATAACCGAAGTATCATGTAAAATGATAAATGAGTAATAAAATGACGAGGACTCAGGTCCCCCCCCCCCTATACTTTGGCTGAGAATAACCTAAGTAAATAGATGGACAATTGAAGCCGGGGAGACCTGAGGGGAATAGAGGAGCTAGGATTGATACATAAGCGAGGGATCGAATCTACGAAGATGAATGGATTACATACAGTCTTGGGGAGAGTGCCGAAACAATAAAGGCTCAATCAATCAAACAATACCCTCTGATTGTCCAACACACACGTGAAACTAACAAGTGTTGGTTGTTTATCTTGTTATTTTTATTGGTGACAAAAATCATTCTATTTATGCAAGGATACAAGAGATATAAAATCAAAACATCCTATGTAAACAAGGGTGTTGTTCTCCCAAAACATGATTGTACTCCATTTTATGGTCGACTTGCATTAAAAGTCCCAATTATTAGCTTAAGGTTATCACTATTTTAATATGAGCACAAGCAATCAATCAACATCTACTGCTCATTCCCAACTTCCATTAATCCTAGGTGATCATACCAGGAAGGGAGGTCGAGAAAAAGACAACGCAGTCGATAAAATCGTGACCTAGGCTAAGAGAGAAAACTCACACTGCCTTGAGATAAATTCTTGAAAACAAGACCAAATTAAAACCTAAATCTGAATGTATGCAATTCAATGAAAACCACATCTAACATTATTATATTAATGGGGAATCACATATTTAAATTTATGGATAAGTAAAGAGTTATCTACGTGTATCTAAAATTATTGTATGCCCTACCTACAATTAAACACATAGAATAAAAGATGTGAAAATAACTCGGAGAGTTGTGTGCCAAATCATAGGTGGACACTTATGTGGGGCAATGATAACTTGAATTCGACCCACACTCAATTAAAGATGTCATTGTAGAACACAATGAACAGAGATTCAAGTTGATAAAGCTAAAATCAACAAAATAGTAGAAAGATAGAAAAGATGGAAACAATCGACTTCTTTCTTCTATTTCATCTACACTCTATTATTTATCAAGGTAAGCGTGCCTGGGTCGAACTCGAGGAGGCAAAATAGCCAAACATTGGTTTTTGTTACAAGGAAGAATTCTCGAAAAACTTTCAATATATCCATAATTTTACAACAATGTTCAAGAAAAGACTCAAAATTGACTCGACCTTACGAAAATCAAATCGAAGAAGCGAAGCGATGAAAAACAATAAAGAAATCCTAACAATGTATCTTGGGTAGTTATGAAACTACCTAAAAATTCAGGAAGAAAATAAAAAAAGGGTCTAAAATACGCCTACAGTCAAGGAGCACAACTGCAAAGAACAAAATTAAGTTTTGTTACACGTATGCCCTCACATGGAAAGAATTCTAAAGAAAGTAAATTTTATTGCATTTAGGTCCCTACACGAGGACCTAAATGCAGTTTTTGGAAATCTCTGATGCTTTTGGAAATTATGTGTCCTCATTTGGGTTAATTGTGTAATTGTTCTACCGCTTCATCTTGGATTGCTTGAAATAGGTGGGAAGACACGATATGAGCCACAGAGAATGGACACGTGTCAACAACCTGTACTATCTAGTTGTTCTTGAAGTTCTTCAGCTTCTTCATACGAATGACGATGAATGTCTCTTCTCCGAATTCATCCCGTCGACCGACTTTGTTCTTTGGACTCTTGCAGGGCCAGAAGGGAGACTCCTTCTCCATCCGAGCTCGCCTGTAGTGGAGCGACTCTGAAACCAGAAGATACAGCTGTTCGAGGTCAACAAAGATGATGGTTCAGCTTTTCCTGGAGATTGAAGAGATGTCTTTTGTTTTGATCTCTATGTGAAGAAGTTGATCTCCAAATGTTAAAATGATACTCCGGAATAAATGATAACCTGCAAGTGGTAATGTTCTTGCTCGATTCGCACTCGGATCGTCCAAGGAATTAAAGAATTTGTAGATTATAAAAGGTATTCCAAGAACTAAAAGGCCATAGCTCAACGTGGTAGTTCGACGCGATGCAAAGCGGTGAATCGCCTTGGAACTCTCCTCCGATCTCTCTTCTTCCACACGGGGCAGTCCTCGTGTGTGGCGACCATCGGATTTTGGCAGAGCAAGGTGGAGAAGGTGGGGTCAACCATTTAGTTTCTGGAAGCTTTAAAGCTTATGAATGGTTAGTTGTTACTGGAGATATTGAGAGGTTTTTATAGGTGGATTGATGAGAGGTTGTTATAGGATCAACGATTGGCGTGGGAGAGGGTTGTTATATCTGGAGATGTGGCAGATTAGTTTTGCGAACGTGTCTTGTAGATTGCGTGTAAAAATGGTTGAAGATCGGCAGTTAGAACAACAAACCGGCTAACCTTCTTGAACAAGAAGGTCCCAGGTGTTGACACGTATGAGCAGCTAGTTGGCCAGGTTCAAGAAATACCTTAATTAATATGAATTAAATAGTAAAGAGCCTTTTTAAATTTGCTATATAAACGAAAGGCTTATATGTTTGAATTATCTAAATTATATTATAATTATTTTACGAAATATAAATATTATATTAATAAATAAGTATAAATAATACTTGTTAAAGAGGTTTTGGATTTTTAATTCAGTAAATTAATAAATAGTATATTAATTTTATATTTTATTATTTATTATATTAATGAATAAAGTATGTACAAATTATTGTATATTTTAATAAATTAATTTTAGTATTTTAATAAATGCAAGTATAAGTTATACAAATGATTTAATCCTATAAATTAGGGTTTTTTATTTATTTAAAATGTTAAATAAGCTTTAAAAATTATGAAATAAATTGAGATTAAAATACGAGGAAAAAAGTAATTAGAAATTATAAAATCATTAAAATAAAAAAAATAACGTGTCTTAAATAAAATCGATAGCACAGATACCTAGTTGTGGTTAGGTCCCAAAACTGACTTTTTGCGAAAGGACTCCTATTTGGTGAAATCACTTTTATTAATTTGGAAATAATATTTTATGAACTTTAAAGGTGAGTAGAGTGAAGTTGGAGTTTTTATGAGAAAGTTATGATGTTTGGAAATTGGGATTTTGAAAATTCACAAGTTTCATTTCTTGATATATATACAAGGTAATATTTTAACTTATTTTTATATTTTTCTATACATTTTTATAAATAATTTGGCAAAGGGTTCGGTGGAAAAATAAGTTTATATGAATTAATTAAAAATCTTCAAAGTTTTGGTATTTAATGTATAATTAATGAAGGAGGAATAAAGTGTGGAATTAATTATTTTTATTTATTTTCTTCCTTATCTTCCCCTATTTATTTATTTGTCAACCAATCCAAGTTGACTTGGTCTTTGGTTTAGGTAATAAATATATCTTTCAAATATATTTATTTTTACAAGTCATATTGTACACACATGTATATCTACAATTTGCCTTTATTTATATTTTCATTATTTTTATAATTGTATTTATTAACATGATTTTAATGCATAAAAAAACATTTTTATTCATGACTATGGTTTTCTTAAAAAGTAAAAGATAATGGATATTTACATGTATTTGTCAAGGGTTTTAAGACAAAATGCATATTGAATGTTAATGAATCATGGATTCATCAACCCCTTATACTTAAACTTTACTAGTCCCTTAGCAAACACCTATTTGAAAAATAAGGGAAAAATAAAGAAAGTTGGAATGAATTTCTATCCCTACACCAATTCATGAGAACAGATAAAGGACAAAGCTCGATAGGGCCTGAAACAAGCATTTTGTCAGAGCCTTAACCATGATTAGGATTTTAGCCTCGACAACCCTCAAGATCCACAAATCCTTGTTTAAGTTCACCTCTACAACCTGTTCAAATCCACTCATTCATATTGTAATCTCTGTCAATCCTTGAATTCAATTTGTACAGTGTGAATTGTTTTAGCTCTTCCTGCTTATAGAAGTGAAGAAACCGCCCATCCCAACTATACACTCCCATTGGTTCCGCACCAACTACTCTTTCCTTGGGGAGGGAGGTATTCTCTTCCGAGGTCAGATCATGCTATGTCCACGAAAGTAAAAGAATAAGAAAAGAACTGGAGTGCGATCAAATTACACACATCTCCTTGTGAAGCCTATCCAGTGTAGCAAAGTCTCCACTAAGATATGCATGCCTTTTTTGGTGGAAGCTCGGATCATTGTGGTCGTTTTTTATTTGGCGGCTTCTTCTTTGTATTAGCTTTGTATTGTTGCTTGCACTGCATTCTTCTTGTGTGCCCCGAAGGATAAAGCATCTTTTCATCCGTCCATTTTTTGAGGTCTTGGAAAAATTGTGTCAGCAGATCCTTCCCTCATCCGAAGTGACTATCCCAACCCCAATCTCTCCCATCTTTAGACGTCAATGCCGTAAAGACAAGGACATAAATGCACCACCAAGATGGATTGCTCTTTCCAACCCCATGCAAGTTTCGCTAAGTGCAGAATGCATTTGTCCAAATTTGGTTCACTGATGAATAGTTGTACAAATGACACCAAGTGTTCTACTTAGGTCCTTTTCGAGTTGACTTCCCAAACATGGTCTCATGGAATCCAAAGATTTAAGTCAAAGACCTGAAGAATTCAAATTCCAGTTCCTAAGTAGGCTCCTTACAATGGACGTTAAAGGCCGTAATAGAGCTCTATCCTTTAGACTTTCGCAATCTTTAGTTTTAGAAATCAAACTTATTCTGAAAAATGTTAATACAAATGCAACCATAATTTGTGAAGTATAATTCTGAATTTTACTCATTTGTATGGATTTTAAGGATTTTGTAGTTTTTGTAGATTTGGAACTTTACATTTTTTGGATTTTGTGATTTTTATAAGCATTTTTATGTATAAAAACTTTACAAAATAAATTACTCATAATTTATTTGGATTAAAGAACTAATGTATTTTACATATTTTATGTACAAGGTATTTTATAAGGATTACATGATTTTTACACATATTTTAATATATATGATTTTAAATAAGTATTGTACATATTTTAGACACATATTTTAAAATATATATATAATACATAACAGTATGTCCTCATCCATATTTTTTATGGATTATATATAATACATAAAAGTATGTGTTAAGGACAAGAGTATATATAAAATATATATATGCACCCCCATATACTTAGCTTGTGATATGTCCTCGTAGTGTCAAACGAGAAAAGGAGGACATAACTCGTGCTAAGTACAAGTGGGTGAAAAAGAATAAGTAGTGTGAAGTCAATCACTCCCTGATACTTACGATCAGGTCATCATAAGTATAGTGGAACACAAATGAAGTGACTGAGGAAAAAGAATGTATAAATGAAGGAACAAAAGGAATAAAGAGAACGAAATCATCGAAATAACTCGGTCCCCCCTATACTTTGGATAAGGCGTCCTAAGTACAGAAAAGAGTGTGGCCAAAATTAGGGACCAATGATTAGAGTAAAGGAAAGGATATACAAGAGAAAAGTAAAAAGATCAAAAATTGAGAATTAGGGGGTAGTCAATTCCCCCTATACTTAGGATCTTATATCCTAATCATATAAAATGAGCAAAAAATGGGGACGATTGTGATCTACGAAGAATATATAGTTGTCTACTACAAAAAAACTAAATGGCTTAACAGGTCTTTGTACATGATGAAATGAAGTGAAAGAGCAGTCATGCATACTATACAAAGTAGATCATCTCAACCTGGGTCGTACGGAATCATATGATATGCATGCGTATTAGGATCCCTGGCTGAACAAGTAGAGTTGTCTTTGTAAATGAACTATGTATGTGGCAAAGCTCTCTTTTTTGAAATATTCATCGGAGTCGAACTACAAAAGTTGTCTATATGTGTAATCATTACACCATCTGACTCTCTACATTGAATAGACTGTATGATTTGTGATATATAACCAGCTGACTCTCGTGCTGGACTATGTGTACTCTCAATCTACGACATTGAGATGTCTACTGCTACCATCTACTCATCTGGTTATGATATGAAATCTGTATCTGTATATGAACAGTTATCTGCAGAATTAGGTACCATGTGATTTACCCTTTACACTTGTAGGATATTGTGGTTATCAAAATAAATGGTCTTGAGATTAAGAGACTATATCTCCTCTATGTGCTGGCAATCTTCTACAAGATTGGTGTCCTCTAAAGTAAAGGATAATAATGATCGGGGACTGCTACATTCTCTCACCATCTCAACTTGTATCTCTCCACTATTTGTGTAGAATGATAGTCTCCCAGCAGCATGGTCAAAGAGTGCTCTTGCTGTATGTAAGAAGGGTCTCCCGAGAATGATTAAAACAAGATGTAACTACGTGGGGCAACCCATAACTAGGATAGTAAAGTCCACTGGAAACTACAAGCCCTGAATGGTTACGATAATGTTCCTTGACACGCCTCTAGGTCTCCGCACAGATCGATCCGCAAACTAAAGTATCGCCTGTAATTTGTAAAGAGGACCAAGCTTGAGCTTATCAAGTAAATAAGATAGAATCAAACTAATCGACGAATCATTGTCTAAGAGAGTACGATGAAATGTGGAATCTTCAATTTGACATGTGACATAGACAACATAATCTTTCTTCTTCTCTGGTTCCTTTTTATGAACAACACACAAAGTTTCCTTGGTCAATACATTTTTCTCGACTCGTGATCTATTTTTCCTATGTGTTGTGCATAAGTTCCTCAGCTGATTTTTGAGTGTAGGAAATTGATCCAAGGCATTGTGAAGTGGAATCTTAAGAATTATTTGATCTTTTAATAGATGATCGATCTCTAGAGTAACAACATTGTTTTTATGTTTTTTATTTCCTTTTCCATACATAGCATTGGAAAAAGGGATAATTTCAGGAAAAACATTTTTTATTTATATCAGGATGACCTTGTATATTGTGAGTTTCAAAATTATATACAAAACTCTCTAAGACAAAAAAGGACACATCATCTTTGGAAGTATTTGCATGGCGGGCGTGGTGTCATCGTCTGATTCACGAATGTCCATATCAATCGTCTCGGCATCGCTCCCTTCTCCTTGATCATCAAGTTATTGATCCCAATCATTGTTGTAGTTCTCCTCCTCAACCTGTATATCATGGTCTACCTCTAGCTCCTCTCCTTTTGCCATCTCCTCCTCCCGATCAGGTGCGTGTGGAGATATATCGCTCCTGAGATGAATGAAGTTAGATAAAAATTAAAGAAAAGAGATCGGACCTGTTGTGTTGTCTACCTGATATGGGTACCTCCTTTTGTCGTCCAGGTTCATCTAAGGCTGTGCAGGAAGAGTGGTCTTGGGTGCGGTTATCTCACCCAGATAGTGAAGGATATGGTTAGATCCTTAAGCGCATCACGGAAGCACGAGGATCGCATCGTATGTGATAGGGAGCGACTAGTCGCACTAGTTGCTCGATGCAACGGAATTAAAATTTTTCATGTGACGAAACCACATGATCCAAGAACACTTCTCGGGTCGTTTCATCTAAACCACAAACAAGTAATAGGATTACCTCTTGAAGCGTGGTTGCGATCGAGTCTCTAAACGAAGAGACCTCCTGTCTCAATTCCGATCCGACGGAGGAGACACTTGCAAGCGTGTTGATGAAACACGTTCTTCTCGCAATCCATGTTGATGATCCAAGCGGCGGATCTCCTGATCTCGACACACGAGATCCGGCGTCTTCTTCACGAGAGAGGTGTAGCGAAGGAGACGGAGATCCACAAGAAAACGAATGGGCAACGTAACGACAATGCTGCGGCGATGAAGAAACTCTCTAGGGCATCCATGGTGGACTTCCTCATGAGATGAAGAGAGAGTAGGATTGTAGAGAGAGAGGGGGAGAGAGAGAGACTTATGTTCTCATTGTGTAAAGAAGAGCAATGGGGTGCCTCTACTTTTATAATATTTAGGGATCCATGGATCTCAATCCATGGGCAACACAAATCCAATGGCACTCATTGATTTGTGTTTCTTTTATTGGCTAAGATTTGTTTTGGTAAAAACCAACAACAATTACTTTAATTTGGATTAAATCTATATTGATAAATCAATATAAATCAATCCCAAATTAAATCAAGCAAGGATGGAGATTATGGAATGAAGATTACCTCCTTCCATAATATATGCGACTAATATGGATATTTTTATACACATTATTCATATCCATGATAATTAAATCACATTTAATCATCCTGGATCTCTATTCTCGTGTGCCAAAATAATATGAATTACATTCACAGTATTCACATCTTTGATAATTAAATCATATTTAATTATCATAGATAACTCTCCTTGTAATATGAATCAAATTCATATTATTCATGATAAGTATATCACATTTAATTATCTATTTTCTCAATGCTCGGATACACATATCAACAATGAAATTATCCTGAACTCTTTCAAGTATGATGCGCTTTCTCCATAATTACTTGGAGATAAGGACAGTGCGATGGTATTGTTCCACATATAGTGACTTGGATATTGAGATCACATCTCAAATCCAAATCTCGGGCCTCCCATAGATGCTTGATTAAATCAATACCACAAATCTAATCTTCTCATTGCATCTGAATCATATTCAGATCAATGTCCAACATTTTAATCAAGATCAGATTACTTCTCTACTGAGAAGAGACACTGAAATCCAGACACGTTTCATCACTCCTTAGGAATTGAAACGTCATGGTTATACAGTCATTTATGATCTCAACACCCTCAGGTATTCCCAATACCTGTACATCCTGCATACTGGAAGACTCGTAATAAAAACGAAGTATTAGATCAACTTTACACTGTCTACTTCTGGGTTTTTATCAGTAAGTTTCTCATTCAATCATTGGGAGTTGGTATCGATCATATACTTTCCAAAAGCATGTATCATACTTAGGTCTTGATCATATAAGTTCCAAAAGAATATATCAAACCTACAAATTTAGCCAAGCTTCCAAAGCGAGATGACCGTGCACGAAATTTGATTCTTCCCAATATCTCATGAGTGAGCTCATGTCTTCCAGTTCTGTAACTGAATGTGTATGATCCCTTTAAGAGATCGTATTAGTCATATGCCCTTCCATGCACACCAGCGCACCGGTGTATAGACCTTTATTAGGTCATCAACCTATTGGTCTGCCAAATGTATATACTCAGACATATAGTAACACATCTGTCTCCGGTTAGAGGATGCATGCCTGTATTGTGACAACATACGATATAGGACCTTGGATATCTCGATCTCGTTAAGTCAACTCTTTGACCTAACTAATCTGACACCTCCGAATCTCTATTCCTATGTAGAGGACCTACATAAAGAGGTCGGTCAGATATCATCCTAAATGAGAAAGGATTGCCATCTCCTACCCAGGCTGGAGATCATCTCCTAACAATCATTCGACGGTGCTTGATGAGTCCTTAATCTAACCCTTCAGATATTCATCCAAGCACCAACCTCTATGATTAAATAGTTGAATCAACAGCTGTATGATTATTAAGATGGCCATGGTACATAACGCTAATTGTACTAAGGGACCTATTATGCAAATTATTTATTCTTCATTTCAGATCAGGGAATGATATTTACAATAACATTTATTGCATGATGGCTCGTCGTGGGCTCGAATGTCCAACAAACTCCCACTATCCCAAAGAGACATTAATGGGCTAATCATTTAAACCCGCACTCATGTGAAAATCATAGGCTATTTAAAAATAGCTAGGTAAGCTGATCAGTTGCATATCTCCTAGTAACAGTGTTCGCATCCAATGTGAATGTTGCATCTTATGCAACCAATACTCAATCTAATCAGTTATAGTGTCCTTGACACTATAGCTTAATAATTATTATAACCAGTATGTAATTCAATTATCCTTCTTAAAATACCCTTATTCTTGAAGATCTCTATCTCCTAAGGTATTCGTGATAATACCTTTTAGATTTCCATCTATAAACCTTAATTACTTGAATATAAGACATATAGACCATTGTCTCTAAACTCTTGTCATCTTTGAAGATATTGTTATTACTGCAACCAAGTGTTTTTTTCTCCATAGTAGGATTAACAACACTTGACTACTCCCACTGCATTGCAAATATCTGGCTTTTGTACAAATCCAGCATACACTCAGCTTCTCGTAACTGATGCACAAGTGCAAGCAGTTCTATCATTCACTTCCTCAACACTTTGAGGTGTTATCCCTTTAGATAGGTCAGTACCATATCTTAAGGGATGGAAGCCTTTCTTGGAATTTCCAAGAATGGAATATGTCCAAGGTGTACTACAAATGTGACAATCCCAATATCCTCTTCTCTTTGCTTCTGAACAACTTCATAACTAAGATCTAAGAGACATCTTTGAGATCATATCTCAAGTTATGGAACAATTAGATTATTAAACACTTATTATCATCCTTATATCATTCTAAATAATTAGGATATTATCTACATTTTGCATGATGAACACAATTGGCACTCTTACTAAGCTTCATATGGTTCATCAAGATTCTATCTGAAATCATAGCATTTATAATTTCATCAAATCTTATGTTCGAGCTACAAGAAGCTTATTTAAGTCCATATATGGATTTCTTTAGCTTTCACATCTTTCTTTCCTCAACCATGAAGCCATGGGGTTACTTCATGTGAATATCATCAGAGAGGAATGCAATCTTGACTTCTTTCTCTTGAAGATCCATTTACACCTTTATGGGTCTGACCCATATAGGTGGATCCTCGAGGGTCCATATTCAACACTTGTATATGAAGTCTACTTTAGACTTTATTGCTAAAATCCATCTTTCCATGTCATGATCTTCAGAGACTTCATCATATGAAGTCAGATAATTATCAGACTTAACTGACATATGGAACCCATCCTCAAACTTATTTGAAGAGGTATTAATGTTCCATCTTTAATTGTCCTTTTAGTCTCTTATTTTGGAAGCGTCATTATCATATCAAGATTAAATGAGTTCCTTTACTTCATTTTCATCTTGATTCTCAAGAAAGTCATCCTATAAGAATCATATTCTCAAAGATGAGATGTTTTAAGAATCTCAAGGTCATAAATTGGGTATACAATACCATCCTTTATTTTCTGAATGAAGTAGCGCTTTCAAGTGCTAAATTCCAACTTACTTGCTTGGAATCTTATTAAGGATATATATTGTAGTCTCTACTACATATATACCTGGAAACTAATAGGTAATTATGCTAAAAATCATTATTGATCAAATAATGTCATACATGATCCAATTGTATCTCCCTACAACTCTCTTGAGTTTAGGCTTATTAGGAGGAGTGAGATAAAAATAATATTCAAATCTCTATAAGGTATTCCATGAATTCATCTAATAGGTATTGATTATCTAGATTAGACCAAATTCATTTCCATCTTCCTTCATACTTTGGTTCCAAACCAAAATTATGAAATCTTTGAACATTTCAAAGGTTTCTAATGGTGAAGGGAAGAAATCTTATATCACAAATAATCATTAATATATAACACATATCTATAATGTTTATTCTGATATAGATGATCACATACATGAATATGTATTAGATCTTGAATACCTCGACATCTTATACCTTTCCCAAAGAAGGGTGTATTAGACATTTTACTTTGAATACAATATTCATAAATATGTAACTTTTGAAATTTTAGACATTCTAAAGTTTCATCTCTTACCAATCTATTGATCAAATCAACAGATAAATGTCCATGGTTTGATGCCAGATCATTGTTAAATGATCTTCATCCTCATATTGATCTTTTAAAGGTTTAATTTAGATATTAGAAATCTTAATGAACCATTAATTAATTTTCTAATTTAGTAGAGCCCATTAGATGCCAGACTACTATCTGAAATATATCCATCATAACTCTTTATGATATGTTTATTTCAGAATTCATGTTTATTTCCAACACTTGGAAATAAACTATGAGTGTATTCTAATATCCATGGCATAGAGACATTCTCCAAGACTAAGGGCTCCAATTGAAATAATGGAGTCTGTATATCCAATAGAAATTGTTGCAACAATTGCATCAAAATCCATGTAGATGACTATTAAACCCGAAGATCAAATTCTTCATTCTTTTAAAACATATGCAACCCATTACAAGTGTTGTTAGAAGATTGAGATACAATTATAAGACTTTATCTTATTCAATAAGCAAGTCAATATCAAATATTTATGTAGATTATTCTGATGCTCTATCCGAGTCCTACTTTATGGATTCCAGACAGACTTGATAGTCATACTATCAACACATCAACTTATTACATTATTGGCATTTATCCAACTATTTGGATGTCATGTGGAAGTCATAGAAGTACGATCAACTCCTTGACCATCCTTCTCATCTTGGGTCTGACCCATGCTTCCACTACGCTCCCTTTATCTACAAACAACGATTGCTTAAGACTAAGGTAACTCTTATGTTAAATTCAAAAGAATTCAATGTAAGAGCATTTAAACATTTAAATATGCTTCATTAAATTCATACAATTTGAATATTATGAAGCTTCAGGAATGACTGGAGTATAGACAGTAGAATGATGACACTCATCATGTCTACATCCATCTAGACTCATAAAACATTGGTTCAGGTAGGTATTCAAATTTTTTGAATACATCATCTCTTATAGAGCTACCATTCTGCATGATGCAGTGAACCACGTCATTCACGATAAATGTCAAGAGCACCTAAGTATACTAGGATATCTTCTTAGATTTTTATAAGGATTAATTGACAATTATGATCTTCATTAACATGTCACTTCCAAAGTACATTTGATTATATCAAGAGTATAGAGACATACAAACCCTAGGGTTGTAGATCTATTGTCTATTTAATTGTCATTCCTCATTATTATGAGGAGACTTGCACATTGCAACCACATACATTATGTGTCCAACTGCAAGTACAATATTTGGATCATGGGTCCAATCCATGATATCATACTGGTTATTATTGAGTATAGTATTGAGTGGGTTTAATGAAGGATTATCTGAAATAAGAAATTTGCATAAATGTATATATTTATATGTATACATATTGATTTAGGATTTCTTTATATAAAAGTTGCCTTGCCATATCAACACTGAATGTTCATTCCCTTAATCACTTTCAATGTAAGAGATATACTTACCATTATATCTCAGCAAGATCTGGGATCTCCTTCCTTATCTTCGTCACATCCCAATAATATGAGAATTTGCAACTCCGATAAAAAGAAGCGTGAACACCTTCCACCTTGCAAGTCCAACTTGCATCTCCCAATTCAGTCTTTAACACCTGGGCCCACCACCCCTAAGGTGATGTTGACCCGTTATTAATTGAACCAACTGTCAACAGTAATATTACTCGCTATGAACAATCCAATATCGCCCCAATAATATGAGGATCCAATATTGGGGTCACTACGCATACGACCTTACTCTTTGGAGAAGCAAAGAGCCCGATCCAGATGCGCTTGCATACATGAGATGACACTTCGGACAGACGTCTCCTACATACAATCCCTGGCGATGGAACCCTTCTCCTTGATGGGAGACCATGGATGTCACTTATGTGATCCTCCACTTCATATTCAAATTCTAATTAATCATTATGAATCACATTCATTATGATCAATTCTTCCAAGGGAAATAACAACTCTATTCATAAAAGAGTGTTTTAATTTTAATTGGATTCCAATTAATCCAATCATATTAAATCAATGATCCAATCAATATCCAACAAACATTTTAATTTTTACTTGAAATTATGGTATTATCTCAAATACGTATTATTTCAATTTTTAATAATTAGAAATACATCATGATTTCTTAAGAAATACATCATGATTTCTTAAGAAATACATCATTATTTCTTCAGAAATACATCATGATTTCTTAAGCATTATACCATGGCCATTACTGACGGGAGTGAGACAGACTGCACACAGTGCAACCTGCTACCCCAATGCTCCTCGACTAGACACCATATCCACCTCGAGAAAGAATAATGCAAAATAGATCACTTTGTACTTGAGATGATCATCGGTTCTTCAACTGAAATTATACCATATAATAATAACCAAAACAATTTTGATTAACAGTATAATGAGATTTTCTAAACAAATCTCAAATCCTATTCAAGCAACATGTTTGTTGGAATGTAGATCATGTAGATCATGTAGCCAATTTGTGATATAGATCACATCTAATCAATTATTGGTTAAGGCTATGTCATTTAAGGAAATAATTATCATCAAATATTTCACAAATATTTATGCACAATTATTTCAGGAAATCAAAAAATTTAATTTCACTAATTGATTAAATGACAATCACTAGATTCTGGATTTGGAAAGTATTTCCAACAGTGTCCCTCGCTTACTAAAAATACCATATCTCAATCAATTTAAATCCAAATTAAGCAAAATAAGTTTCTAAAGTTTTCTATTTTGATTTAATAGAACTTAAGTAATTTTCATGCATTTAAATCCGTCTTAAATCCTCAATTAACATCTTAATTACATCATGATCCACAGCCCCCGAAACAATGGATACATGTTCACTAAAATGATCATATCTCGAGCATACGGAATCCAAATTACGTAAACTCATATCCTATGATTTCCTTATTTAATTGGGAACAAAATAAAATTATTGTTTTTGTGTTTAAACAATTTAAACAATGCTGAAAAGAATCTAAAAACATAGATGCGAAAATAAAATGCAAGAAAACTTTCGCAAACCCTAATGAACCCAAGTCATCCTCGGTTAATGGATCATATCCAAAACCACCGACCTAACCTGGCTATGATACCACTTTAAGGATATGGTTAGATCCTTAAGTTCATAATGGAAGCGTGATGATCGCTTCGTATGCGATCAGGATCGACTAGTCGCACTAGTTGTTCGATGCATCGGAAATTACAAATTTTTCACGTGACGAAATCACATGATCCAAGAACACTTCTCGGATCGTTTTGTCTAAACCACAAACAATTAATAGGATTATCTCTTGAAGCGTGGTTGCGATCGAGTCTCTAAACGAAGATACCTCTTGTCTCAAGTCCGATCTGACAGAGGAGACGCTTGCGAGCATGTTGATGAAACACGTTCTTCTCGCAATCCATGTTGATGATCCAAGCAGCGGATCTCCTGATCTCGACACACGAGATCCAACATCTTCTTCATGAGCAAGGTGCAATGAAGGAGACGGAGATCCACGAGCAAATGATCGGGCAACATAACGACGATGTTGCGGCGCTGAAGGAACTCTCTAGGGCATCCATGGTGGACGGCCACATGAGAGGAAGAGAGAGTAGGCGTGTAGAGAGAGAGAAAGAGAGAGAGTGAGAGGGAGAGAGAGAGAGAGAGAGACTTATGTTCTCATTGTGTAAAGAAGAGCAATGGGGTGCCTCTCCTTTTATAATGTTTTGAAATCCACGGATCTCAATCCATTGGCAACACAAATCCAATGGCTCTCACTGATTGGTGTTTCTTTTAATGGCTAAGATTTGTGTTGGTAAAAACCAATAAAAATTAATTTAATTTGGATTAAATCTTTATTGATAAATCAATATAAATCAATCCCAAATCAAATCAATCAAGCATGGAGATTATGGAATGAAGATTACCTCCTTCCATAATATTGGATTTGGTGGCAAACTCATGCAATCTCATGATATCACATGAGATTACATTATACCATGGAAATCTCCAAGATTTACAACAACACTTGTTGTAAATTATTCTACAGAAATAATTCATAATTATTTTGTGAATATTGCAATCTTGCCATTGGAAAATTGTGAATCACATTCACAACCCAAAATAAAATGTGAATTACATTTTGAATTAATTCTCCAATGTGAATCCTATTCACATCAACATTTAATTAACAAATGTAAATTACAAATAGCTCTCTCTTATCTATTATAAATCTAATTTATAACATATATGACTAATATGGATATTGTTATCCACATTATTCATATCCATGATTATTAAATCACAATTAATCATCTCGGATCTCTATTCTCGTATGCCCAAATAATATGGATCACATTCACATTATTCCCATCTTTGATAATTAAAACACATTTATTTATCTTAGATAACTCTCCATATAATATGAATCAAATTTATATTATTCATGATAATTAAATCACATTTAATTATCAATTTTCGCAATGCTCGGATACACATGTCAACAATGAAATTACCCTGAACTCTTTCAAGGATAATGCGCTTTCTCCGCGGATACTTCGAGATAAGGACAGGTTGTATTGTTCACGTATAGTGACTTGGATATTGAGATTACATCTCAAATCCAGATCTCGGGCCTCCAATAGATGCTTGGTTAAATCAAGACCACAAATCTTATATTCTCACTGCATATCAATCATATTAAGATCAATGTCCAAGATTTTCACCAAGATCAGATTACTTATCTATTGAGAGGAGTCACTAAAATCCAGACCCGTTTCATTACTCCCTAGGAATGGAAGCACCACGGTTATATAGTCGTTTATGATCACATCACCCTCAGATATTCCTAATACTTGTACATCCTGTAAACTGAAAGACTCAGAATAAAACCGAAGTATTATATCAACTTTACATTGTCTTCTTCAGGGTTTTTATCAGTAAGTTTCTCGTTCGATTATTGGGAGTTGGTATCGATCATATACTTTCCAAAAGCACATATCATACCAAGGTTTTGATCGTATACTTTCCAAAAGTTTATATCAAACCTACAAATTCAGTCAAGCTTCCAAAACAAGACGACCGTGCACGGAATTTGATTCTTCCCAATATCTCTTGAGTGAGGTCATATCTTCCGGTTCAGTAACTGAACTTGTATGATCCCTTTGAGAGATCGTATTAGTCATATGCCCTTACATACATACCAGCACGTCGGTGTATAGACCTTGATTAGGTCTTCAACCTATTGGTCTACCAAATGTACATACTCAGACATATAGTAACACATCTGTCTTTGGTCAGAGGATGCGTGCATGTATCGTTACAACATACGATATAGGACTTTGGTTATCTCGATCTCGTTAAGTCAACTCTTTGACCTAACTAATATGACACCTCTGAATCTCTATTCCTATGTAGAGGATCTGCATAAAGAGGTCAATTAGATATCATCCTAAATGAGAAAGGATTTCCATCTCCTACCCAGGCTAGAGATCATCTCTTAACAATCATTTGACGGTGCATGATGAGTTCTCAATCTAACCCTTTAGATATTCATCCAAGCACCGACCTCTATGATTCGATAATTGAATCAACAGCTGCATGATTATTAAGATGGCCATGGTACATATCCCTAATTGTACTAAGGGACATATTATACAAATTATTTATTCTTCATTTCAGATCAGGGAATGATATTTGCAATAACATTTATTGCATAATGGCTCGTCGTACGCTCGCATGTCAAACAGACGGTGGTTAACACACTCCATCTCAGTCTTGTGCACGATTTGGAGCATGCTCAGCATATCCGTGATCTGGTTCAATGCCAGAACTTGTGAATATATTTTGGGTTCGGCAAGGTAACCCTGGCTTTCGACTCTCTCATGCTGCTGCATTTACTGCTGCGGAGTGAACTATTGAGGTGTTTGTTGTGGCATGTACGGAGACTATTGTTGCTGCTAATAATAATATGGTTGTGATTGCGGAGCAAGATGATGAACATAATGTGGTCTCTGATAAACATTCTAGTGAGACTGCTGCTACATGTAGTGCTTAGTGTTGTCGGTGTTGAAATGCTAACATCCATGCTGTGGATAATGTTGGGGCTGTTGTTGTGGATGTACGCTCTGAGAAGAAAACTATGAATGAGGCTGAATAAAAGCAACCATATTCCGTTGATCTCAAGAGTGGATTGAGTCTCAACATCAATGTTTGTAGTGTTGGTTATCTTGCTAGGACTGACATGAGACTGATCCTCATGCCAATCAATTTGCGGAGTTTCCGTAGGATAACTCGGCTTGCTCTAGATGAAGTAGATCTTTCGGGTGGGTGGAGCGATTAAAGATCCCTAAGCAAGTTGAGGTTCAAGAAGATTGAGCCTGTTGATACTAAAGGTGCAGGTCTGTCACCTTTTATGTTAGATCGTTTAGTTGATAAGGCAGTGATGAGAGTTTCTCCAGCTCTCGTAATGGCTGCACATCCAGAACTAGCTTCTTAATCACATCTACCAAGTTTAACTTCTCGCCAATATATTCCCTGTTGGTATTGGATTCAGAGTCTGAAATGTTTTCCATCTTATGATGCTCTCGGTGATGCGGTGGCTTTAAGGCCTTTTGGAATGCCCGAGTAGAGCCAATGACTCTCGAGTTCTCTTCCATCACTTCAAAGATGGACCAGACAGACTCGACATCCTGATTGAAATAGTTGTTGTCACATGCAACACTCAACAACCATTGGATATCCAGCTGGAGTCCTCCAAAATAATTCCGAAGCAGCACCTTCATCAGTATCTCATGATGAGGTCATATCTTAGTAAGATCTTTGAACCGATCCCATGTCTCATGGAACGATTTGTTCGACAACTTAGTAAAGTTAGAGATCCGAATCCCAAGAGGGAAAAATTTACGCAAGAACGTGGACATCATGTCATCCCACATAGAAATCTCTCTCCCTAAATGACTAAGCCAATAAAGTTCCTTATTTGCTAAAGCCAACGGGAAAGTTTTGAGGAGAATAGACTCCTACGTAACTCCAGGGTAATTAGTTGCACAACTTTTCATCTCAAATTGTTTCAAAAATGTAACAGCTCGTATGCAGCATTTTCGTAAAACTTGGGAAGCATTGTGATGAAAGACAAACACAAATCATATGGCCTTTGATTTAGTGGTAACCGAATACAATGATGTAGAATCTGACACCGGGGTCATACCCATCTATGAGTGTTGCAGGAGCAACAATAGGCAGCAGTGGGTTCCCGACTCCTGCTCTTAGCATAGAGATCTCGATCCACAACTCATTCTGAACTTTGAGCTAATCTCTAATCTGAATATTCATCTGTTGTAAAGTATCAAGAATCCCGATTGTGATATATGAGGATGGATCCGATCATCCGTCAGTGTATAGTTTCACAGTTGGTCGCTCCACTACTGGTCCCATCCCATGAGCTATCTGCTTTGAATTATGTGGGAAGGAAAACTTTTAGTAATAACTCTAAGAAAATTTGATAAGAGAAAGCGACGGTGAATTTAGGTGAGGGTCTGCCTCAAAAGATGGGCTGGGAGGCGAGGGATTCTAGGTCTGACTCTCCCCGGCATCATATGGGACGGACTTGAGAAGAGGGTGAACCCGAGTCATTGAAGAAGTACGACGGACGGTGAAAGATTGAGAGCTCCCGTAGTCTGAGTGCAATAGCATGTTACTCATCATCTTAGATGTCAAACAAATAATCAGGAGAGCACGATGTCAAATCAAGAGAATGAGAGAAGGCGTATAAAATGCGGTAACACATGCCTTACAAACAAACACAAAGCAAACCCCGTCTTCAACACCATAACTCGATGATGACCATAAGAGCTCGATCATTTATCTTATCGGTTTTAGGGTTATTTTGGCATATAAGTACTTTTACAAATTAACGTGAGCTGATAGGTTCCCAAAGTTTCCTCAAAACACTGTCCCGAGTCCTTACTGAAAACTGCTTATTCTCAGCTAGTATGGGAGTAAGTATGGACTGTTTTCAGCTACCCATGTTACTTAAGGATCGAGCCTTACGTAGTTTCCTCTAAATCCCCCCCTTTGCTCTGTAATCTTGGACTGTTCTGGCTACCCAAGCATACCCTTTGAAGAACAACAATTAGGTGTATGGACTAAGTAGTACTCCTAAAGACACACAAACTTGGGTTCTAATCTTAAGTGTTGTCCCTCACTTACAATCATCTGAAAATGTACCTGCAATTGAGTTGTGGGGATTACTCTCCCAAAGCAAATGGTTCTTACGTTTCTTTTTGGTCAGATATTTAAAGTAGAGCCAATTTTATTTTCAGTTTTAGGTTTTTTGTTTTTTTATTTTTATTTTTTCAAACAAACGTCTAATGCTTTTTATTATTTTTTACTGATCCTATATAACAAAGCACCTAGGTCATGAGTCCTAGAACTAATTATGAAGGTGCAAACAGAGAGACAAATCGAAAAACAGAAAACACCAAAATAATCACATAGCCTCATGAAAAGCAGCGGAAAATTATCGATGTGAGAAAATTACGGTGGGTGCCATGCTCCCCCAAGTACACAACACTCGGTGAACCAACCCCAAGAAAAGGGGGAGGGGAGTTGAATTGCGGGGCCCCTTTCTACAAAATATAGAAAAACATGCAAGTGCCCTTAATTTTTTATTTTAAAAAAATGTTACAAGAAAAAGAAAAACCTAACTATTTCTACCCTTTACAACCGACCCACGATAGAAAGGGTAGGTCTCTGTAGTTTCAACTACTTCGATTTCCGAGAAGACGACTGAACCTATAGGCCCTGCAAAAATTAGTTAGAGAAAAGAAATACACAAAAAACCGTGACGAAAAGATACAAAAACTGAGAAAAGCCAAAAAGCAAAAATCAATTGAAAATTGAAAAAGACTCGAAAACTGTAAAACCAAGGATATTAAAAATTTTCAAAATTAGGTTAAAAAACGAGGTATAAATAACGCCTCCCCACCAATGATTCCATTTTGATAACTCGAATCTTACATGCGGTTAATTAAAGATGTCAGTTTAGAAAACCGCCAAGAGAGATTCGAGTTAATCAAACAAACATCAACGAAATAGGAGAGAGAGAGAGAAGATGGAAACAAGCATCTTCTCTCTCCTATTTCTTGTACCCTCTATTATTTATCATGGTAAGTACGCCTCGGTCGAACTCGAGAAGGCAAAATATCCAAACTTTGGTTTTTCATACATTAAAGAAATCTCGAAAAACTTTCACTATATTCTTGATTTTACAACAATGTTCAAGAAAAGACTCGAAACTGACTCGACCTTACGAAAATCAAATCCAAGAAATGAAGCGATGAAAAACCGTGAAAAATGCCTAGCAATGTATATTGGGTAGTTATGAAACTACCCTAAAATTTTAGGAAGAAAATACAACAAAAATAGGGTCTGAAATACCCCTAGAAGGTAGGGGCAAAACTATAAAGAAAAAAAAGTTCTGTTACACTTATGTCCTTCAAGAACTGATTTGCGAGGAAACTAAGCTTTATTGCTTTTAGGTCCCTATGCAGGGACCTAAATGCAACTTCTTGAAATATCTAGTGCTTTTGGAAAATTTGAATCCTCGTCTTCGATAATTGTGCAATTGTTCTACCACTTCAACTTGGTGGGCTTGGATTAGGTGGGAAGACGCGATTTGAGCCCTAGAGAAGGGACACGAGTCAACAACCTGTACTAGGTGTTCTTGAGGTTCTTCAGCTTTTTCCTGCAGATGACGATGAAGGTCTCTTCTCCGAATTCTTCCCATTGACCTGCTTTATTCCTTGGCCTCCTGCAAGGCATGGGGGGAGACTCTTTCTCCCTATGAGCTCGCATACATTGGAGCGACTCTGAAACTAGAAGATGGAGCTGTGTGAGGTTGACAAAGATGATGGTTCACCTCTGCTTGGCGACTAAAGAGATGTATTTTGTTTTGACCTTTATGTGAAAAAGTTGATCTCCAGACATTAAAATGATGCTCCAGAAATAATGATATCCTGCAAATGGTGATGTTCTTGCTCGATTCGCACTCGAATCGACCAAGGAATTAAAGAATTTGTAGATTATAAAAGATTTTCCAGGAACTAATAGGAGATGTATGAACGTGAAAATGGAAGATGAATGAAATGAGTCAGATTTTAAGGGTTTGAATTTATGGCATCTAATGATGATGATTGAATTTCTTAATGACGTAATTAGTTGTGTTAATCAAAAGGATTAATGAACTCATATGGGATTGAGGTTGTATGAACCTCGATTACCACTCGAAGGGTGATGTAAGGCCTGATCTCAACATAGAGGTGCGACGTGATGCGAGGTGGCGAATTTCCTCGGAACCCTCCTTCGATCTCCCTTCTTCCACTCAAGGCGATCCTCGGGTGATGTCACCACAGGATTGAGGTGGAATGAGGTAGAGAAGATGGGTACTCGACTAATTAGTTTCTGGAAGCTTGAAAGCTCAGGAATGGTTACTTGTTAATGGAGATCTTGAGAGGTTTTTACATGTGGATCATTGAGAGGTTGTTAGAGGATCAATGATGGGTGTAGGAGAGGGTTATTAAAGAAGAGATTTGACAGATTGGATCATAAAAAGGGTCTTGGAGGTTGTGTATAAAAATGGTTGAAGATCGATAGCTAGAACAGAAAACCCATCGACCTTCTTGAAGAAGAAGGTCCAAGGTGCTGCCACGTGTCAACACCTGGTTGGCCAGGTTCAAGAAATACCTTAATAAATATGAATAAAATACTTAAAGACTTTATTTTAATTAGGTATAACAACTAAAAGTGTAGATAAATAAATTATCTAAATTATAGTATAATTAGTTTTAATATAAATTTATTTATGAAATATAAATATTATATTAATAAATAAATACAAATAATACTTATTAGGGAGGTTTTGGATTTTTAATTAAGTAAAATAATAAATAATATATTAATTTTATGTTTTATTAATTATTATATTAATAAATATAATATTTACAATTTTTTTTATATTTTACTAAATTAATTTTAGTATTTAACAAATGCTAGTTGAGTTATGCAATTCATTGATACCTACAAATTAGGGTTATTGATTTATTTTAAAATAATAAATATTATTCGAAAATTATGACATAAATTTGGGTTAAAATACAAGGTGAAGAAAATAATTAGAAATTATAAAATCAATAACATAATAAAAGATATGTCTTAAATAAAATAGGTAGCCCATAAACCTAGTTGTGGTTACATCCCAAAATTAACTTTTTGTAAACGGATTCCGATTTTAGTGAAATCACTTTATTAATTAGGGAATATGATTTTATGAATTTTAAAGGTGAGTAGAGTGAAATTTTAATTGGTATGAGAAGATGTTTGAAAGTTGGTATTATGAAAATTTACGAGTTCTATTTTTTGATATATATACAAAGTAATATTTTTAACTTATTTTTATATTTTTTCTATATTATTTTTAAAATAATTAGGAGAAGAATTTGCATAAATAAGTTAATATGAATTAAATAAAAATATTTAAAGTTTTGGTATTAAATGAATAATTAATGAAGGTCGTATAACGTGTGGAATTAATTTTTTTATTTATTTTCTTTCTTGTCCCCCAATTATTTATTTGTAGATCATTCTTTGCTGACTTAGCCTCAGGTTTTAGGTTATAAATATATCTTTCACAATATTTATTTTTAAAAGTCATATTGTACACATATCCATATCAACATTTTGCCTTTATTTTTATTTTCTTTATTTTTATTTGCTCTTATTTATTTACATGATTTTCATACATAAAAAAGCATTTTTATTCATGACTATGGTTTTGTTAAAAATGAAAGTTAATTGATATTTACATGTATTTGTTAAGGGTTTTAAGACAAAATGCATATAGAATGTTAATGAATCATGTATTCATTAGACTATCCCCACATAACCAATGTTAATAAATCATGGATTCATCAGGCGATCAAACGAAGACCGTTGTAAAGGCGATTATTAGAATGAATGAAATAATGCAAGACAAAATTTTTTATTTATTCAATTTTCTCCAATGTTTGCTTCTGCAACTCCTCTTAGTGGGAACTCCTGCTCCTCGCCTCCTTGATTATTAAGGGACCTTGCTACAAAAAGCATGCATCGGATATAAATCAAAGAATAATCAATAATGTAATTAAAACAACAACAAAGTCCTATGAATTAGAAAATCACTCTTAATCAACTAGTAAAAATCCAAACAAAATGAAAGTGAGTCGTATGAGTCACGAATTCGGCCTCTTAATTTTGTTGAATCAGTGTGTTGTATTTGGTTACATCAGATCCATCAAAAACTGCTTAAAAAATCATCAATTAGATCAAAGTAGTCGATTTTGTTTTAGTTGGGCAAGCCCAAGGTCGAACTCAGGGACATGACCCTCCTAAGTGATTATCTAGACTCCTAATATGCAGTTTAAGTGTTGGATTAAAAAAACATAGATTAATATGCACAAAGACATATAATGCAAAAAGAAAAAGGAGCAGACAAATTTTTATTTGATTTTTTGACATGTAACAAAATGTCAGTTTACAATGATGCAAAGATGCCCTGATTAGATAAAATAATTGAGCCAATGAACAGTAGCCAACTTTTGGTTCGCATAATGAAGCAAGTTCCATTGATGAATTAATTAGAGGCATGAAAGGCATTACATGATTGACACTTAATTATTAAAATAATGTATTATAGTTTACACTGTCAAATATAGATCAAGCCATGCCATTAGAAAGATAATGAAACAAGCTTCGAAATGCAACTGAAATAAACTAAAACGAAGCTCGGATGTTTAATATATTCATAAAAGTAACCAGGGGCAAAACCATAAGAAAACATGCACAATAATTAGGGAAAATACTACAAACAGGTCCTTGGAATGACTAAAATGTAAATACGAATAGTTACAAGGCCTTCCTGTAATTTACCCACATGCGCAACTGTAAAAATGCAATTAATGAAACATGGAGCGGGTTGGGTGTAATTTACCCCAGGCGCGTGTCTTTTGCACGTTCTAGAAGGATCGGTTTGCCTTCTGAAGAACTACAAGGGGCCTCCCTGCAAATATCCCCATGTACACGTGACTGAGCACATGGGGCGAGTTTCGGTGTTTGGTGCAGACTTGGAGGAGGATCAGATATGTGGATCGGTACACGTGTCGATTGAAGATGCTAGGTTAAGGCTTGTATGCTCCATACCTACAGGTTTGGTTTTAACGCCTATAGCTGATGACGTGGACCTCTGTGAACCACCCAATCATGAAGATCATATGGTGGCTGTACGTGCATGGGGACACGATGTGGCCTATGATCAACCATCCAATCTTGGTCATTGGACAACACATGTATGTCACCTTGATTATCTCCGCCGCCTCCTGCGATGGACTAGGTTGAGCTCTGACGATGCCATGTTGGCTCTGTCTTGAGCTCGCAAGCTCGGTGGAGCTCCAGAAAAGCTCTGGGAAATGAGGCGAGCTACTTGGAAGAACGTAGAACGCCCTGGCTGTCTGGAGGAGGCCATCGACATCCCCTCATTGGAGGTGAAGATTGAGAAGTTCCCTCCAATTGAATTCCAACCATTGAGAGTTAGGAACCTGAAGTGGTTAATTTTACAGCTGAAGCATCGTATGCAGATGAGTGTGAGCGAGCTTAATTTCCGTGTGAGCGGTGGAATGAGGAACCGGGTCTCCTTCTCCGGCGAAGCAGGAAAGGAGTTGGGTTGGATGTGATCAGGTGCTGGAGAAGGAGGTGACAACAAGCGGAGCTTATGGCAAGTATGACCGTGGGTAGATGAAGCTAACTAGGTGATTAATTGAGAGTGGAAGAGCGGGTAGTGTCCTATAAAATTACGGGAAATTAAAGGAAAAAGGCAAAGACAGATCGAGATACTTACCTGGAGCCTTAACGAGTCAAGGGCCTAGGCACGAGCTTCTAGGCGAAGCCCTGGTCATCGCTGGACTCCCGTGATGAAGGGGAGCAGCTCGCCAGCGAGAGAGTGCCAGAGACAAGGCCTACCATGGCTAGGGGTCGACATCGGGGTCACGACGGACTTCGTGCCCCTTGTCATCTCTTCTCTATCATAGAGGGATGGAGGGAGGTTGGGTTATGACCCAGGTGTAGGTGGACAAGAGTGACAGTGGAGAGTGAGACCATATTTGAAGGAAGACGATCACAGTGCGGGTGATGGCCACAGTGAGTTGCGAGGGCGATTAAGAGTGATGTTGAGGGGATCGTGGGGGGAGTAGGTACCCGTGAGGAAGAGGGAGGATAGGTATTTTACTATGTGTGATCATGGAGATGTGGGAGAGGATGGAGAGATGGCGAAATGAGAAGGGGGAGACGGGTTGGTGAGGCAGAGATCGTAGGAAAGAAGGGTGCTGGAGGAGGAAGATGAGGTCTTAGCTATTGGATCTCGTGATCCAACAACTAAGAAGAGGACGTGAAGATACGGCCCCAATCAAATCTATCAGGGTGCATCCTATGACTGAGGGCGAGACATGTGTCGCCCAGATATGCAGGAGGAAACGAGCGATCTAGATCGTAGGGAGGAGATCAAAGGCATGAACGTGTGGCAAGGATTGAGGTGCTTTAGAGGAGATCGAGTGGTGCTAGACGATGACAAGTGGTGAGAGGAGAGAAAGGTGGGGACGGATGAATGAGATAAGACCTATTAGCTGATCGAATGGTTGGGAATGAAGCACAAATGAACGACATGGATTTGAAGCTCTAGAAGGCGATCGAATGACGGATAAGCAAGGGCACACAGCTCGCAAAGAAGCTGGCGATGTGGCTCAACCAGAAAGACCATGTGGCCCAATCATGTTATTCCAGACAAAAACTCAAAAATTGTAGAGAAAATGGCTGAATTTGGAAAAACTCAAATATGAAAGTTGTAGATCTCGATGAGATCTACAACTTTCATCTTGATAAAAATGGAAACGATGTCAAATGAAGGGAGAAATATTTTTGTAAGCATTTTTAAGGGTATAAAATTACTTCAATTTTTTCTTTCATTTTTTTTTATTCAAAGTCTCAGATATATACATTGATTTATCTGGTTTTTATTAACACTAATTTAATCCATGGGGTTAATATCTGAAAATTAAGTTGATGAAATCACGTTTCATAACCTACCAACGATCAAACACAAAAATTAAAGATGTGAAAATATCTCAGAGCCACGTGCCAAATCCTAGGTCGACACTCAAGTGGGGTGATCCCCACACAACCACGAATATTAATGTTCATTTACACTCGTGAGTCTTCAAACGAAGACCCCTGTAAAGACAATTATTACAATGAATGCATGATATAAAATGCAAGAAACATGAATTCTCTTCAATATCTCGAACAGTTCTTTTACGGCTCTTCGCAACAGAAGCTCTTGCTCCTCACGTCCTTGATCGCCCAAGGGACCCTACTACAAAAAGCACATATTAGATAGATATTAGTGATTTATCAATAATGCAAATAACACAAAACCTAAAAGTTAGAAAATCACACTCAATAAAATAAGAAAAATCTAAATAAAATGAAAGATCAACCGTGTCCCCGGCAACGACACCATTTGCTAAACCACGAAATTCATCTTCTAAATTATGTCGATTTAATGTGTTGTAGTTGGTTGAATCAGATCCATAAAAAACCACTTAAAATTCATCAATTAAATCAAAGAGGTCGATTTTACTTTACTTGGGCAAGCCCATGGTCAAACTCATAGACACGAGCCTCTCAGGTATATATCTTGACTCTCATTATTGAGATTAAGTGTTAAATTAGAAACTCATCGATCAATGTGCACACAAAGACTTTATGCAGACATATGCAGAGAGACAATTTTTTTTTGAATTCTTTTTAACATGCAACATGATGTAGATACAATTATGCCCTAATTAAATAAAATCAAAGGGCAATTAATATGTGAGCACTTTCATAATTAATTTACGTAGCAACCTGCATTGACAGGTTAATTAATGGCATAAAATCATTAGGAAGGTGACACAATGTAATTAAAATAATCAACAAAATTCAAAGTATCAAAAGAGAAAGATATGTATACCATTAGAAATATAATGGAATAAGCTTCGAAACACAACTAAAATCAACTATATCAGAGCTCGGATGCTCAAGATATTAACAAATGTAACCAAGAACATAAATGTATAGAAAACATGAAATTAACTAGACAAAAGACTACGAAAAGGTTCTGGTATGACTGAAATGTAAATAAAATAACATGTTACTTGTAAATTTCCCACATGTGTGGGGGCTGAATAGCACAATTACTCAAAACCAGAGGGGGTCGAGTGCGATTAACCCCAGACGCACGTGGTTAACACGTGATTGCAACCTGTTTGCAATTTAGAGAGTTTCAAGGGGCCTCGCAAATATCACAGTCCTCACGTGACCGAGCACATGGGGCGAGGTTTGGCATACGATGTAGGCTTAGAGGAGGCTCGGACATGCTCAATCACTAGTTCAGACTCAAAGCGAGGTTCGGGAGGTTCAGGAGAGGCTCAGGTGCTACGAACTAGTAGGATTTGCTGCACTCGGATCTGACATGTGTCTTCATAAGGGCTGCACGATTATTGGAGTCATACGGTAGCTGCACACATTCACGAGGAGATGACATGGACGGATATAGGCCGTTGGATGAGCACTGGGAGGGTGCCATCCAACGATACTTGTAAGCTCTTGCGCTTCTTTCTCCCACGTTGCTTGGCGATGATATTCAACCTCCGACGATGTTGTCGTAACTCCGTCGCTCTCTTCTTGTCAAGAAGCAGCTTTGTGGAGGATCATGGAAGGTCTGAATCGCCGGAGATGAAGCTAAAGAAATATGCTCCGGTGAAGGCTCCGACCATTGACCAAGATAACTGCATTGTTAGCCCAATAGCCGAAGAACATGTGTGATGCGAAGAGGATTAGATGGGGGGTCGTGTGGGGGAGAAGAAGGTGGTAGCCTGGTCGTCTTCTCTGTCAAGCTAGGAGAAGAGAGGCACAGAGGGGTTTGCAGGGGTCGAGGAGTGAAGTGGTGATCGGAGGGCAACGCGTGGATGATGAAAGTGCGGAAAAGCTTGAGGGATAATTAATGGATGGTGATGATGCGTGAAGAAGCCTAATTAATTATGTGAAAATAAAAGGAAAAACCAAGAAGAGATCAATATACTTACCTGGAGAGCTAGCAGAGCAACGACCTGTGCTTGAGATTCAAGGCGAAGCCCTGGTCATTGATGGACTCCTGCAACGACTAGGAGTAGCTCATCGGTGTTGTAGAGATGAGGTCCATACCTACAATGGCCAGGGGTCTCACCAACGCTACGTGGTCGTTGCATCGTCGATCCGACCTCCCCCTGTCATGGGGAGGTGGAGATATGTTATGACGCATCCCATGTAATGATGGATGGAGGTAGCGATGGTCAATAACAGTGTATTTTAAGAAGGGAAATTGGATGATCTAGTGGTGTACGATGTGAGTTACGTGGGCGATGTGGGGTGAAGGAGAGGGAGATATGGCGACCTAAGGGGAACGCGAGGGTGAGGGAGGATCGTGCTTGGTTGTGAAGTGGTTAGTGAGTGGAGAGAACGACTGAGGAGGTTGTAGAAAAAGAAAGGGTGCAACATGTGCGTGAGGTGGAGGATGTAGGAGAGAGTGGATGGCAGGAGGTAGGAGACGGACTTTAAACCATTGGATCTTGCGATTCAATGGTCAGATCGATGAAGGGAGCATTGGATGGCTGCAGAGAGCCACACGTGGCGCTATGGGAAAAATGAAGAAGTAAATGATTGTGATGTAGTTTGAGGATTGATCGAACGGTGGGAGATGGAGTGAGGAACCAACGATGGGGTTGAATGGTCCTTAAGAGGATTGTGTGGCGCTGGAGGGTGGCTCGTGGCATGCGGAGCGCCAGGCAGAAGCGGGTGGTTCAGATATGATCTGGAGATGGATCAAAGGCATGGGAGTGAAGCAGGAATGTGCGACGTGGATTGAAGCACGTAGGGATGATCGGGCGATGGAAAATGGAGGCACGTGGAGCCAAGAGAAGTGGTCCACATGGCTCAACCAGAAAGTGCCACGTGGCCCAATCAGGTTATTTTAAAAGAAAAACTCAAAAAGGGGAAGAAAATGGCTGAATTTGGAAAAACTCAAAACATAAAAGTTGTAGATCTCAGTGAGATTACAAGTTTTAGGATGAAAGAAAACGGAAACGAAGGAAAATGAAGGGAGAATTTTTTTGTGAGTGTGTTTAAGGGTATAAAAAACTAGGATTTTTGCTTTTGTTATTTTTTTATATTTTTATTTTATTTTAGAGACTTTGATATATACAATGATTTATCTGGTTTTTATTTACACTAATTTAAGCCAGAGGGGTAATATCTGCAAATTAAGATGATGAAATCGAGTTTCATTGATACCATAAGGAGGATATCTATATGGAGTAGCCTCAGGCTTCATAACCGAGGAAGGTAAAGTATGCAAGCTAAAGAAATCCATCTATGATCTCAATTAAGCTTCTCGTAGCTGGAACATCAGATTTGACGAAACCATAAAGAGATAAGATTTTGCACATAATCCAGATGAACCGTGTGTGTACAAGAAGCTCAGTGGGAGTGCGACCGTGTTCATCGTTCTTTACATAGATGACATCCTTATCATTGGGAATGATACATTGATCATGACCAGTGTTAATATTTGGTTGTCTCGTACCTTCGAGATGAAAGATCTTGTAGAAGACTCTTACATCTTAGGTTTGAAGTTGTTATGAAACCAAGAAAAGAGGATATTAGGATTATCACAACATGGGTACGTTAAGAAAACTTTGGAATATTTCCGTATGGAGAATACCATGAAAGGTTTCCTTACCTTAAGACATAGTATGTACCTAGCTAAGGATGGCTCCTCAAGGTGTTGAGGAAAAGAAAGACATGGTTGGATGCCCCTATACATCAGTTGTATGAAGCTTAATATACTTTTCGTTGTGTACAAGGCCAGATATCTACCATGCAATTGGAGTGGTAAGCTGTTATCAATCCTACTATGGAAAACAATACTGGAATGCAGTGAAGAACATTTTCAAGTATCTAAGATGAATGCCAGATTATATCTTGGTCTATGCAGATGGCAATCTCCAAGTCTTGGGATACAGAGATTCAAACTTCCAATCAGAAATTGATGATTGAAAGTCGACATTAGGGCTTGTGTTCCTGTTGAATGGAGAAGTTGTGAGCTGGAGAAGCAAGAAACATGGCACTACAACAAATTCAACAACATAAGCCAAATACATTGCCACAATAGATGCCACAAAGGAGGCAGTGTGGTTGTACAAGTTCATCTTAGAACTTGGCTTAGTTTCCTCTGATACCCCCATCTCTCTTTTCTGCGATAACACGAGAGCCATTGCCCAGGTGAAGGACCTCATATGGCAGCAAAAGAGCAAGCACGTGAAATACCACATCATTCAAGAGATTCAAAAGTGTGGTGACATCATCATCACCAAGGTGCCCTCTACCGACAATGTTGTTGATTCTCGTACTAAACCTTCGACGCAAAAGGTTTCTGACCAACATGTAATGATCATGGGTTTAAGGATTGTACCTGAATGGTTCAGAGGTCTAGTGGAAGATTGTTGGCCATGTGAGCCTGAGGCAAACCAATCCCACAATAAATGTTATTGTAATGTTTAATTTCTCAATAAAAGTTATTGCTTATTTTCCTACCTATCTTAGATCAAATGAATAAATGAACTATGCGGTCCCTCTTTACAATTAGAGTTATGTACTATGGACATCTTAAAGATCATACAACTGTTGATTCAATAGTTGAATCATAGAGGTTGGTGCTTCGAAATACAATATATTCAGGTCGCTATATGTTGAACGCACAATCGCCATGTCCTTATGTCCAAGTATCTGCGGAAAAAGTTCATTATTCTTGAAAGAGTTCAGGAATAATTCTGTTGTTGAATTAAATCCACAAATTGAAAAATATATAAATAAATGTCATTTATTTATTATGAATGATGTGAATTTGATTCATATTATGAAGACGCATGAGAACGATGATTCAATATAATTAAATGTGATTTAATTATTTTGAATAATAATAATGTGGATAGTATTGTCCGATATGTGAATTGGATTCAAATTGGATCATTAATTGAAATTATAATTTACATTTTTGGGTTGTGAATGTGATTCACAAATTTCTAATGGTATGATAGCAAGATTCACATGATAATTAAGAATTATGTTTATGAGATAATTTACAACAAATTTAGTTGTAAATATTGGATATTTCATGAGATAATATGAATTAGAATAAGATTGCCTCCTTTCAATTCAAGGAGGTGGACTGCCATCAAGTCCTAAAGGGAATGGGTGGTCGTCCCCCCCTTTTTAGGGATGACAACAATCTCCTTTCTAATTTTCTACAAAGATTAAGTGATTTAATTTGTAATTAATTTATATTTATTATTTAATAAATATTTATTTTAAATTAAATTAAAAATATTGTTGCATTTTTACAACAGGATAATTGCCATTGAAAGAAACACAAATCAATCTTGTCCATTGATTTAGTATTGTTCATGGATTGAGATCCATGAACTTCCAAAATACTACATAAGAAGAGGCACCCCTTGCTCTTCAAGTTAAGGCAACAACATAAATAAATCTCTCTCTCTCTCTCTCTCCCATTCTCACACCATCCTCTCTCTCTCTCTCTCTCTCTCTCTCTCTCTTAGAGTGGTCGTACACTCTAACCCAAGAGAGAAGGTAGCCGTCGTCGTCGCATCATTGTTGTGCTACTGCTTTGACTACTCATGGATCTTTGTCTCCTAGGGTACACCTCACTCAAGAAGAATAAGTTTGATCTCATGAGATGAAATCAATAGATTTATTGCTTGAATCAATAACATAGATTATGTCTGCGCTCGCAAGCGTCTTCTCCGACAGATCGAACTTGAGACAGGAGGTCTCTTTGTTTACAGATTCAATCATGACCATGTTACAAGAGGTATTCCTTTATATAGTATGTGGTATAGATGAAATGATCCGAGAAGTGTTCCTGGATAATGTGGTTTCATTGATTGAAAAATTTAAATTCTACCGCACCGAGCAACTAGTACGACTAGGTCACTCTCAATCAAATATGATGTGATCCTCATGCTTCTGTGATGTGCTTAAGGATTATTCCACATCATTCAGAAATAATAAATATGTAAATGGAATATTAAATATTAAAATACAAAATAAAAATAAAATGTGTAATATATAGGTATAAATACCTATAATTACACTTGTAAAAGTTTACCTATAAAAAATGAGCCAATAAAAATAAATAAAATTATCTAAAATAGTACATAAAATAATTTATTATTTCTTGTTTTAAATTTTATTTAATAAAATAATTTATTATTTCATTTTTAATTTCTCTCTATTTTCAATTATGTTTGATCCTGACTTGGTCCACATGGACCAATCGGGAGGTAGCCTTGGTTGACCCATGTCAACTCCCACAACGAGCCAAATGATTCACCAATTTCCCGTCCGATCGTTCAAGAGGCTGAAGGCTATACTTCAGGGCGTTGTCGTGGTGATACAAGGCATAATATTCACTTTAGATTTTGTTGTCGTAGACTTTGATTCCTCGGTACCGCCACAAGAAGCTGTTATTATTCTTGGTTGTCCACTTCAACGTGCAGCTAAGGCTATTGTTGATTATAGGAGAGACAATATCACATTCCCTTCCAGCAACATAGTGTCAACCACGAGCTGATAGAGACTTTGCCAGCATATGAGTGTGCGTCTAGTCCATCATATAAAGAGGCATGTAGGATCATAAATGAGATTAGAAAAATCATATCCCTTCTAATCCTACAATGACCCTAGAATCCCTATCCAGGGAGTAAAACATGGATAGCACACCGTTTAGTGATCCGAGTACACATGTCAGGAGATGTGCTGACGAGATCGATAATGTCTACGACACTGAGACGAAACCGCAGGTGAAACATACTACGAAGGTCGAACCTGCTTTGGTTATTGATCCTCCATTCGAGCCTTCTTGTAGCGAAATTATTGAGCACCCTTTTCATGCAGATTCTGGTAATGGATTAGTTGATGAGGAGATTAATCAGATCACAACAAAGTTTGACCTTTATCTTGCGTCTACTTGATATACCATGAAGCATCTTTCAGGTGTAGCTTTTGTCCATCTTTTCGGCCATCTAGGTTGCTCCTCACCGGTCGACAAAGATCAGTGATACTCCATTTCAGATATGGATATCTCTACGGATGACCCTGATGTTGACATGACTCTCGTACAATCCATCATTCCTAGGTCATGCAAGAAGGCCACTCTTCGACGATCTTGAGCTTTTATCGTTCACTTCTTACATACTTTTAATTTTATTCTTTCTTCCATATTTTGTCTTACACCGTTAGGATTCATCTAGAATTTCAATATACTTAGGATGTACTTTATCTTAAGTATAGGGGGTGTAGACACCGTTTTTGTTCATATCATTCTGTTCTATTACCCCTGTTGTTGCTTATACTTAGGGTGCGTTTTTACTTAAGTATGGAGGGTAATGTTACTCATCTTCACTTTTGATCGTTTTTGGTTTTTGTATCGTCTACTCTCTTGCTTGTCCCTAACTTTTTGATAATCCTCTATAGATTTAGGGATATTTTACCCTAAGTATGGGTGGAGAGCCAAGCTATTGAGTTTTACATTCTCTTGACCCCGATCATCTTCGGTTTTGAGTATGCAATTCTTAGGATTACTCAATCCTAAGTATTGAGACGATGATTGACTTTTATCCATTTATTCGATATTTTTTTAGTAGCTATAATATAGGATTCTTTTCACCAATCTATATTTTGCCCGAGTAATATCTTCCTTTGCCATTTCTTTGGTCATTATGAGGACATAGTTGACATAAAGTATAGGGGAGTGTCGTGTATATATATATATATATATATATATATGCATTATTACTTTAGAAACCATAACAGGTAGTTTATTGTAATTTTAATAATAAGTCTCTCTAAAAGAATGGATGTATATTTTGGGTTTATAAAAGCCACAAGAAAATCGTAAGTATGTTTTATAAAAAAATGGCTTAAAAAGTGTATATAAAAAATGTGCGAGATACTCTGGTAATAACCTTAAAATTTTGTAAATATTTATTGTAAAATCTTCTATAAAAGACGTACAATATTACATATATAAATATGTATAAAATCCTTTATTAAAGGAACATAATTCTTGTAAATAGAATTAATCCACTAACTTTTTCAAAAAGACCTTAAAAATTAAAAGTTTTAATATTCAATAAAAATTTGCTAAAGTATTTAAAAATTGCTAAAAAAGTTTAATCCAGAAAATCTACTTTATAAAAAAAATTTGTTGCATTGATTTGCAATTTTCAGAACAAGTCTAATTCTTGAACCGAATGGATCTAATTCGAGAGATGGACCTTGGTTTAGGTCTTAATCCATTTAATTCTAAAGGGACTTTATTAGGAAATGGAATTGAGACTCTTTAGGTCTTTTAGACTTGAATTTTTGAGTTCCAAGAGATCATGTTCGGAATTCAACTTGAAAGTGCCTAAGTAGGACACCTCGTGTCATTCGTTTAACTCTTTTCCATTTGAACCAATTTTGATCTCATGCACTCTACACTTAGCTCAACTTACATGGGGTTGTGAAGGGTAATCGATGTCGATGGTGCATTTTCATCCTTGTCTAGTGGTGCTATTGTCTAAAGACAGGAGATATTGGGGTTGAAATAAAGCTTGGGATGAGGGAAGGATCTGCTGGCACAAATTTTCCAAGACCCTAAAAATGGACAGAAAGAAAAGATGCTATATCCGTCAGGGCATAAAAGATCTATGCAGTGCGGCAATCATCTCTACCAAAAAGAAGCCAAATACATCGAATACCAAAATGACCACAATGGTCCGCGCTTCAAAAAGACTGCATTATCTTAGTGGAGACTTAGCGAAACTAGCCAGGATTCGTAGGATATGTGATTACAGTGGTCACACTCCAGTTCTCTTCCCATTCTTCTTTCGTTTTTCTATATTCGACTGTGGACACAAACCAACCTGATCTTAGAAGGAAATACCCCACTTCTCGAGAATCAATTAGCTAGATGAGGGCCCAATGAGAGTGTATTACTGGGATGGGTTATTTCTTCGCTTCTTTAAATAGGATAAGCTAAGACCTTTCACAAATAGTACATATTGCTTTCATAGTTGAAATGTTTGCGTGATGGATGGATAGATCTGAGCTGGTTGTTGAGGTAAACCTGGATAAGGATTTGTGGAACTTGAGGACTATCGAGGTTTAAATCCTAATTCTAATAAAGTCCTGACACACTATTTATCCAAAGGACTAAATCCATGTTCTAGATTTTTGGTGAAGTGAGTTTTAGTTTAAAGAAACAAGTATGTTCTAAGTTCTTTTATTCTCCTTTTCTTTTTTTCTTGCAGTTATTTTATTGAATAAATGTTTGCTAAGGGACTAGCAAAGGTAAAGTATAGGGGAATCATGAATTTGTGATTCATCGTCTTTATTCTTTCATTTTAGTTAAAATCCTTAGTCAAATGCATGTAAATATCTATTAATTCTAATTAATTACCATTCTAACCACAAATAGTAGTACTATATATTTAACACTTATTTCAACTAACATAAAATAATAAAGATAAAAAAGAAAATAAAGAATAAGAAGAATGTAGATATAAAATATATACAGACCTATATTAACCTCGAGACAAGGTCAATATTGATCAGGTCGACAAAATAAATAAGTAGGTGGAGATAAGCTTCATAATTTATACAAATATCAAGAAAAGCAAGACCAAAAATCAAATTAACCATTTTTACACAACGTAAATACTTCACCGATTTTATTTATCATTAATACAATTCCAAACCAAAACACTTCTTTTATAAAAGCTATTCACCAATATTTATATTATTTTATTAAAATATTAGAAAAATAATTCAACATAATAAAATATTATAATTAATAGAAAAAGTGTAAAAGTTGACTTCCAAGTTTCATGACTATTTATAGACAACTCCAAATGGACCAAACTCACATTTAAACTTTTTTTTATTAATAATGTTGTTTATTAAATATATCTAAATAATATTAGAATAAAACGAGTGAGTTTTAGTGTTTAGGACTCTTTGTCTATCTGTACTATATGAAGAACCTTCCTGTATTTTTAATTAATTAACCATAACTCTGATTAACTTAATTATAATAATCTTCTAAAAATATATATAAAAATATAAAAAGATAACTTAAGTCAAAATGCCAACAAACCCGAGGCCTCGAAGCTGTTACTTTAATTTTTCGGACAACATAAATTGTTTGTATGAACTCCGAATTGGGAAAACTCAGTTTTAAAATTCATATTATTTAATTATCTACAAAATGATATTGATTTCCCCGAAATCGGAGTTAGTATTAAAAAAGTGGGTTTCAGGATCGTATTAGTATAGCGTACAGCGCAACTTATAGCATTACATTAATACTCTATTCTTAAATTAAAATAACAATAATTCATTTATTTATTTATTTACTTATTTATTATTTATTAATTATTTATTAATTTAAGTAATTACTTAATTACATCTTTATTTATTAAAGAATGTAATTTTGTAATTAACTCCATTATACTTACACAAATTATATCTTAATTAAATCATTTATTCTAAATTATTAATTTAACCTATAATTAATTATATTAATATTAATTATTGTTATTATTATATTTATTTTTTATTTCAATTTCTCTCACTTCTTTTTTCCTTTCTTCCTCGATGTATTCTTCCTGCATCTCTAATGTTGCCGTCACCTTACTTCCTCCTCTTCCTTCGGCTAACGACATAACGGCTGACCATTGGTTGTTAGGCTGTTTGGCCAACCGCTTCCTCAACAAATCCTTCTTTTGAGACCTCTATAAGTCCCAACCCCCTCCCACATTCATTCATCTGCCATTAGCCAGCATTTCAAGTGAGTTTTGAGGAGTGCGTGAGTGCAAGTTACAAACACATCGAGAGCTTTGCGGTTGAGTGAGGTTTAGGGTCGAAGAATAGTAATATCTTCATCGCCGTTGTATTGCTCCACCGCACGTCGCATGATCAACCTCCGTGGATTTGCTGCCTTGTCGAGGTCATCATCATCAGAGCTTCGCTGAGTATCGATTCCTAGGCAACAACCCACTCATCCAACACACGTCCGGGTAGTCCTCTCTTCGTCCTATCCTAGTTATGCAACCCATTCATCTGAAATCCGCTCGGATTTGAGTTCATCCTTTTCCTTCATCTCTACCGAGGGTTCCATTCACCATATCCACATGAACTGCTCGTCATCCTATTTCTGATCTAAAAATACCTGCTGAGGTATAAAATACTTGATCTTCTACTCCTTCGCTTGCAGGTTTATAATCATTTGAATTACTATAAAATCTGAGGATAATCAAGAAATATTGAGCACCTACATAATAGTATCGATTGGACTCGGATCTGCACTCGAATCCTTATTTGAGTACAAACAATCGAAGACACATCTATTATGCGAAATGGAGCAGGAGACCTGAGATTTAGAAGTATGTAGGTATCCTTACTAGAAATGCATCTGCATTGAAGGTCAAGCATCACGAGCTTTTCCCCTTCATCACTAAAAGAAGATCCTACCACTTTAGATCCAGATCAAACCTGTGGTCGCCCATCTGTTTATCTAGGGATGAAACGAAGTGGAATCAGGTGATGATCGATCTGATTCGTTCAAGCGCATGCCTCCGCAATATGCATCTTCACCAGGCCAACTCCACTAATCACTACTGAGTACAACCACCATTAGCCTTCAATAGATTTTGGGGAAGAACATTCCCACATTCCAAGTTGCATAATAGCCCTTGGATTGTATATGATCCAAGGATCATTTATCAAGCATGTCATTTCACCACATGTCGGTCGTAGAGTGGCCTCACCGCTCAACTACTAAGTGATGCACGTGTGTCCCACGCGATGGGCCAAAATAATCTTGGTGAATTGCATATCTACCCTCGGTCTTTTTGCTTCAACATACATATATTAAAGCATTGAAAAATACATTCTACACACATGCACAGATGAAATATTTCACTGGAGCCCCACGAGTTTTGTTATTTATGTACATGTCCTCCTAGCAACTGACCCCTCACGTGGCACATATGTGATTCCTGTACATTTTGCATAGAAGCCTCTCTTTCTTCTACTCTTTTTCACACACGCTGCAATTTCATATTCTACACATACACACCTACTTAGGATCATAAAGTATACAAATAAATACATAATAAAATAAAATACAAAATACAAAAATATAAGAAAAATACCTATAAATACCATATATTATGCTATATGAAATACTATAATAGTTTTGAAAAAAAATAAAAACATTTTCTATTTTTAATAAATCATATAAAAGTACGTAAAAATAAAACAAATTTTAAATCATAAAAATATAAAACCGTCTAAAAAATAACCATTAGTATATTCTACCATATTTTACATAATAAACCCAAAAATAAAACAAAAATTAAGTATAAAAACCAATAAAAATATAAAATACTTAAAAACTTTGAAAAATCATAACTAATTAAAGAAAAATCATAAAAATACGTATTACATATCACTTTAAAGATAATTTTTCCTACTAACCAAAAATCAAATAAAAATATTTTCACATTGTTTTCAATCTTAAAAAATAGAATATAAAAATATGTGTTAAATCAAAAGATAATTTTCAACCACAAAAATAATAAAAAATCAATAAAAATCTTAAAAACCCTGTAAAAACTAATGAAAACAAAAATAAAAAAAGAGAATAAAAACAAAATAAAAATTAAATAAAAATTTCACAGATTTTTTCTAATTAATAAAAATGCAAATTAATTAAAAATCATAAAAATAATATAGAATTAAAAAATTGAAATAAATATTCAGAAAAATCTCTAGAAATAAATAAAAATTAGAAAACCCATAAAACCTTATTTGTCTACCATTTAACCCTAGTTTCCAACAGTTTGTCTCTTGATTTGGAGACTCCTGTACATGGCACTATACCCATCTTGTTTAGGAGTATAAATAAAAAATAAGAAGATAATTAGAAATTATCTTTTCTGCTAAAATCCGCCTGGTCGATACAATGACCGTAGTTATCTTTAGAATGAGTGCAATTTTTCAGTCGGAGGGAAGATATTGATGGGACTAAGGACAAATTTGATCTTGTTGTTTTTATCCAGTAATTCGGTCCTTTTGATGAGAATGATAACTCGATTGAGAATTTTGAGGACAAACACGTTTGGACTACTTCCACAGATCAGTTCCTTCCTTTTGGGTTAAACATCGGAGAGACCTCCAAGGACGACCTTTACCTCTTCCGATGACGAGTTAGTATTTTTTCACTTGGACATCTGGGAGAAGTAAAGGTTGATATCAAGGTCCACATTTCTTCCACTAAACCGTCTGTTCCTTCACACCCAAGAACTACTGAGGATATTCACTAGGTTGATCCTGATTGGCATCCATCCACTGTGGACCCTGATATCGACCTCCATCTTGTCAGATCCATTCCTCAGTGGTCTCTCAAGAAGGTTCGCTTTCTACCTTCTTGACCTTTCTATATCTGCTCTGTTGTATATTCTTTTTCGTTTACCTCCGTCCATCCATCGTTCTTCTCATCTACCCCATTTTTGTGTGTGCCTTATTTAGGATGTATATTGTCCTACTTACAGGGAGGGTGGATGAGTCGAGTGTTCTCTATTCATTCTGATTCATCACTCTTGTCGTTGCCTATACTTAGGTATCTTTTACCCTAAGTATAGGGGGAGTGGTGTGTACATTCTCTTCTATCTTTTCTTCTATATTGAGATCTCTTTTTCATTTTTTCATCTTTTCTTTTTTTTCTTTTCATTTTTCTTTTTCTATTGAAAAGATGCCACCCCTTTTTGTCAATATTTTATACTTAGAACGTATTTTATTCTACGTATAGGTTGATGTGCATCCGAAGTTCTTTCGTTATTTGATCCTCTCCATTGTATCCTCTTCTTGTCTATATTTAGGGATATGTTACCCTAAGTACAGGGGAGAAAATATGAGTACGATCTATTGATTATCACCCTATTTTGTGTACAATCCATTATAACTAGGATTATTTGATCCTAAGTATGGTGCGGTGTGTCAACTTCTCATTTAATTATTCATTCAACGTTTCTTAATTCCTCTATTCTTTAGAATTTTCTATAGTTAGTGTGAGTTATGTCTTCTCCTTTTCTCTCTTGTATATGATGACATAACACAGGCTAAATATAAAGGGGTCATATATACTCCGTATAAACTTTAGCCATGACTCGTACTTTAGAATTTTTTATAATAAATATGTCTAAAAATATTTATAATATATTATTAAAATTCATTAAAAACACTTAATGAAAATATGTATATTATTCCTCAATTTCTTTTTGTATTTACTGAATAATAATTCAGGTAAAAATAATTTCTACAAAATGTTTGAAAAATTGATGGATAATATTATTGAAAAATCATTTGAAAAATATTTGGAAAATGTATTTTAAAATCTATTCAACACGTGTAAAAATGTTTTGTTTGAAAAATTTATTTTCAAACGATTTGTGAATTTTTAGAAAATTATTGCAAAAATATTTTGAAAAATCAATATTTATTGTTTAAAAAACATTTACAAAATGATTTTCAAATGTGTGTAACTGTTTTTAAAAAAATTTGTGAAAAAAGTATTTTGGACTAAAATTTTCAAGATTATTTGAAAAACGATTTTCAAATAAGTTTGAGGAATATATGCATCACACTAAAATTCTTTATTAATTGTATTTATCTATAAAAATGATCACTTATTCCTTATAAAATTTTAAACATCTAATTCTTGTAAATATAAGATGCATCCCCGTGTAAATATTTGTACCTAGCTTTTAGCCGAAATATTTTGTTTTCAAACATCATAAAAATATTTTCAAAACCAAAAATACCAAAAACATTTGCAAAATCTTTTAAAAAAAATGTTTTTGCATCATCTCTTTCCAAAATCCATAAAATTTCAAAAGTTTGAAAAATGTATAAAAAATGCATTTGATAATATGCGATGGACACAAGTGAAATCATTTGTCCTCTTCTTGGGAGGGAGTGCACCCCAACCCATCTAGTAGAAGAGATGTCTAAAGATAGGATAGTGGGGGTTGCAACAATGCTTCAAAAGAGTGATAATCTACTAGCTCAAGAGGAAACTCCATATGTAAATGTTGTTGTATATAGTATTTAAAAAAACAAAAAGCAAAAAGTAAAAACTGTAAAAAGTATATAGGCCTGACTGCAAATAAAATGCCAATAGGAGTGTACATATTTGTATTGTCAATAAGCAAGCTTGAGCTTCAAAGTCGCATCATGTAATCTTGCAGCTGGATGACTTGACTACACTGGTCTTGCATCCTACGATAGGTAGCTATATTGGCTACCATCCATTCTTCTCTTCACCCCTATTCTCGAGCTGGTTGTCACTTGAACTTAGAAAGGAATACCCTGCTCCTCGAGGAAGTAGTTGCTGGATCGGGTAATCGTTGGGTTGTCATGCAGAAGAATTCATTCTCTTTGTTATTTCAGTTGAGGGAAGCCACTATCACATATATTGTACAAGTCAGATTCATAGTCATAAGGGTTTGTATATGAGTTGAATTATTCTGATGTATCTAATTAGGAGACTTAAGCAGAGTTTTGGGATTCTTGAAGACTGTTGGACTTCAAATCCGATTCCCAATATGGTTTCGCCCGTACTAGAACTCCAAAGGTCCGGCTTAAGCTCCAAACTTTGATTTTGTGGAGACAAGTTTGATAATTAAACTTAATCCATGTTCTTTCTTTTTCTTTTCTTTATTTTTATTTGTTTACGCACTTATTACATAAGTGTTTTCTAGGGAATAGTAAAGGCAAGTATATTGGGGTGATGAATCACCATTTCATCACCTTAATTCTATCATGGCCTTAAAAACCCCATTAAATGAATGCAAATACATTTAATTTGCCGAAATTAATATTTATTCATTGTTGTGTGAATGTTGTATAAAATACTATTCTTAATGCAAAAATTATAGAATAAAGAAAGAAAAAAGAATAAAATAATGAAGATTTTTTATGACCCTACACCCTGAGACCTCGGCACCTCGATGACTTGGGTGACAAGGAATAAAGTCGGGGGACATAAGGGTCCAAAATACAATAAAATTTCCTTTTATTATTTCATTCTTTATTCTGCGACTCATTATATTTTCTAATTTTTATACTTAAAATAAAGAAACTTGTACCTGAACGTTGTAGATAATAATATAAAGAAAAATGGAAAAAATGATTTCATACAAAAATAATACACATTATAAATTTATGGTCTGAATAAAAATCCAAAATCCAAATGTACGAGACCCGTATCTCCAAAACGAAAACTTTAAATATATCAAAATAGCATTTAATTATAAATAACTTTTAATAGGCTATTTAATGGAGTTGTTTTTATTTTTTTTGGAGTTATCTTGTGAAAGTTTGGTTTTGGATCTCTATTGTACATTATACTCGATTAAAATATTAATTTTATTTATTCTTCATTGTTTGTAATTTTATATTTTTATAATTTTGTAAATATTTTATATAATATATGTGCACATTAAAACTTGAATAAAACACTAAAATAAAATATGTATATAAAACATATAGATGAAATACCTATATTTATACATATGTATTTAATCTAATTATTTATTCAGATGTATATATTACGGTAAAAATATAATAAAAATATATTTAAGTATATAAAAATAAGTTATAATTTTAAAAAATAATAAACTAAATCAGAAAAAAAATCCAGATAAAAAAGACTCAAAAACATAGATGAATATACATATATATTAACATTAAAAACTAACTTGTAATTATATACCTCAAAAAAATAAATAAAAATCATAATAAAATACATTTTAAAATAATACACATTTTTTATTTATAAATTTAATTTAATAAAATCATTTACTATTTAATAAATATTTTACAAGCTTTTTCGGACTGGTTTTTCTGGTTGGTCCACGTGGACCAACCATGTTGGTTCTAATGTTGTCCACAGGTCAACTCTTCAAACCTGCTACGTAACTGTATCAGAGCATTTTTTCCCCTCATTTCTCGATTTGTTTGAGCTTGGTGCGTTGATCCAGGATGTTAGGACTCTTCATGAGATGTATCCCTTGTACATTTGTGATATACACTGACACCATATCTCCTCCCATATCTTTCTCGTTCGATATGTACATCGTCTCGAACCTCGCTCCTTCTCAGCTTGTACATAACTTTCCTTCCTCCTCTGCATTTTAAAACTTTTTAGATCCATTTTGGCTTCCCCTCTGGAGCTCTAGATTAAAGACATGGCTTTCTCCATCTCCGTGGCAGTGTAGTTAGGCGTGGTCGAGGGTACATCCCACCATCTATGGTGGATTGGCGCTGCCAATGTACACCTCGTGGTTTCCCAACCATTGAGGCATCATCTTCTTACTTTATTATCTTATCTTTTACCTTATGTTTGATTATTGTCTTTATTTTGTGATTCCATTGCTCGATCCAGTCGTAAAATCCACATCGAAGTTCATCGGAGCCTCGCTCCTTTGAACTCCATCCCCTGTGTCCCCCTTTTTGACCAGCTCCCAAACCACCTTTTTTCGCCCCTTGCCTTCTCCACCTTTATTCACCTCCAGCCCATCATTACTCCACCTGGATCGAGCCCCTGACACTCCTTCTTCTGCCTTTGCCGCACCAACCACCCACTCATCCACCATCGCAAGTAAGTGCTCTGGACCCCCTCTCTTTTGTGGTTCATAACTCTTGCAGATACTGGAGGCTTTATACCCCGTGAGGGGATGATTTTTGGAAAAATTATGGTACATGGAGCTCTTATCTTCCCCGATTTTGTTCTTCATTATTTGAGCTACAGGCCACCTTCTGAAAACGCCTTTGGAAGTGAAGGAGCCCTAGCTCCCTTTTACCCTTGGACCAAACCTTCTTGACTGTCGTAGGAGAGAGGAGAGTTAATCGAAGCATGCCGCCAGCATGTACTTGACCTGTTTTTTAGGTACCTCTTCCTTCCATTGGATTGATAAGCTGGTCCAGATCATTCCACCACCATCTGATCGGTCGCATCACAACTATCTGATCCTCGATCTTCTTCTAGTCGTAACCATCTGTTATGAATCGATATCATGTTCCATGAGCATTTTACACATTACAAGTGAACACCCATCAATTGTCCATTCCCGCGGACGTTCTAGGTATTTTACAACTACCCCTAAATGCTTTGGTTTTTTATTTATAATACTCAAACATTCAATTGTTGCTTTTAATATTTTGTAATATTCTTATAGAGCCCCTAGATGTCTCATAATTACATTTAGGACCACAACACGTCACCTTATGAGACTCCCCACTTGATGTGACATTTTGCAGGCGTGCCCCTGTGCTTTATTGCATTTCGTTTTGGTCTGTGAACTTTTTATTTTTGTAATATATTTCGTGTAAAATTGTATATTAGTTGTATACTTTTTTTACTTACAAAAGTGCCCCTACCAATAGTGTATTTTCTCTTTATTGTCTCTATTTATTGAATTTAGCAACATTGCTAAAAAATTCATAAAAATAGGTTTAGGTTCTTCTTGTATCATGATTGAACGTAATATTTTTATTTTTTTCAATTTTGGACCCTTCACTATTTTATAAAAATAAAAAATAGCCTAGAAGTCTCTGTCTAGCTTATAAAACCCATAAAAACTATATAAACGTTTTGATAAATATCCCCAAAAATACATTTTGCTTATTTAAGTATTTTCATCCTCTAGACCAAAAATCCATAAAAATTAAAAAGAAAAATCATAAAAATTAGAAAACCCCAAAAACTCTTATAATAATATAAAAATGAATAAAATATCCAAAATTATATTTTCTGTTACTAAATCTTGAATATATTACTATTATTATATTAAAATTTATATAAGAAATTTTGGACTTCATTTGGTGTTTTTAATTTCAATTTTTGTTTCGACTATTTTATTAAAACCTAATTTACAACATTTTTTACTTTAAAAATTTATAAAAATTAACAAAAAATCCTAAAAGGTCATAAAACAATAAAAATTTAAGTAAAAACCAAAATGATTTTATTTCTTTTATTTTGATTCCTTCTGTTTATATTTCTATCAAAATTATCTCTCTTTTTATATAATTCATATGTAGCTATATTATATATTCTAAAAGAAAAGAAAGTATAAAAATATAAAAAGAAAATAAAAAAATAGAAAATAAAAAAAATAAATTTAGAAATATGAAACAAAATTTACATATAGAATATGGAGTAAAAAATATAAAAAATTCAAAACCTATAAAAAAGAAATATAGACAAATACTTGACAATCACATTTGTGCTTCATTGCCGAATTTATCTTGTTTGCTTCTTGTGTTAGACACTCTATATACTTGCACTATCTAAAAATTTTGTAGAGTTAAATAAAATAAATTTTAGCTCGACATTTATTTCCATACTTTATGGGTTAATTGTTGATTAATTAGGATTTTCTGAGGATCGCCACAATGACTGTGTCTTCGCCTTGTATGAGACATAGTTAGACCCATGAAAGACCTTAGTTATTGGTGACCACAATGCTGTTGAAGGACTGGGGGAGTGATAATAGTATGATGTCAGCTTGCATATTTGCATCCATGTCAACTTCTAGAGTTTCCTGCTCAGAAAGGTCCACAAACATTTTGAGAACATGTTCTATGATTGAAGTCCCTTCCTACATCTTGTAGAAAATAAGCTCTTTCATGATATTATAACACTGTGTGCGGTTTACATTACTGAACATGTCTCTCATATTCACCATTATATCATGGCAAGTGTTCATGTCTACATGTTGCTTTTAATGCACATTGGATAATAAACCCAGAATATAACATCTTGCCAAATTATGATCTTCATCATATTTTTTGTTAAATTCAATTTATTCTAGTATTTGCGAGTCTGTGTATTTGTCCTTGGATATCACTTAAGAAATGCGCTCAGTAGAAAGGATAAGATCTAAAATTTGGATCCAATCCGAATAATTTGGTCTAATCAACTGATTGACCTCCACGAGCTTGCTAAATGGGTTCATGAACGTCATTTTCTGAAATTAAGAATGCATTATATTAGAACATATGAATGATTACATATTTAATTGAAATTATTTGATTAAGGATTTTTTTAATAAAATTTGTTTTAGCTTTTCAACTTTAAAAGATCATTTCTTTAATCACTTTCAAGAAAGAGATATACTTACCGCTATATCTCTAGCAAAAACTGGGATCCACTCTTTACCTTTGTTACATTGCAATAATTTGACAACCTATAACTCAGGTAAAAAAAATTAGGAACACATTCCACCTTGCATGTCCAAATTGCATTTCCCAATTCGATCTTTAACACCTGGGACCATGAAAAATCAACCAATCGAGTCGTCTAAAAAGATAGACAATTATCACTATGGTGATTAGTTTAATTTCACAAAACATTTGTTTTTATTATTTTTTTATACCACTAAACTAAATGTGTATAGTGTTAGTATGGGAGTGTCGAACACAAGAAGGCAAGTTGTGGAAAACTAAGAAAAAATACTAAAAAAACCTAAGGTGTAAGGCTTTTCAGATTTTTATTTAGAGTGAAATTTTTTAATTTTAATTTCATTTTATAATTTTTATATTGTTCTCATGATTTTAATAAACCTATGTAAAAACATAGGTATATGCTTTATTTTTTTATATTTGCTTTTGTGTTTTTGAAGTTTTTATGTATTTACGTGTCTTGCAATTTTTATGTAATTTTAGAAAATGTTTTTGTATTTTTATTTGATTTTTAAAGTGAAAATAAGGTTCTTATTGTAAATTGTGAGGTGTTTTTATTTTAAGAAAAAAATAGTAATAATTTTTTTTATTTTTATGAAAAAAATAGATGAAAAGACATATCAAATGGGGTCTTGTACGTAGTTTTATAACTTTTCTAGAATTAGTTATGAATTTTTAAAGTTTTAATCTATTTTCTATTTTTCTGGGTTTTATTATTAAATTTCTATTTGTTTTTTGTTTAACACGTAAGATATAGTAAAATATATTGAAGGTAATTTTTATAGGTATTTTTATACTTTTATGGATTTTAGAAAGTCTATATATTTTTTTGAAAGTTTTTAAATTAATTAATGCTAGAAAATATTTTTATTTATTTCAAAACTAAAATTTCACATTATATAGTATAATATAGGTTATTTATATTTTTAATTTTTATTTTGTTTTATATTTTTATTTTATTTAGTAAGTACAAAGTATATGTAGGATTTATATGTTGTAGTGAGGGTTTTTTTGTAATATTATAGAAATTTTATGGGTATGTTTAATATGCAGGAGCTGAAGGGGCTCCTGCACGAAATTCACAGAGACACACATATCAGGCATGTGATCTCATGCACTTGTAGGGGACCTGTTAGATAATGTTCCAAGCTCCGAGTGTGCTTATGAAAAATGCTAAAAATTCCTGTGATAAGTGATTCCGAAGCAGTTTGGGACCTAATGGAAAATAGAGAATTGTCTAGAGCTTGTTCGTAAAAAGCCACACCCTCACGTGCCGTGCACGTGAGTTGTCTAAGCAATGGGGCGGTTGGCTTTTATAAAACCTCTAATATGATTGGATAGGACATGTTCACCTAGAGATTCTCTTAGTAGTTTTTCCTCAATATTGATCAGACAATGACTTTAGGTGGTTGTTTCTCCAAACTGACAAAGGATGGTATTGGGGATTCAACCCTGGATGAAAATTGGATCTATCTCCGATGATGATATCCATATGCTAAATATCAATGCCATCCATTATAATACTACATCTCCATATCAGGATGATCATCGATCAATCATCTAAAAGCATCTCCAGATGACGAACTCGATCTCGTCGAGGCGCTCAAGGTAGAGGTCTCGATGATCAATGGTAAAAAAATTGACGAGGACTCCTGGTCCTTGATGTTGGCATGTGCTTTTCTCTGTGATGCTTTGATCCCGAGTGTGTACGAAGAAGAAGGTTTTTATTGCATATCTTCATTAAAAATATGAGGCCAATGAAACTCTTATATTGTATGTTGTTATTGAACTATCACTCTTTTGGTGCTCGTGAATGGTTCAAACCACCTCTCGGCGATGATCAAGCTATAGATCTTTCTCTCACTACAACTCTAGGAGTCGATCCTCTTCTAGACATGAACTACACCTGCAACAATATTAGAAGGCTCGAAGACGAATACTCAACCGATGGATTATAAGGGAATGATGAATGTATGAGGTCAGATGTGGGGAGGTAAGGAAGCTCAATACCTCTGATCATCGACAATGAATGAAAAAGGGCCATATATGAGAGATACAAAAAATGAAATGGAGGGATCATAGGATGGATGGTGGAATCGATCGTGGATTTAGCTTGGATTTCAATTTAAACGGAAATAAATGAGAAGAGAAGGACTGATGCGAGAGAAAATGAAATATGAAGAGAAGAAAAGAGGAGTAGGACTATAGAAATGGAAAACCTAACTTGGACTAAAGGTAGATGAAGGTTTGCTTGGGGATCTGGGGCAACTGCTCCAGATGATCGTGACCTCCACGTGAGGGTAGAGCTCGTGGATGTTGAATGCGACGGAGCACGATGATACGACACCGGCATCAATCTCGCCGGACTACAACTTCTCGCTTGATGGGGATCGAGCTCTGTCATAACCCTCTAGCAAAGCTCAGAGTAGTGCGAGGTCAAATATATGAATGGAATATTAAGGGCGCTCGGGTCCTATTTATTGAGGAGATTTCATAGGGAGAACGAAGGGAGGTGTGAACACCGACAAACTTCCTAAGGACTGGCCGTTGGGCAAAGAGAAGAGAGGATGTCGATGATGGGAAGCAATGACAGGCTGATAGAGGAGGTCGTAGGGAAGATGAACAACGCAGAAAGCGAGGGAAGAAGATAGGGGAAACTATGAGAGAGAAGAATTGAAAATAAAAAAACAAATTATTATTTAAATATATAATTAATCAATAATTAATTAAATATTTAAAATTAATAATTAAATAAGAGTAGTATATGAATAAATATAACTCAAATAAGTAAATAATTGAAAATTTTAATAAGTAAATAATATTATTTTAAATAGATAAATAAAAATATAAATCATAGGTTTATATACCTATATAATTAATTTAAATTTTTAATTTTTTAATAAATATTTATTTAATATTTATATTAAAAATATAATATTAATAAAATATAAATTAAATATAAAAATACAAGAAATAACATACATTAAATTAATTAAGATTAAGATACATTGTATAATTACAACAATTGGATCCCGAAACCTACTTTTTGCATATTAACTATGATTTTAGTGAAATCCGTTTATTTGATAGGTAATTCAATAAAATGAACTTTAAAAACTAATGCGCCTAATTCAGAGTCCATATGACCAAGCTATGAGATATGGAATTTTAGGGTTTTAGCTTCGAGTCTTTCGTATTTATTTAAGTTATACTGTGATATTTTTTAATGATTTTTATGAACAACTAAAAGAAGAATTAGGTTAAACGGGGTTCAAAATAAATAATTAGAAAATGAAGAAGATATATATATGTATGTATGTGTATGTATGTATGTGTATATATATATACACATACATACATACATACATACATACATACATACATACATACATATGCATATATATCACATATACACAGAGGGGACCAAACACCAAAACTCACATGTTTCATTATAATATTTTTTTATATTTTTAGTAAATAGTATTAGTTATAATGTAATGTTTAAAAATGAGTTGAATAAATCTGGAGTTTCCTATAAAGAGTTATGAACCTTGGAAGTTGCCTTTTACCACTTTTTCGGTTCATCATAATTAATTATTTATACATTAAATAATTTTTCTAATATTTTTATAAATTAATATATATTTTTATAAATAATTTCAAGAATGAAATATTTTAGTTTGATATTTGTGAATGATAAATAAGATAGGGAAATATTTACAATGTGAAAAATGAATTTACGTACATTTGTGGTCTTAATTTCCTAATATTTTCATATATTAGGATTAATCCCCCCCGCTTATTTATTTTATCGACCATGTAAATATTGACATGGTCTCGAAGTTATGATAAGTTCGTATATATTATATATCTACATCCTTCTTTTCTTTTATTTTTATTTTTCTCTCTATTATTTTATTTTGGATAAAATAAGTGTTAAATATATAATACTAACATATGTAGTTAGATTGTTAACTTAGTGAGGATTAATTAATATTGACATGTATTTTACCAAGGATATTAGCCAAAATGAAAGAATAAAGGTGATGAATAATGGATTCATCAATCCACTACCCCTAAGGTGATGTTGACCCATTGTTAGTTGAACCAACTGTCAATAGGAATAGCACTCGCTATGCATAATCGAATATCATCCCAATAATATGAGGACCGAATATTGGGGTCACTATACATACACCTTACTCTTTCAAGAAGTAAGAGTCCAATCCAGATGAACTTGTATGCAGAAGTTGTCACTTCAAAAAGACTTCTTCTACATACAATCCCTAGCGACAGAACCATTAACCTTGACGGGAGACCATGGATGTCAGTGATCCTCCACCTCACACTCAAATTCTAATTAATTATCATGAATCATATTCACATAATTAATTCTTCCAAGGGAAATACACATCTATTCATAATAGAGTGTTTTAATTGGATATAATTTATTTACTGACATTAAATCGGTTATCAGTGGAATTCAATCAACCAACGAACTTGATTTTTACTTGAAGGATGGCATTGTCTCAAAAATATGTATTATTCAAATTTTAATATTTAGAAAAATACATCACGATCTCTTCACGCATTATCTCTTCCTTACCTCATATTATGTCCTATGCCCATGGGAGTGGGATAGACCACTAACGGAGCAACATGCTACCCCAATGCTCCCCGACTAGACACCATATTAGCCTCAAGTTAGGATAATGCAATTTGACCATTTTGTATTTGAGATGACAATCGGTATTTCAACCAAAGTTATACCATATAATAATAATCACACAATTTTGATTAATATTATAAGGAGATTTGCTAAAAAATCCCCAATACTATTCACGTAATAATGTTTTACATGAATAGTTTGTCCTACAACTATTGTAGAATGATCTAGAGTTTTCATGACACACCCATTCAGTGATTGATGAATCCACGATTCATCATCTTAATATCTTGATCTTAGCAAAACCCCCGAGTAAAATCACAAATAAATGTCCATAAAATCAATAAATTAACAAAATAACTCTTGTAAATAAAACAAACTAATTATTGTATATTAAATTGTACAAAATAAATTACACATAAAAAGCCGCAAAATCAAAGGAGTTTTATACATGTAAATAGCCTAAAACTTTATGTATTTTTAATAATTTCATATCAACTCCTTTTTGGCTAATTCTTTCTCCAACATGTTCATATCGATGTATATAAAAATACAAAAATACAAAACAAATTTTACCTCAAATAAATACTCCTAGATCCCAATGGGAAAAAGCCGTAAAGACCAACTTCCAAGCTAAATTCCCGCTCCGTATGAACTCCAAATTCACAAACTCACTTTTAAAGTTCAAGTTAGAAAATTATCTATCCAACGGAAGTGGTTTCATTAAAATCGGAGCTCATTTGCAAAAGTTGGGTTTTGGGACCTAGATGTACATTGTATATTATGTATATATTCATTACTTCTTCATTTTTATTTTATCTTTCTTAATTAGTAAAAATACAAAAAAATCATACTTGTGTTATATTTTGATTATACTATTTTATTGTATTTTTTCCGTTGTAAATATCTCTTATTAAAAAGAAAAAAATACATATTAGAAAAGCAAACAAAAAAATGTACATGTTGTTTGTATTCACTTGTAAATTCACCATTTTTTCCCTCTTTATTTTTATTGTATTTAAAGTAGCATACTTTATATCATTATTTATTTATTTAATTTCCATTCTCTACAATAACCACCATTCAACTCTATACCACCAACCTCCATTCAACCCCACCATTTTTCTAACTTCTAATTCAACTCCACCATTTTATTAACCTCCATCCCACTCCATCTTAATTCTAACTTCCATTTTTTCCATCTCTTTATATACATTCCATCTCCTCAATTTGCCTTTGATCCATCTTTATGTGAGGAGAGCCTAGTTCCCTGAGTTGAATCGGTGACAGCGACGCAACCGCGGTCGAGCGACGACGGCCCTTTCTCCGATGAGATCCGTTGGCTTTTTGGCCAACATCGCCGCCGCCTCCGCGCGCTGCTCGAGCTCGTCGCACGCCGGCGATTTGAGCGAAGACCATGCTCACGAGAGAACTCCATAAGCATCCGCGTTCATCGTAGGTAATTTTAGTTTATCTTGTCTTTTTGCAAATTTTTTTTACCACACAACATATCATCTCTTCCACCACCATCACACCATTTTTCCCCCATTTGTTTAGTTTATCTTCATCTCCATCACCATCATCATCATATCATTTTCATCCCCCTTCTTTTTGTGTACATATGTCGTAACAAAATCTAAAAAAAATAAAAAAATTATAAACAAAAAAATCCTTTCTTTTACATCAGTAGAAAATCAAAAAAAAAATAAATAAATAAATTATTAAAAAAAATCGAAGGTGGAGCAGCAGCTCCACGGCCGCCGCCCCACCTCCCCCATCAAAACCGCCACAGCAGCCGGTGCCGCCCCTCTCACTAGCGGCGGCCGCACCGCCGCCTCCTCCGCCTCGCGGCAGCGCGCGGCCGTGCCGCCCCCGCCGCAGCCGACCTCGCCCTCGCCACTAGCTCTCACTAGCGGCGGCCGCACCGCCGCCTCTTCCGCGCCGCGCCGCCCGTCCTCGCGGCCGACCTACCACCGCGCGCCCCCGCGCCTGCCTTCCCAGCGGCGCCGACCAGCCGCCGCCGTCGCCAACCCCTTTGGGTTCATCTCCCCATCGGGTACCAAGGAGGAAGAAGGTGAATTTTTTATTATTTTTATTATTGTAAAAATTGTAAATATTTTATTTATAGTTTCTGTATTTACAATAAGGTCCCTGTACCTGTTTTGTTCATAAGTTTTCTTTCCTGATTTTTGCATATATACCCCTATCTTTGGCTCTTAATTTGGACATCATTGTTGCATAATTTTACTCAATAAAAAATATCATTATGTTGAGCAACTTATCCTCTATCATGTGATTGTTTGTTAGTATTTTTGTGACTTGTGGGTAATTAATTAAAATTGGTTGATTGAAAATCTTCATATTTTACCCATTTTGAGCACTTAAATTTATATCTCACACACGGTTGTTCTAAAAATTCCCTAAAAATTATATGTGATGCCTTGAAGAGTGTTTAACGTACTACCCAAATTTCATCCAAAGAGGGGTTGTCTTCTGCCTGAAATAAATTGTAGAGTGTTTTTAGTATTTGATTTTTAATTAAATCCACAAATATACTTTTTGCGAAATTTCATGTCTTTTGAATTGCACATCTAAATATCTTTCTGAAATAAATCGCACTCTGATTAATTTCATAACGTGGATTTATTAGAAATTATTTACTCACTGTCACTCTGATTTCACTAAAAAATCCTTAAAAAATTCATAACTTGTCAAAAAATTCTAAAAATATTACTGTAGCTTCCTTGCATCATCTTTTAGTTCCAGTAATTTTTTCATAATTTTTGCTTACTGTTTGTGTGAGAAATTGCGAAAAAACCCATAAAAAGTGTGTATTTTTAGTTGTTGCATTTTAACCCATAAAATTCCAAAAAAGTACCTTGCATTCATCTCTGGATTAGGACTCTAAGAAAAATATAATTTGGCTAAATTGGACTAATTTGATATTAAAATTAATTTGGCCTTTTGTGTGTTTTCTTAGTGTTGTAATTCACTTGCATTTGCATTCTTGTTGCATAAAAAATTATAAAAAAACCGCATTGGAAATCTAAAATCTTCATTTTCAAATTAAACTCAAGTTGTTCCTTTGCCTCCCTGAGTTCGACCCCGGACTTGCCCGGGATATAAATTAAAGCCGAGACACTCTTCACGGAGATCCTTCTCTCGGTTCTGACCGAATCGCTAAGTACACGTATTACAACGTGACCAAACTAAATATCGTATTTAGCGACTCGTCAGATGGCGCCGTTGCCGGGGAGGCAAACGGCTTAGGGATTAGTTTAAAAATTTGGATTTAGATTTCATTTACTCGGGTAGTCTGAACCCCGAGCCACTTTGTAATTAATCCATTTTCTGTCATTTTTTCTCTTCAATATTTTTGTATATATTTTGTTGTTTATCTCTCTAATATAAATCTCGTTTTCCTTGCGAGGGCCCGGTGGACTTGGAGTGCATCGGAGGTCGACGGACGCGACGCGCGCCGACTGCTGAAGAGCTTGGAGAATTTATTTATCTTTGAGAGAGTTTTTGTAAATTGTTGTATGTATTTAGGTAGTTGCTCCTTTATAGCGGCTCTTGTTTGAGAGCTCGCGTGTGTAAAAAAGACTTGGACATTATTTGTGGTGTGTCGAGCCTGTTTCACTCTCCGGCGAGGGTGGGGCTTGACTTGAGTGGCAAACTTAAGGATTAGGCACACGGTAGTTTAGATTCAAACTTGTTTGTGCCCATCGTAAATTAGGCCACACATATCTTAGAAGATTCACATATCTTATAAGATTCATAATGAGACGCACATAGACACGTACTACTTACCTCAAATTCAATCAATTCTTCCCCGCTAATAGTATACTGTTTAGGTGCGGTTTTTCTCGATCTGCATGCATTTATTGTAATATTTACAAATTCAGTTTTGCATAACGCATGAAGAGTGCTGGGATTCACTGTAAGTATAACTTCTTCTGAGCATGCATCATAGTTTCTCGTTTGCATTCTGATTTTCGATTCCCCTCTTGTTTTATAACTTAAGGTCAAAAGGAAATTGGGACTGAACAGTAGACGTGCTTGTGTGTTCACATAAATTTCAAGTGATAACCTAACTCTAAAATTGGGACTGAATTGAGCAGGTCGATTTAAAAAAATTGGAATAAAAAGAACCCTTGTTCTCGGGTGCATAAAGCCCTCATTGTTTGTTTTACTTGCAAGTGAGAGAGAGACGACCCTAGGATAGAGCCAAGTCTGGATTTCTTACTTACTACTGGTTCTTTATTTTCAGGCGACACTAGTCGTAAGAACCGGGTCAGACTGTAGGAAAATACGGACACCTAATAGCTCGTTAATCTTTCCAAGATTGTATTCTCACCAACTAAAATTGACAAGATAATTCGGCCGAACTCTTACGGTCCTCACGTATTGAGTTGGTGAAATTGAGGGTTTGAATTGTGTTTGTATTGTGTGAGTTCACTCTGCATATTAACGTGCACCGTAGAACTAGCGCCTCATTGAAATATCGTGTTCTAATCGGTTCTTTTGACATCAAAGATGACTGATTGGGAGGATAATTATTCGGACCTTGCGAATTTCCCGTTGAACCCTCCAAGAAGTATGTCTTCAGAGGTCCATGCGCAACATGGACCAACCTGGACTCATGACCCTCTTGAGCCCAGGATCACCCACTCTCGGGATGGTTACTCTCAAACCATTCCCTTTCTCTCTTCCCACCTCACCGAGGAAGACCTTCGCCTCGATGAGAATATCTTGATTCATAAATCCTCTTCTAATCAAGAACACATTGCTGATTCAGGCCATATAGAAGACACAAGTAAAATGCCTCCAAAGAAGAAAGAAGAGGAAGAAGAGAACAATGAAGACCCAATGAAAATGATACTTGCCAGATTAGCTGCATCTGAGCAGCAACAAGCATTACTGAGAGCTCAGTTAGGACAGTTAAATGTTGGGGTCCAACTACCAATGGATGCGGCGTATAACCCCGGACAATATCAAATTCGGAACTACTTGAATCCGGACGAGCCCGAGGTTGATTTTGAATTGAAGCCGCATTTTCTGAACCTGTTGCCACACTTTGATGGGAATGCTTCTGAGGAACCATATGCATTCCTAAGGGACTTTGAGCTCATCTGCGCTAACCTCAAAAATCAAAATGTTAGCCAGGATTATATTAGGCTCAAAGCCCTTCCATTTGCCTTGGGTGGCAAAGCTGATTACTGGGTAAAGAATCTTGGGATCGTTGTCACCACATATGCCCAGTTCAAGGACCTGTTTTTGAAGAAGTTCTACCCTTTGAGTAGAACTAACATGATGAGGACGCGCATTACGAGTTTTTCCCACTTACCACATGAAGCTTTTTGTGATGCTTGGGAAAGATTCAAGGACATCCTGCAGAAGTGTCCCTGTCATGGACTAAATGATAACATCTTGGTCCAATCATTTTTCACTGGTCTCAACCCTGAGATGCAGGGTTTAGTGAGCGCTGCCTGTGGAGGCAGCTATACATCACAAGGAGCGGATACCGTCTGGAGGGTATTCGAGCAGATGGCTGAAACTAGCCGCTCACAGATGGCCAGCAGGGCCTATACACCATCCCCCAGCTCACTCTCGCTTGGAGGGGGAAAATCAGCTGTAGTTGATCTCTCTCAGGATGTGATCCCTAGCATGGGACTCCTTGCTGACAAGCTTACTGTAGTAGAGAGGATCGACAGGAGGATTGATGAGTTAGACCGGAGCGTCTCCAAGATCCCAAAACAAATGGAGGAGTTGACTGATAGGGTATCTAAGATAAAGATACCTGTCGTGACTGCACCCTCTGCTCCCGTATACCGAGTTCACCATGTTCAGGAGCAGTTGGTGTCAGGGCAACCCCAGCCGTGGGAGCAGGACCAATCCTACACCCACTCTTTCTAGCAGCCACCTCCATTAGCAGAGACAGTCCAGGAGGAGCCTCCACCGGTTTGGGAGGTGAATGGAGTATGGTATACTCAGGACCCTGCCAGGCAGGGAAGTACGGGAGACCGACAGACCTACCAGCGTCCCTCGACCTTTCACAACACCGCATTCACCTCCGCACCACCTCCTTCACAGCAGAGCCCTGGATTCCAGCCACCCCAGCAGCAGAGGCAGCAGTACCAGCAGCATGGCCGACAGGGCCATTACCAGGCGGGCCAGCAGGGCCCGCAACCCCAGCAGCAGCAGCAGAGGCAGTACTCTGGCCAGCAGGGCCAGTCTTCCGTTCTTCTTCCCAGTCTTATCCACTTTCTTCTTCGTCTAGTCCCGTGGATATTCAGCAGCAGATACTCGACGAGCTACGCTCCTATAGGAACGAGATTCAAGACTTACGGGTGGATGTCAACCGCCTGTCCAGATGGCGAGACGAGCAGACTGCACCTTCTACCTCTATCCCAGCCCAAGTTCAGGATAACCCCAACAGCCTGAACAGATCTAGTTCTCAGCAGCATTTTAGTCAGGTATACTATTCAGCATCTCCTAGATCTGAACATGAGATTCTTTCGTGTGACGAGGCTAACTACATGTCACTCAGGAGCGGAAGGACCGTGACCGTACCTGACCGGGCGAGGGATACGAGGAGGGGCATCTCTGGAGCTCTACCTGAGGAGTCTTCAGAGGACGAGGAGGAGAGGCATCATATTTCGGAGCCCCATCAGCATCATTCGAGGATTTCCATTCAGGGAGCCGAGAGGAGGAGGAGAGCACGTATGCAGCATCGTCAGCATGGATATTCTTCTGAGTCTACGGAGGACCTTGCATCTCCAGTTGTGGCGGATACCACTCCAGCTTCTATTCCACAACCTGTAGTAGATAGTTTAGATTTTGAGTCCATGTTGCATCAAAAAGATTCTTGTATGAAGAACTCTGTTTCTGTTAATTCAAAGAATGATCTTTCAGTTCATGATTCAAATTCTTCATCCTCTGTTTCCCTAGCTTCAATCCCTTTCCCCCGTGCTCTTATGGCAGGAAAGTGCATCAAAAAGATTCAGAAAGATGACCCCGATATGGCACGGTTTTGTAAAGAAAATATCACAGTCAAGGTGCCATTTGATGAATATGTGGCTAACCATCCTGCCTTCCAAAAATACCTTAAGGTGAGATGCACACCTACAAGGGTTAGCAGGAAGAAAGATAACCGAAATATAAAGACACATGTCTTATCGGTAGCCACAACCTATTGTCTCAAGAATCAGACTTTGCCAAGGAAAAAGAGAGACATGGGTGCTCATTATGTGGAGAGTCGTATTGACGACATTGCGTTTGCACGCACACTCTTAGATAACGGTTCTTCGATCAACTTACTTCCCTTAGCATTATATCAAAAATTGGAGTTGGAACCACTTCGCAAATCTAGAGCCTTACTCCAATTCGCTGATCGATCAGTGAAGAGACCTAAGGGAGAAGTGAAGAACGTAGTTATCTCGATTGAGGGGCAGAACTATCAAGTTGACTTCACAGTCTTGGACATGGAGACCCCCAATCATTGGAGAGAATCTCAGATCATTCTTGGGCGGCCCTTCCTTAGGACCGCAGGCGCAGCTTTCGATTATGGTACGGGAATGATGAAGTTCCGTTCTCCAGGCGGAGAAGTGAACCTTGAGATGAAGCAAACCAAGTGTCAGCGACCCGATTCAGAGAGTAGCACAGAGTATTCATCTTCAGAGGCAGATTGCAGTTTGATTAGCACAGTTGGGATTTGGGGACAGATTCCTTCAGGACAGAGCGAGTCCCTTTCATCTGGAAAGGGTATAGTGGATGATGCAGTTTGCCAGGTGTTGTCTGATCTTGTGAGAGATGCCTCTATCTATTCTCATGATGACACAGAGATCCATCTAGATCTGTCAGTTCCATCCCCTTCGGAACGATCATGAGATATAGAAGATGAGTCGGACGCGGCTTTGGCCGAACTACCGCGTTTCTTTGGCGATCCGACTCCCTTTACTTCTGATTTGGTGGTGAGTACTACTCAGCTTAGCCCACCTTCATGCAGCACGGAACCAAATTCAGATTCAGTTCAGCCTGATCTGCTTGATGATACCACATTGCCAGAACTGAAATCACTACCTCCTACACTTAAGTATGCCTTTCTTGCGGGACCCAAAGAGAGATATCCTGTCATCATTAGCTCAGACTTGACTTTAGAACAGGAGTCTAGGTTGTTAGAGGTCTTAGAGAGGAACCGCAAAGCAATAGGCTGGACAGTGTCGGATCTCGTGGGCATCAACCCCGCTCTCTGCTCGCACCACATTTTTACTGAGGATAATGTGAGACCTTCCCATGAGTTCCAAAGGAGACTTAACCCCAATCTACGGGAAGTGGTGAAGAAAGAGATTGAGAAATGGTGCAAAGCAGGGTTTATATACCCTATTTCTGACTCCAAGTGGGCGGCCCCACTTCATGTTGTCCCGAAGAAGTCGGGAATTCAGATGGTCACCAACGAGGAGGGGGTAGAGATCGCGACACGAGTTCCTACGTCGTGGCGTGTCTGTGTTGACTACAGGTGCCTGAATGCTGCGACCAAGAAATATCACTTTCCCTTGCCTTTTATTGATCAGATCTTGGAGAGACTAGCAGGGAAAGAGTTCTTCTGTTTTCTTGATGGGTACTCAGGCTACAACCAGGTGGCCATAGCCCCTGAGGACCAGGAAAAGACCACATTTACTTGTCCATTCGGCACTTATGCTTTCAGGCGCATGCCATTCGGGCTCTGCAATGCCCCGGGCACATTTCAGCGGTGCATGATAGCCATATTTGCCGAGATGGTGGGAGATTTCCTGTAAGTATTCATGGATGACTTCTCGGTTCATGGTGATTCTTTTGATACATGTTTAGCGCACTTGGACCGAGTCCTCACGAGGTGTAGAGAGGTGAATCTGGTACTCTCTTGGGAGAAGAGTCACTTTATGGTGACAGAGGGTATCGTGTTGGGGCATGTCATCTCCAAAAGAGGAATGGAGGTTGACCCTGCCAAGGTGGAGGTGATCAAGAAACTCGATCCACCTACCAACGTGAAGTCAGTGCGGTCATTCTTAGGGCATGTTGGATTCTATAGGAGATTCATTCAAGATTTTTCAAAGATTGCCCACCCACTGTCTGAGCTCTTAGGAAAAGACACAGAGTTCATTGTAGATCAGAGGTGTCTGGAGGCCTTTGAGCTCTTGAAGAGGAAGATTTGTGCCTCGCCTATCCTACAAGCTCCTGACTGGTCTCTCCCCTTTGAGATCATGACTGATGCTTCAGATTTTGCTATAGAAGTTGTGTTAGGACAACGGCGAGAGGGGATTCCGTTTGCGATTCATTATGCGAGCAAAGTTTTAGATCCTACACAGAAAAACTATACAGTGATTGAAAAGGAAATGCTCGCAGTAGTATGGGCCCTCGAGAAGTTCAGATCATATATTTTGGGCTCTAAGGTGACATTTTATACTGATCACATAGCCATTCGATATTTAATGGAAAAGAAGGACGCGAAGGCTCGTCTTCTTAGGTGGATTTTACTCCTCCAGGAATTTGATTTAGAGATAAAGGATAAACCTGGAGTGAAGAATGTTGTGGCTGATCACCTTTCTCGGATTAAACTTAAGGATTCTCCTGATCATGAGCGAATTAGAGAGACCTTTCTAGATGAGTCAATTTGTGTTATTGACTCACTCCCGTGGTATGCCAACATGGTGAACTATCTTGTCTCCAAGCAGGTTCCCCATGGTTGGACTAGGAGCAGCATTGATCGACTGAAGTCGGATTCGAGGAGATACCACTGGGACGATCCTTTCCTTTTCTTCGAAGGACCGGATTGTGTTTGGAGAAGGTGTATTCCTCAGGAGGAATACCAGAGTGTCTTCACATATTGTCATTCACTTGAGGCTGGAGGACACCATTCAGGAAAGAGAACCGCTCACAAAGTACTTCAATGTGGATTGTATTGGCCGACCTTGTTTAGAGATGCCATTGATTTTGTACGGTCGTGCCCGATCTGTCAAAGGATGGGAGGGACAGTTGGACAGAGAGATGAGATGCCTATGCAACCGATGATTATTTGTGATATTTTTGATGCATGGGGCATAGATTTTATGGGTCCCTTTCCCAACAGCCAAGGACATGAGTACATATTGTTGGCGGTTGACTATTTATCCAGGTGGGTGGAGGCTATCCCAACCCGAACCGCAGACAGCAAGACTGTCTGTAAGTTTGTGAGAGATCATATTATTGCTAGGTTCGGGGTGCCAAAAGTTTTGATATCTGATGGGGGTATCCATTTTGTGAATCGAGATATGAGATCTTTAGCTAAGGACTATGGATTTGAGCATAGAGTTACTAGTCCTTATCACCCACAGTCCAACGGCATGGCAGAGGTTTCGAACAGAGAGGTGAAGAGTATTTTGCAGAAATTGGTTCGTCCCGATAGGAAGAACTGGTCTCAGCTTTTGGATCAAGTTCTGTGGGCCTATAGGACAACCTACAAGACACCATTGGGTACTTCACCATTTAGAATGATCTATGGCAAGCCATGCCATTTGCCCGCAGAATTGATCCATAAATCCGAATGGGCAATTAAGAAGATTAATTGGAGTTGTCACCTAGGGAAACTTTGTCGAGACATGAACTTGAACGAGCTCGTGGAAATCCAAAACAGGGCATATGACAACAGTTTGATTTATAAGGACAAAGTAAAGAGATGGCACGATCAACACATTAGGTGCAAAGACTTTGTCCCTAGACAAAAGGTATGGTTGTTCAATGCCAGGTTGAAGATGTTCCATGGGAAGCTCAAATCTAAATGGACGGGTCCCTTTGTTGTTAAGAAAGTGCACGAGAATGGAAGTGTAGAGATAGCTGATCTCATAGATGGTGCACAATCTCATGTGGTAAATGGACAACTGTTGAAGCATTTTGTTGATTCAAAAGAGCAGTTAGTCCAAGTCGAGGACATCAACTTCATGCAGAGGGAGCACAGAGCAGATATATCATATTACTCATCATGAAGACACAGAATCAAGATTCAACATCTTAGAAGATTCATTCCTCGTGTACATTCGCCGTTCTTTGTATATTCTCCAGATCACATCGGTTCTTACACTTACTCTTTCCTATACTTAGTCTTACCAAGAGCCTAAGTATAGGGGGAGCCGATGCCCGCCGTGTGTACATACTCATCCATTTCTCCTCTTGACCTCGTCCGCCCCATTTTTGCTCTTCTTCTACACTTAGGCTGTCCAGAGCCTAAGTATAGGGGGGTGGATCGACTTCTATACTATTTATTATTTTAGCCATCCTACGCTTAGCACGAGCTATGTCTTTTTCTCGCTTCTTGTGCCATGAGGACATAGCACATGCTAAGTATAGGGGGGCGTGTATACATTATATATATACTTTACCCATAGCTCGTACTTTCACGTATTTTTGTATATATTATACAATAATTATGGGGAGGGTAAAAAAAACTTTTTCAAAAACTCTTAAAAAAACTTTTCAAAAAAAATGTTTTTTGTTCTCTTTTCTTATTTGCTCTAAAAAAATCTTTTCAAAAAAAAAGTGTCCTTTCTTATTTATCTATATTTTTCAAAAAAAAATAATATAAAAAAACCTTTTCAAAAAAAAATTTCTTCTTTAAAATCCTTTCTTATGTACCTATCTTTCAAAAAAAAACTCTTGAAAAAAAAAGAGAGCAAAACTTTTCTAACAAAAAAAAACTTCTTTGCCTTTGTTTGTCAAAAAAAACTTTTTAAAAAAACCTTTTTTGTAAAACTTAAAAAAATAAAAAAATCATAAAAAAATACTAAAAAAACTAACTAATAAGTTGGTTTAACCCCTGACACATTCACTTTCACACAAGACTAGTGATGTTCAAGAACACTTGGTTTATGAGGTCTTGATATTTTGAGTTAACCAGCCCTAGTCATTAGGGTCCTTGACTTAATATTTCACATTTCCCTAGTTTGAAAGATTTGTATGCTATATTGCATGCTTAGTCTCTACCTTAAGAATATGATCAGCACCTCACATACACGACTGCAGTTATGATGAGATGAGTTGAAATTTCACTTGAGGATCTGGGATGAGGGATTTGAGTTTGGACTTGATTTAATGATGCTCGAGGATGGGATAAAATCAATGAAGGCTTCATGAAACCTGAGTGTCAGCATCTTTAACCTGTATGAGAACATGGTTCTTGTACTATCTCTTGACATTTACCTATGTGCCAGGGTGTGATAAAATAAAAAAATGTTGATCAGTGTGCGCCAACTCTTGGTAAAAGCAGTGGAGCTAGCCAAAAATACTACAAAGCAATGAAATGTCAAAGAAAAGCTCTCATTCCACAAAGTCAATTATCAATAGAGCTTCCACCAAAGGCGAGCGCTCCCAACCATTTCAAAAGTGTCCACTTGGACCACCGCTATTAGGACAAGGAGTCGGGCTTGCACCAAAAAAGGGCTCTGCATCGTAAATGCTACAAGTCTGGGTGTAGAAGGTATAATAGGTACTCAAAAAAGACACACCCCGGTGTACTCCCAGGAAAACAAGTGCAGACGGCTCCAACTTCTCTTGACGGACGCACTGATCAACACCAAAAAAAAATGCGTTGAGTAATAAGGCACTTGAGAGGATCCTTGTTCCAATGAGAGGGAGAGAAGAAATGACACAATCATATGCCCTCCATCAACTGGCCTTCCATCTACACTTTTAAGTCTGACAACTAAAGAGACGGTGGATTGGATGCAAGAAATGGTTTATTCCCTAGTGTTGAGGATCGGGTCCTTAGGAGAGTCTCTTAGACTGGAACCTTGGGTGACGTTGTGACTCTACTCTTGTAACTGCGGTCAACACTTAAAGTCATATCCTCATATCCCTACTATATATGTGTACAAAGAGAGTCTGATGATTAGGGAAATTGGATACCTTTTGACTAGAGCTTGGTTCAGCTTAGAATTTTAGGATCTCTAAAATCGAGAGTTCTTGAACGGATCAAGTCTCGTATTCACATGCACAGTCAGGGGTTAACCCAACTTATTCATTCTTTATTTGCTCGAGGACTAGCAAAGTTTAAGTATAGGGGGGTGATGAATCCACGATTCATCATCTTAATATCTTGATCTTAGCAAAACCCCCGAGTAAAATCCCAAATAAATGTCCATAAAATCAATAAATTAACAAAATAACTCTTGTAAATAAAACAAACTAATTATTGTATATTAAATTGTACAAAATACATTACACATAAAAAGCCGCAAAATCAAAGGAGTTTTATACATGTAAATAGCCCAAAACTTTATGTATTTTTAATAATTTCATATCAACTCCTTTTTGGCTAATTCTTTCTCCAACATGTTCATATCAATGTATATAAAAATACAAAAATACAAAACAAATTTTATCTCAAATAAATACTCCTAGATCCCAATGGGAAAAAGCCGTAAAGACCAACTTCCAAGCTAAATTCCCGCTCCGTATGAACTCCAAATTCACCAAACTCACTTTTAAAGTTCAAGTTAGAAAATTATCTATCCAACGGAAGTGGTTTCATTAAAATCGGAGCTCATTTGCAAAAGTTGGGTTTTGGGACCTAGATGTACATTCTATATTATGTATATATTCATTCCTTCTTCATTTTTGTTTTATCTTTCTTAATTAGTAAAAATACAAAAAAATCATACTTGTGTTATATTTTGATTATACTATTTTATTGTATTTTTTCCGTTGTAAATATCTCTTATTAAAAAGAAAAAAATACATATTAGAAAAGCAAACAAAAAATGTACATGTTGTATGTATGCACTTGTAAATTCACCATTTTTTCCCTCTTTATTTTTATTGTATTTAAAGTAGCATACTTTATATCATTATTTATTTATTTAATTTACATTCTCTACAATAACCACCATTCAACTCTATACCACCAACCTCCATTCAACCCCACCATTTTTCTAACTTCTAATTCAACTCCACCATTTTATTAACCTCCATCCCACTCCATCTTAATTCTAACTTCCATTTTTTCCATCTCTTTATATACATTCCATCCTCCTCAATTTGCCTTTGATCCATCTTTATGTGAGGAGAGCCTAGTTCCCTGAGTTGAATCGGTGACAGCGACGCAACCGCGGTCGAGCGACGACGACCCTTTCTCCGGTGAGATCCGTTGGCTTTTTGGCCAACATCGCAGCCGCCTCGGCGCGCTGCTCGAGCTCGTCGCACGCTGGCGATTTGAGCGAAGACCATGCTCACGAGAGCACTCCATAGGCATCCGCGTTCATCGTAGGTAATTTTAGTTTATCTTGTCTTTTTGCAAATTTTTTTTACCACACAACATATCATCTCTTCCACCACCATCACACCATTTTTCCCCCATTTGTTTAGTTTATCTTCATCTCCATCACCATCATCATCATATCATTTTCATCCCCCTTCTTTTTGTGTACATATGTCGTAACAAAATCTAAAAAAAATAAAAAAATTTATAAACAAAAAAATCCTTTCTTTTACATCAGTAGAAAATCAAAAAAAATAAATAAAAAAATTATTAAAAAAAATCGAAGGTGGAGCAGCAGCTCCACGGCCGCCGCCCCACCTCCCCCATCAAAACCGCCACAGCAACCGGCGCCGCCCCTCTCACTAGCGGCGGCCGCACCGCCGCCTCCTCCGCCTCGCGGGAGCGCGGCCATGCCGCCCCCGCCCCAGCCGACCTCGCCCTCGCCACTAGCTCTCACTAGCGGCGGCCGCACCGCCGCCTCTTCCGCGCCGCGCCGCCCGACCTCGCGGCCGACCTACCACCGCGTACCCCCGCGCCTGCCTTCCCAGCGGCGCCGACCAGCCACCGCCGTCGCCAACCCCTTTGGGTTCATCTCCCCATCGGGTACCAAGGAGGAAGAAGGTGAATTTTTTATTATTTTTATTATTGTAAAAATTGTAAATATTTTATTTATAGTTTCTGTATTTACAATAAGGTCCCTGTACATGTTTTGTTCATAAGTTTTGTTTCCTGATTTTTGCGTATATACCCCTGTCTTTGGCTCTTAATTTGGACATCATTGTTGCATCATTTTACTCAATAAAAAATATCATTATGTTGAGCAACTTATCCTCTATCATGTGATTGTTTGTTTGTATTTTTGTGACTTGTGGGTAATTAATTAAAATTGGTTGATTGAAAATCTTCATATTTTACCCATTTTGAGCACTTAAATTTATATCTCACACACGGTTGCTCTAAAAATTCCCTTAAAATTATATGTGATGCCTTGAAGAGTGTTTAACGTACTGTCCAAATTTCATCCAAAGAGGGGTTGTCTTCTGCCTGAAATAAATTGTAGAGTGTTTTTAGTATTTGATTTTTAATTAAATCCACAAATATCCTTTTTGCGAAATTTCAAGTCTCCTCAATTGCACATCAAAATATCTTTCTGAAATAAATCGCACTATGATTAATTTCATAACGTGGATTTATTAGAAATTATTTACTCACTGTTACTCTGATTTCACTAAAAAATCCATAAAAAATTCATACTTGTCAAAAAATTCTAAAAATATTACTGTAGCTTCCTTGCATCATCTTTTAGTTCAGTAATTTTTTCATAATTTTTGCTTACTGTTTGTGTGAGAAATTGCGAAAAAACCCATAAAAAGTGTGTGTTTTTAGTTGTTGCATTTTAACCCATAAAATTCCAAAAAAAGTACCTTGCATTCATCTCTGGATTAGGACTCTGAGAAAAATATAATTTGGCTAAATTGGACTAATTTGATATTAAAATTAATTTGGCCTTTTGTGTGTTTTCTTAGTGTTGTAATTCACTTGCATTTGCATTCTTGTTGCATAAAAAAATTATAAAAAACCGCATTGGAAATCTAAAATCTTCATTTTCAAATTAAACTCAAGTTGTTCCTTTGCCTCCCTGAGTTCGACCCCGGACTTGCCCGGGATATAAATTAAAGCCGAGACACTCTTCACGGAGATCCTTCTCTCGGTTCTGACCGAATCGCTAAGTACACGTATTACAACGTGACCAAACTAAATATCGTATTTAGCGACTCGTCACATGGATTCATCAGTGATGATTAATGTTTAATTATTTATTACCATAAATAAATATTTATCATCAATTAATCATGGCAAATTCTCAATTTCCTTGATTGAAATTAAATGATAAACAAATTAAGAAAGAGAGCTTGATCATCCAATTATCATGCGGCCCACCTGCGCTAAATATGGAATATATGGGGCTAACGGAGTCGGAATCATGCGGAATAAAATTGTACAGTTTTATGGTTTGATCCTCTACTTAATTCAAGTATTTATTTATTGTTTCATGATAGTAAAACATTAAGAAAAATACTTTTGTTATAGATCTGTGAATACATGCAAAACAATTTTCATAGTCGGAACTATTCGAATCAATTTCATGCACTTTTAGTAGCAATTAAATGGTATTGTTTTTAAGACATATTTAGACATTATAAATACATTTTATGTACAAAAAAATAAGTCCAAACAATGCACAAACAATATGTTTTTATTTCATAAAAAACGATGGGAATCTTGCATCCAATGCAAAAATAATAATTCCCGCGCATGCAAAACATGGACCATGATTGCCTAGGGTTTTGTATCACATCCAAGTCCTAACTAAGGCTCTGATACCACCATAAGGATATGGAAGAATCCTTAAGTGCAACTCATAAGCATGAGGATCACATCATATACGATCTGCAATGACTAGTCATACTAATTGCTCAATGAAGTGGAATTTAAAATTTCCATCTGATGAAACCACATGATCCCTGAACACTTCTCGCATCATTTCATCTAAACCACATACTAGATAAAGGAATACCTCTTGTAGTGTGGTTGTAATCGAATCTATAAATAAAAAGACCTCTTATCTCAAGTTTAATATGTCAAAGGAGACGTTCGTGACCGTGGAGACGAATCACATGCTTGTTGCAATCCAATTTGTTGATACAAGCAATGAATTTCCTAATCTCATCTTAGAGATCAAATGTATTCTTCATGAGCAAGATGCAACAAAGGGGGCTAAGATCTATGAGTAATAGAGGCAGCAGCACAATGATGATGCAATGACGGTAGCGACATTCGCTCAAGGATTAGAGTGGACAGCCACTCTATAAGAGAGATAGAGGGTGGTGTGAGAATGAGGGGGAGAGAGAGCTATTAATGTTGTTGTTGTAACTTGAAGAGCAAGGGGTGCCTCTTCTTATATATTATTTTGAGAGTCCATGGATCTCAATCCATGGACAACACACAATTAATTGATGAAATTGATTTGTGTATATTTCAATGGCCATGATCATCTTATAAAAACACGACCATAATTAATTTAATTTAAATTAAATATATATTGAATAATCAATATAAATTAATTCCAAATTAAATCAATCAGTCTTCGGAGATAATTAAGAAGGGGATTGCCTTCATTCCTAAAAGGGGGAGTACCACCCATTCCCTTTAAGACTTGGTGACCATCTACCCCCTTGAATTGGAAGGAGGCAATCTTCTTCCAATTCATGAGTTTTTATTATCTCATGAAATCTCCAATATTTACAACTACATTTGTTGTAAATTATATAACAACATAATTCATAATTATCTTGTGAATATTGCGATCATGTCCTTGGAATTTAGTGAATTTCATTCACAACCAAAATAAAATGCAATTCATGATTTCAATTAATTATCCAATATGAATACAATACAAATAAATAATTAATAAACAAATATATATTACTATAGTCTCTCTCTACTACAATATAAATCACATTTATAATATATATTAGAATATCTGGATAGTGCTATCCACATTATTATTATCCATAAGAATTAAATCACATTTAACTATATTGGATCATCGTTCTCATTAATCTTCATAATATGAATTAATTTCACATTATTCTTGATAATTAAATCACATTTAATTATCCATTTCTAGATGCTTCGATTTAGTTCGACAATGGAATTATTCTTAACTCTTTCAAGAATATTGCACTTTCTCCGCAGATACTAGGATATAAGGATAGGACGATTGTACCTTCGACATATAGTAAATTGGACATTGAGAACATATATCAAGTCCAGATCTCACGGACCTCTCATAGATGCTTGATTAAATCAAGATTGTAAATATAATATTCTCATTACATCTGAATCTCATTCAGATCAATGTCTTTGAACCAAGATCAGATCACTTACCTATTGAGAGTAGTCACTAAAATCCGGACATGTTTCAACACTCCCTAGGAATGGAAGCATTATAGTTATATAATTGTTTAAGATAACATCATCCTTATATATTCCTAATACATGTACATCATGTAAACTAGAAGAAATATGATAAATCCAAAGATATAGATCAATTTAACTGTCATCTTCAGAGTTTCATCAGTAAGTTTGCCATCCGGTCATTGGGAGTTGGAATCGATTATATGCTTTCCAAAAGTATATATTATACCTTCAAATACTTGTCATGACTCTAAATTCCATGCATGATGACTGTGCATGGAATTTGATCTGTCCAAATACCACACGAGCGAGCTCACGTCTTCCGATTCATAAGTGAACCTCTATGATCCTTTTGAGTGATTGTATCACTCATATGCCCTCATTTGCACAACCGCTTAGTGGTGTATAGGCCTATATTTGGCCATCAACCTGTTGGTCTACCAAATTTACATAGACATATAGTAACACCTCTATTTCTGGTCAGCATATTTGTTCATATATTGTGATTGTATACGATATAGGACTTGGTTATCTTGATCTCATTAAGTCAACTCTATGACCGAACTAATGTGACTCCTCTGAATCTCTATTTCTATGCAGAGGACCTGCATCAAGAGGACAATCAGATATCAACCTAATGAGAAAGGATTGCCATCTCCGACTCGTATTGGAGATAATCTCTTTATAATCATTTGATGGTGCCCAACAGTTGTATGACCATTAAGATGGCATGGTACGTAAACCAAATTGTAAACAGTGACCTTATAGTGCATGCATTCATTTAATGACAGATAGGGAGTGAAATAACCAATAACTTTTATTGATAAATCAAACACTACAATAACATTTATTGTAGGAATGGTTTGCCTCGAGGTCACATGAACAACAATTTATAGTGTAATTAAATACGTATTTACAAATTTCTATTTTACTTTTATTACTTTATTTGTTTACTTAACTAGGTACGGGTATATATATTATATGTATAATATACTTATATATTTTAATGTATTATTTATTTTAATATATTTTATTTTATTTTATGATTATATTTTAAATGTGTATTAAATAATATTTATAATAATTTTAAAATATAAAATGAGTAAAAAATGAACAATAAATTAAATGAGTAAATGTATAGGTATATGTAGTACAGTGGGACCCAGATGCCAACTTATATATCTTAACACTATTTTTAATTAAACCAAATTCATTAGATAGATAGTTTAATTTAGATTGTAATAAAGGTGAGTTTGTTCAATATTGAGTAAATGTAAAAAAGATATGGATATGTGAAGTTCGGTGAATGAGTTTATTGTCTATGTGTTCGAGTTGCACAGTGCATTATTTTTATCTGCAGCTATTTTTATGTTTTCTGTACATTATGTGCCATGTTGTATGTATAAAATATATTTATTTGAGGTGTCTAAGAGTGTATACTATAAATTAGTGTATGCTTAACCATATGTAGAGTGTTGAATACCCAGGGTTTCTAGGTGTCTGTGTTATTTTTCCTGTCTTTCGTTGCCCTTATCTTCCCCTACTTTATTCCGTGTCAACGAAGTCAATATTGAGTCAGTCTTTAGGGTTGGGGTTAGTTAGTATTCACAATACTTCTTTTATTTATCATTTATTTTCTTTATTCATTTTAATTTTATTTAAGTGTACGTATTTTTGTACTATTAACAAACAACAATCACTGCGTTAGTTTGTTCAAGTTAGATATTTACATGTATTTATCTAGGGATTTTAAATAAAGCTTAAAGGAATAAACATGAATGAACGGGTATTTACAAGCCCATATACTTATCTTTTCTATTCCCTAGAATACTCTTATTAGGAGAATAAGTGATGCGATGCAAAAGAGAAAAGAAAAGCAAAATAAATAAAGGAGAAAGGTTATGACTTTAGAACTTGTCTATACAAACTCGAAATTTGGAGCTAAGTTGAGACATTTGAATTGTTAATGTGTTCAGAACCATATTCAAGTTAGGAATTATGACTCAGTAGCCCCTATGTTTTGTGTTCCTCTATTCATTTTAACTCAATAGCCTGGTCTGAACCGTACCTCCCAATGCATATTCTTGTAACCATGAAATGACAATTACTTAATGAATCTCCATTTCATCACATCTATTCTTTCATTTTGGCCTTAATTACCAAGGTAAAAGCACATATATATAATTAATTTGCACATTATAATACTCAATTATTGACTATAAATACCATATAAATATAGGTATATAATTCTAAAACAAAATAATAAAGAAAAGAAATAAAAATAAATGAAGTATTGAAAATATTGAACAAAAAATCTGAGACCAAGTCAATATTGACTTCGTCGACAAAGAATAAAGTAGTGTGAGATATGGCAATTAAAGTGTATAGAAAACACATAAAACCCTACTATTTTCAATAAACAACTAATTTTGCCCTATTTTATTCTATATTATACACACACCAAATAATAAATTTTTCAACATAAAACTTATACATAAAATACATAGGAAAATACAAAATTAAATGCACATAATAATAAGGCACGGTGTCATTGGGGCACCTGGAGGAAAAGTCGCAAACAAAACATCCTAAACTAATAACTCCGCCATACAATCTCAAAATCTACCAAGTTCACCTTTATTGTTCATACAATTAAATTAGTTATATAATGAGGAGGTTTCATTAAAATCTAAGATGTGAAAGTCGAGTTTTTGGCCCTCATTATATCTTATACGTGCATGTTTTATTCAATTTATTTATTGTTTATGTTCTCAAATTATTATATTTTTCAATACATGTAAATATTATTTGAATATATACTAACAAATATTAACATGAAATAATAGCATGAAAAATGCAACAAAATAAATCAAGTGTTAAAATATATAGGTATACCTATATTGTATACATTCCAAATTATTTATGCATATAAATAAAATGAGAAAAGTTAAATAAAATGTGTAAATATATATTTAAATATATTTTAAATATATAAAATATTTACATATAATAATAAAATACCAACTATAAAATAAAATTAAATACTTGAAATATGGGTATTTATACCTATATGTATAATTGTAAAAATTAGCACTCTATAAAATATTTCACTAAATAAGAAATAGTTTTCTTGTTTTAACTTTTATTTAATAAAACCATTTATTATCTTGTATCTAATTAATATGGGATTTAATCCTAGCATTTTTACGGTTGGTCAATGCAGACAAACCGGGGGTCATAGACTGTTGACCACCCTGGTCAACTGTCCTTCCACATCATGACTTTTGTCAAATCATGAGGAGGACACCTCTTCTCCATTTCCTTATCATTCCTCGATACCTCCTTCCTCCTCAAAACCTCCACCTTTCTGTAACCCTCATCACCCTCATCCATGCCCCAGTTATAGCCTCCACCTGCCCCCTTTCTTCCTTGCACAATCTCCTACCCCCTTTATCCAAAAAACCATGTCTATAATAAAGGCCTAATCCCAAATTTTTAGTTTTGATCCTTCTTCTACCTTTGTAACCCCAATAGGAACCAAGGGTCGAGCTCCTGGTGACAGTAGGCAATGTTCCCTTCCTTGTCGGTGCAGATAAGGTGGTTAAGGAGGTGATACAAGTGTCGTTTAAGTAGTTCCCATGAACCATCTTCTACTTCCTGGAACCCCCATGTTTGAGATATTTTTTCTTACTTTTCTAGCATAAATGTCTTTTTGCATCTAAGTGTAGCTTTCCATTTATGCAATTAGTCAGTAGGTTATTTTTATTTTACATCTTTAGTTTCCTAGAGCTTCTCTCTCCAGCTTGATTTCATTGTGAATCCTTAATTTTCAACTAGACAAGTCATCCTCACATCGGTCCTCATCGTATTGACCATCATTCCACCATTTATATCAATCTGATCATGTATAATTCAGAGCATTGATGCTTCCCCTCGACCCATCACCCGAGCTACTTCATATCCTTCATCTTCGTGCTCCCATCTTCAACTATTGGCTCGGGCTTTTTTCCTCAAACAGAGGAACATTCCTGTGCATGAGTCAACACATGAGTAGCCATTTAGGGCTCTAATCGATTGAAGACCAACCTCCAAGATGCTGCAACAAAGAACTCCTTTCAGGACCCCAATGATGGGACCTTGAAAGGAACGCTTGCACAAATGCGAGAGTCGTATGCTCCGCACAAGGCAGGAGTGAAGTCATTTAACGGACTCCTCATAAAGCCCAAGTGATTATCTAAAAAATCAACCAACACTAAATATCAATTAATGAATAAGATGGTGTGAATCAAAATTTATTATAAACCATGCAACTAAATGTGTATAGTGACAAGCCGAGTATGGTGTCAAACACGGGAAGCAAAATGATGTAGCACTTGATATTATTTATAAATAAATGTTGGATAAATAATACAGGTGAATATGCATATATATATATATATGCACATTTGTTTGTAAAAATGTGTGGGTTTTAATTAAATAAAATAAATAATTGAATATTTATATATTTTAAATTTTATATATATATATGTGTGTGTGTGTGTGTGTGTGTGTTTGTATATACATTAACCTTTAATATCTTTATTTTTACAAATGAGTATAAGGGTTATATAAGGATATACGTACAATCTATGATAATATATATATACGTACAACTAAAAGTAAAGAAAATGCAGAAAATAAATTGTTTCGGGATTTTAATAATTTTTACTATTTTTGTGTTTTTTAAGTATTTTATCAAATTTTTGTGGATTTTTGAAGTCCAAAATACACAAAACCAAGGATCATTAAATTAGATCTAATTGTTTTGATATTTGAAAACATTGATTATTATTAAAAAATCTCAAAACTATTTTTATATATCCTATATATAAATAAAATATAAGACATAACCAAATATTTTTGGATTTTTAGAAAAAAATCTTTAATTTTTATAGGATTTGGAGCTTTTTAGTTTTTCATCATTTTCTTTTTTTAGATATTTTAAATCTGGGTGTACTAGACACTATAATAAACATAAATATTTTCTTGGAGAATTTTTAATCGTGATTTTATTAAAAGTTTGGATTTTTTTAAATCAAATATGGAATATACGACCTCTTTTTTATTTCATAAAATAGGAAGAAGTCCGATAGTGCTAATTTGAATTATAGCATTAGAAAGACAACAAGCAAGAGCTTAACCCTATTTTTCTAGAATTTTTCGAGTATGAAATATATTTTTAATAAATAGACAATCTATACAAAAATCAGAGAACTAGAAGGGGTATATCTGCAAATAAAAATAAAGTCGACGGGTCAAGTGCAAATAGACCAATGTTTATAACAATATTCCCACTCATTATATTAGACATAAATTAAAATAACCCTCAAGGTTATACAAATAATTTTTACAACAATACACATACTAATGTACGTGAACCTAACACAGACCAATATACAATATCAATAATATTCAAGGGTGCACATGCAAATAGTCCACTAGTTTTCAACTGCATAAAATATTTACATGGACATTCAGAAATTACAAAAATCATAGGAAGGTCCATGAAAATTTCCCAATAACGCTTCATATCTGGCCATTGTCTCCTTACTACATGGTTGATCATGCAGTTCGAGGTTGGCTTCATTTTAATAGTTCATTGAAGTTCTAGATTAGATCTGGGACCTCCTTCTCGATCTAATGATATCTGGATGTTCACAAAGTATACCCAAGAACAACGGGGCTCTTTTGCTTTGATCGAAGAAAGCCGGTGACTCAGAGCATCAATCCCCACACCAAGGGTGGCTTCATCTTCATGGTGAATCTCCACGTCGACAGGTGGCTTTAGATGCTAACTATGTGCCTAGGATTGCTCTGGCGACTCCCGTCCACCTGGAGTTGCTCCAGGTGCTCCAGAACAAGCCCAAAGGTGAACTCAATTCCACTTTCCAGCACCAAACTGATAGGTGACATGAGACAAGAGTCTCGACCCAATGATTAAGGTCGGAAACCTCATGTATGGGGGAAAGGGAGCAACTCCAACGAGGTGGTATAAGGGAGCTTCTAATCCTCGTCAAGCGCGTGAATCGAGGGGGCTTTTGGGTGGAATCGATGAATAAGATGGAGATGATCTAGATGAGATTATTAAATGGGTCGATTACAATGAAATCACAGTGAGCCACGGTTTGGAGCAGACATCTGGGCATACACCTAAATTGGAATTCAATGGAAACTACTAATAAAAATGCAAAAGTTAGAGAGGAATTGAAATCTAGACTACAAGTATTACCTAGGAATGGGAAATGTAGCCTCAACATGGCCAGAACCATGATGGTTGGATGTAATGGCGGTGCTCGGTTGGAAATGGTGGATTCACCTCTGCCTTGGCCTCTCCTCTCCGCAAACGCCGGCCATGCCTTGTTGTCACCATGGCAAAGCTTCTAGGAGGAAGTTGAGGGGCTAAAGACCAAGAGTGAGGGATCAAAACACAAAATGTGTAGTTGGAGGTATATTTCTAGGTGCTTTTTACGCAAGTTTTGAGGGTTGCTTGCGTGATCTAAGGCAAGGGTTTGTGAAGATGCTCGCATGGGCATGGAATATGATCGTGGGCGCTACAAAGTGGTGGGAGGCTCGAGATGTGAAGGTTCATGGGGAAGGATTATAAATTGGTCGAAGGTGGGTACCCATGAAGCTTTTGACAAAAGTCAAAAGGCTGAGGTACAATTGACCTTGGGTCAACAATCTCTGCCTCCATGTTGGTCCACATGGACCAACCAGGAAATTCCAATCAGAAATTCCTTGGAAAATATATAAGAAACATTGATTGAATTTATTACTTTAAGGTTATAAAATTACAATTTTTCTAATTTTATGTAGAATTTAATGGCTATTTTTATTAATTTTTATAAGGTGGTTTTTACTAGTTAATTTTTAGGGTACTATTTAAAGGTATATTTACATATGTTTTGGTTATATTGATTTTATATTTTTTATTCTTTTATTTTCTTGTTTTATTAAATTCTAACTTTTATATTTACAGAAATATATTTTTATAGTACTTTCTGATATAATCTTTAGACTTAATTAAACATGGGTATTAAATATATATATATATATGTATAATTGTAGATATTCCATCCATGTTTCGCATAAATTTTTAATTTTACTATTTTTTATGGTTTAATGTGTTTTAAATGTGAACAAGTGCTATAAATAATATTTAAAATAATATAAAAAATAGACAAACATAAAATTATAAAGAATAAATAAAATGAACTTTTCATATGGGTATATTGTAAGGTCCAACATCTAACTTTCATGCTTTAACTCCAAAAAATATAAACCACCTTCATAAAATATCTTATTAAAAGTTATATACAATTAAAGGTGATTTTGATATATTTTGCGTTTCTATTTGGTAGATACATGTCTGGGAAGTTGGGTTTTTGGCTTTTTATTTAAAGTATGAAAGTACACTGCTTATCCTTTTTCTACGAAATCAATTTTGTATTTTTATCTATATTTTTATATAGAACTTTCATGTACATAGTTTATTGTTATAATTAACAAATAATAAAGAATAAAATAGGTCCAATAAAGTAATTATTGACCTATTTTGTATGGTTATGTGATTGTATTTTCTCTAAAATTTATTGCACTATATCCCCCTACTTTATTCCTTATCGACTAAGACATCACGACGATTGAGTCTCGGTTGCTAGGGTTACACTAGTGTCCTTGAAACTTCGCTCAATTTTTTATTTTATACTTTATTTTGGCAATTAATATAATAAATGTATAATATTTTATATTGTATCTTGTACAAATTAATGAGTGTTTATTTAGAGAAACTATTTATATATACATGCATTTGCATAGGATTTAAAGGCAAAAATGAAAGAATAATGGTGATGAATTAGATATTCATATGACTTGGAACCCCTTGAAGCTCCTTATAGGCGTGATTCAACTATAGGAAGTTGTAGGGATTATCGTAGAAGACGGAAGTGATGAAAATCGCCATGAATCAAAGAATGAAGGTAGGTAGGGAAGGAGTTCTTCCCTGTTTTTCCTAATGCCTCCATCACAGTTGGATCACTAGGCCGACCCATATCTAATCTAGGTCGCCGATTAAAGGAGAAATGAAGCTCATGCATCGTTGATTGGTGCTAAAGTTGGTAAATATCTAAGTAGCCACGCTGCCATTTTTTATTTAATTTGCTTGCTTTTAAATATTTCTCTAATATTTGTAAAGTAACCCTTGAGCTTCTTTTTATTACAATTAGGTCATCTACAAGGTCACCTCGCGTGCTTGTACGCATAAGAACCTAGCACATTTACATCCAACCCCTTCCAATTTTGGGAATATAAGTTTAGTACCATAAGATATATATATAGGGTTTCTTTCAAATAGGATGCAGTCCTTCCTATGTTCAGGAATGCCAGCCCCTTTTTGTATAAAACATAATGATTTTAGTAGAATACACATACAATTTTGTATTATAATGTGCAATTTTAATGTTTGTATCATAATGCGCAGTTTTGTATGCAGCTTTGTATTTATAACGTACGCCTATTATACAAACTATAAACGTATTCTAATAAAGTGCTCGTATTTTATACAAAGAAGGGATGACCTTCCTGAACTACGAAAGTACTACATCCTATTTGAAAGGCCCCCTATATACATACATGCATACATACATACATATATATATATATAATGTTATATTTTTCGGGAAACTTGCACCTAAGATTCTGTTCTTTTATTCTATTGCAAATATACCTCTATTTTACTGGTATTTTATTCTCTCGATTTTTATTTTTATTAAGGTTCTCTTGTATGTGTTAAATGTTTGGATTAACCACATTCCCCTATTTTTTCAAAAATAAAAAATAGCCTTTTAATTGTTTTTTGCTTATAAAAATCCAAAAAATATAAAACCATTTTTAAAGATTCTAAAAAAATTAGACTCGCTATATTATTATATATTCTACCTACATACCAAAAATCATAAAAAATATAGGAAGAAGACCTTAAAAACACAAATTCCTAAAAGCTAAGAAAATTAAAAAAAAATTCAATAGAAATCTAAAATATAGTCTTCTATTTCTTATTCTTCAATATTGTGTATAGTATCTATAATAAATAGTTATTGAAACTTTAAGAACATTATATATTTTTAAAACCTTAGAACATTCGATCTATTTATTTTCTCACTATTTTATATATTTTCAGCCTTTAAAAATATACGAATATTAGCAAAAAAATCTCAAGATCACAAAAAATAGATAAAATATTAAAAACACAAAAATATTTTATTTTATTAATTTTGAGTACATTTTTATGTATTTAAAATTATAAAACCAATTGTATATTCTATATAAACTTTATATTACTCATATAATATATAATACTATTACTTACAAATATATCTGTATTTTAATTTTTCAAAATAAGGATTGCTCCTTATATATAAATATTTATTATATATCATATATTATTTATTCGTATAATATTTTTTATTATTACTAGTATTTGTAAATAAATATTATATTTTAAAAATCAAAGAAAAATTTGTATAATTTAAAAAAATTAAAAAAATTAACGTATAAGAAATAAAATAAAACAATTAGAAAACCTATAAAAAGTAAATATCATTAAAAACCCATAAATTTTTAGAAAATGCAAAAATACAAAAATAATTAGTAGTTATTATCATCAATAAGAAATATACATATCCTCTGTTTGCTCTAAGTGGTTCAACCCCTACACTTGCTGACTATACACAGATTTTGTAGGGTATAATAAATTTCACCATCCATACCTAGGTTTTATTTCATATATCGTGAGTTGATTATTTGTCTGATTCAATTGTTTATGTGTAGAAAGTCAAGAGATGATAGATACAATGATTATCGGATCCGACTTGTCCGACACCGCATGCTTCTCTAATACCCGACATTGGGCACCTCTGTCAAATCGATCAATAAAATGGGAGCAACATGTAGGATAGAGCATACACTGTTTGTTTATTTTCTTTTTTTTGCCTTATTTTTATATAAATATTATTTTATCATTTACATGAATGTCTTTGTTGACTTCTTTGCAATGGACAACAGAGGGAGGGCTGCTTTCTTAGGAGAGTTGGTGCAACCATGTTACGTGGATATCAAATCTTCCTTCATGAGCCGATAAGAGAGAGGAAGAAGACATGGAGAGAAAAAAGAGGAAGATAATAGTAGTAGCATATTTTATTTTATTTTGTGAGAGAGAGACTATTTATTATTGCAATAATACAAGTTGATCTCTTGACATTCAGACACTTGTAGGCCTATTTACCAAGTGTTTGTTCACCTGAGGGCCTGCTCGATTTAATCACGGTTTTCTTCGCATTTTCACTTTTGTTCTCCCTATTTTTCTCATAATTTCTGTTTGTTTTCTACGATTTGAGTTTTTTGACTTTCTTTTTATTTGTTCTGTACGAGTGAGCCCACAATCTTTAGGACTTCTTGATCGAGTAAGTTGTGTCCAAATCCATGATATTTGCATGAATATATAGTCTCTGATACTTTTGGACCTAGATCAGATAAAAGTACTTCACACTAATAACAATTCTTGCTTATGGCGATTTCATCAGCTTACATTTCATGTAGTGTAACTTAAATTCATGTCTTGCATTCTTCATGGAGTGAGTTAGGAAACATTGAAAATATTCTAACTGAGCATCCATCATTCTGACATAAAGGTGAGTTTTCCATCCTAGTGTCACCTTGCATTTCTTTACCAACTTCTCTCCCAATTTTGATTAATTTTTGAGTTAAAGAAAAAAAAAAGATTGCCAGTTGTATACTTTAGAAAAATATTGAAAGAAGTGAAAATAAAAAAACATTAAGGGTTCCATTTAAAATACTTTGACCAAAAATAAATTTCGTTATAAACTTCATTTTATTGGGTTCATAAAGCCCCCATTATTTTCAGGCACACTCTAGACTGAGAGAGGCAGAACCCCTAAGTAATAGAGATAAAAACTCAGTATGTGGCTACCTTGATTATCATTTTGGCACGATAAAGTATAGGTGCTTCTATCATGTGTGGGAAAGTAGGGATTTGTCTACTTGTAGACATAGTCTCAAGTATTGAGCTTAGGCCACCCCATCACAACGCCCCCATCATAAGGGTGTCTTTCTCATTGTTATGCATCCGAGTAGCTCATAGGGAGGAAGTACTTGATTCACCACCATCATCTTCCTCACTCTCATTCTTTGGATGTGTAGTCGGCCTAGGAGCGATATCAAGGATCTCAAAAGAAGTGTAGACTACAGGTTACAAAGTAATTAAGATGAAAAAGATACTTCTCTGGTAGTAATCACTATCCTATCAATCTAGCCTTTAAGGACTGGTTACAATATTGTCTAAATAACAATAAAATATAATACACAAAAATACTCGAACTCTTACGGCTTTACAGACATGAGCTGGTGAATCATTTGCTTTGTATTTTTTGAATTAGCTTGAGGTAAAATATTAGTTCCATGCACTTTCTCCATTTTTCATTTCTTCTATTTTTATTTCATTGCATTTTTCTCACTCCGAGCCTTTTTGTTATCCTCTCTCCGTTTCATTCTCTTTGTTTATCACTATGTTCCATACTCCTCATATATTCCTCTTGTATTATGAGATCTCGACTCATGGATAGTTTAGTTGGGACCCCACCAACACCCATATCGACTTCATGAATATGACACCTCCAATAAGTTATGGCGATTCCTAAGAGGCTAGTTCGGACTTTGCGAACCACTCTCCAGACTTCTCGTCTTCCTCATCTTCTTAATAAACCAGGATCACCCTTGTCTTGACATTAGCCTTTTGTGGATCGACATCAATTTATCTTCATACCAAGTGCTTCATTCATATATATCTAGAATTAACCTTAATTCCATACTCCTCATTTCATATGGTTTCCAAGATTGTCAGTTTGAACAAGTTGAATTTCAATGTGCATAGTAAGAGCTGAATCTAGACCCTGTTGACATCAATTACTCTGAGTCTCATTTAGAGATGGCTTACCAAGATAAAGGCAAGGGACTGCAATAACCATGTTTTGGCCCACAACCAGATCATAATTCCATGAATGCTTAGTTGTTTGTTTCCATTCAATGTATTTAACAACAACTCACCAATCAAGCTATGGTCTAGGTCACCTACACCAAATTGCATAATTATTTGAGGAAAGAAAGAGATAACCAAGGAGGAGTATGAGGAGGAGAAAATGAAGATGAACAGAGAGATGTACGTTATGGAGGTGTAGATGAACCAAGAATAATGGCTTCTAAACCTACACTCATGGAAACTTACAATCTTGGTGATAGCTAGATGACAATGTTGATTCAGATGCTTATGGTCCATGGATATTTTGAGTTCAAGCCCGTAATGCATGGCTCTTCTACCCTTGTTCCACAGGAACATGAACGAGCAATCATATATTCATCACTAATAGTTTTCCCGCATCTGTAGAAGAATGCACTACCCTAACATTTCGTCAAGTGTAGTTAAAATGACCGCCTTCCCATTCAGCATTTATGACAAAGCTTTATACTAGATAAATCATTAGGGGAAGGTCGTGACTACCTGCGAGGAATTAAAGTCTGCATTCCTACATAAGTTCTATCCATTGAGTTGTCTAATTCAAATGTGAGCTCATACCAACAACTTCTCTGAAGAATCATACAAGTCCATTCATGAAGCTTGAGATAGAACTAAGGATCGTCAAGAAAGTTGCCCCCGCCATGAGATTCCTCAGACCAGTATGGTCCAACACTTCTTTGGGGGCTAGCATATGCCGCATGTGACAGATCTCACTTCAACACGGATGAAGACGTAGTCTAGCATATTTTTAGAGAAATTACCAAAGGAGAGGACATCTTCTCTTCGTCTCGTGTGTATCAACATATTCACCATAAGCCTGCTAATATGGCAACTTCACATGAAGTGAACACATAGGAAAGCTCCAACCTCAGGATTATCGGGAGCCACATGTTCAAAGTGGACATTATAGAGAAATGATCACAATATATAAAAAACTATCCGTGATCAAACAAAGAATCCAGCACCTAGACAAGAAGGATGCGATCACCAAGCAATTGAAGCTGCTGCTTAGCACCATCAACTCTTCCCAATCTATGAGTCAATCCGCCACGATTTCCACTGAGATGAAGGATCCTTCATCGACACAACAACCTCAGTCGAGTCCATTGTAGTTAGTCTAACACGTATATTATGTGCTGGCTACGGACTGTGCACCACCACAGTCGTCACAACAATAGTTAGTAGTCTACCATTCTGAGCCCCAGTCTTATTTTGATCCATGTTTCTCACCTCCGTCCCAAATTGAGGGGAAGAATGAAATCTAGTCCTCTACCATTAAGTCATACCGCCAACCTTTTGGTGGGAAGTTTGGTCAACAAAACGAGATTCAACATCTTCAGTCTCCACCATATCAAAACACCTAGAGACAGAATTACTAGTACCAACGGTCGATGTACCGCCATCAATAGTATCACATAGCTACTCAATTGATTCAGTGATGAATACACGATTCATATCCTTTATTCTTTTATTTTAGTAGAAATCCCTATGGAAAATACATGTGTATGTATATATTAAATCTAATAAATTAGCATTGTGCGTGATTTTTTGATATTACGTAAGAAGCACTTATTTATTCTAAATAAAAGAATAAAGAAGAAAATAAAAAGAAAAAAAATAAAATAATGTTGTATTTATGTAACAAATGCAGACTAACACAAACCCTGAGAGAATGTCAAAGAATTAACCTGATTGAAAATGAATAAAGTAAGAGGAGATACTG